>JAKOGH010000870.1:0-197442 GCA_024811115.1 Terana coerulea
CCATTAAATATGAACTGTGTTTGTGTCGACAAGATAGTTCTCAAAGTAGAACACAATGACTTATTAAGCCCTGTTTCCGTAAAATGCCTGCCATCAGCTCATGGTTGATGGAAGGAAGAATGCGAGCATCAGAAGCAGGCGGATGACTCGTCTACCTTAATGCTTGTTTAATATTGTGCATGAGTTGTATACACATCATGGTGCTGTGCTGCACCGTGCCACCGAACTGATTCGGATGCATGATGCCGTACTTCGCCCGTCAAACTGCATGCATGCGGCGATGAGTTTTTCAATAGCTTCCTAAACAATTTAAAAGACGATGGGTCTGTATCGCAGCCTTCGTGTAATCCGGCTTATTTGGCTTTGGAATGACAACAGTTCTCGACTATTTGAATATTCTGGGATGGACCCCGAATCATATGCACGCATTGAAGTAAGCCAAAATAGGCCTCTCAGTATCGATTTCATCTCCCTCTTCACTGTAGAGGAGTTCTCTCGCATCCGTAACAGCGCTTGATCAGCGAACCATGATACATTATCTGGGCCTGGCGCGAAAGTTACTTGTGAGCGCCAATTCCTGCAGCTTGTGCTGAAGTTCTTGAACTCTCTTTCTTCGTGAGTTTCGAACTCTTTAAAATGGACATATCCACTTTACGTGGATTTTCCGGTGTAAACTGTTCCTGGAAGAGTTTTCCTAATTTCTCTTCCAAATCACTGGCTCGCCTTGTCTGTCAACAGACCTGTGTTCACAGACACCTCTGGGTTTGGTCCAACATTAATGTAGGATTCTGATGAATGACATTTGGTGATTACCTTGTCAAACATTTTAGTTTTAGCTTTGGAGACTGCTCCAGCTAATCTTTTGCCTGCTTTCGACCACTTTTGTGATCGTCGCACAGCACGTCAATTTCATCAATTCTCATGGGCCAGGAGCCCTCTCGTGCTCCAGGTACTGTGATGTTCTTTCTCAGCCTGGACCTCTCCGTCCTCCGCGCTGATCTCTGTTTCAAGTGCATTTCGCTGCTCGCCTGCCCGCTTATTGCACTCGCTTGTCCACCAAGACTTTGACTTGGCGCACTTTTAGGCTTTGCGTATTTCCACGCATGGTTTCAAAGATCTCGCCGTCATGTCACCATACTCCTCCACATCTTCAGCTGATGTGAACCAATCTTCGGAAATCGGTGAACCACCCCGAGGCTGTCCTAACTTCTTTCACAAACATGCCGAACAGACACCCTTTTCTGAGGGACGATCTCCGGCTCACTTCCACAGGCATCTGCCATTCTAGTCTGCATGATCGCTTCTTCGGCACTCATGCATTTTACATTAGGTTTCTGTACTCCCAGTTTGGATCGACGAAACAAATCCAGGACCTCTCCATAGTTTCACGTTATGTGATTACGCGTGGGCAGTGCCTCTTTTATCGTTTAGGAGGACGAGGCTCATATACGTTTCTGCCAAATCAATGAGATCTAAGCTCGATTGTTTGTTTCTATCTCGTTGCTCCTTCCCTTATCAACATTCTGTTCCGATGGTCCCATATGGGTGCCTCAGGTTGAAATCACCTGCTATGAACGCAATAGAAGGAAGATCCTCAGTTAGTCTTGCAGGTATTTGACTGCACTAAACGTTTTACTGTCGTTGTACACGTTGAGGA
Source organism: Terana coerulea (assembly GCA_024811115.1). Lineage (NCBI taxonomy): Eukaryota > Fungi > Basidiomycota > Agaricomycetes > Polyporales > Phanerochaetaceae > Terana > Terana coerulea. The sequence continues at coordinate 1,658 of JAKOGH010000870.1, forward strand.
ATGTGACTTCCTTATCGCAGAATTGCATGCTTACGCATACAATGTCCTGGTGTTTGATGCAACTAAGCCTCACTTGTGGGCTTGTGAACACCCACTTTCTATTGATATCGGACACCAGATGTTCCAGCTTGCTCCAAACAAATGAAGTTTTGGTGCTTTAATGTAAACCATCACCATCCTTGTTTGTGCTTGAGGCGACATTCTTGATGAAGCAGGCGGTTCCTGGACACATATGATGTGATGGGGTTTCCTGAAGCATATTTAAATTTGCTCTAGAATTCTGAACGTTTACTGATGCATTTGAGTGCTCGAGGCTTCGTTCCTGTCTCAGCTTCAGATTCGATCACGCTATCAGATTGAGATGACCCTATTAAGTCTTGCTCATTCCTCCCCTCCCATATTGCCTTGGCTTCGCAATGGACATCAGAAAGGTGGGGAGGGAATACTACTACTGGATGGGGATTTATCCCTTCCTTAATTTCCTCAATTGATACACTCTGATTGCTCGTGGTACCCTTATTTCGGTAACTGCAAGTGCTAACGGACACTTGTTCTTTCCCCGCCATGCCCTCCTTTATCGATTGGCTGGGTGTGGGGGCAGCGATGAAATGAATGCATCGTGTTGGTTACTATACATAGGACATGTTGGTATAGTGCTCATGTATTCTAAACGGAAGTACTGTATTGAGGGATCCCTAGGGTCCTTCCTCATACGTCTCCTCAACTTGGTGCAAGAGCAGCAGCAGCTGATTGCCCTTCTTCGCACTATTCTTAGGGTGTGTTTACTTTCCCTATCTTTACGCATAACCCATGAGGCTCGGCCAATTCCAGGTTCCGCACAGCCGGCACTCAAATGCCCGCTCTGCAGCCCCTATTTCCCATTTAGGCCGACGCAAGCGGTCGACTGAAATTAAGAACAACGAGTTTATTAATTAATAATCTTGCTGCATTGTACGTACAGGCCTGAACCTTGTACCACTTCTTCTCGGTTGCATCCCTGCATCCCGAGCCAGATCTGTCCGAGCGATTGCAACCACACCTTTGGGCATGGTCGCAAGCGCCCGTACTCCGCCCTGTGCCCGCTGTTGCCAGCAGGCCCAAGGAAACCCCGCATTTCTGCTAGGGGCCTTATTGCTTTTCTGTGCAAACGGTGCCCTCTCAATACGAGGGCAAAACTATGCTGATGGGGCACCAGCGACAACGAACGTCTCTGGGCTGCGCATCAGCTACAGAGGGCGACTCAGAGCCATTCAGGCCCGAAGCCGCCCACCCGCAGAGCGGGCAAGAGGCCTCGGGACCCTCCATTGACGGGGAGACCAAGAAAAACCTGCAAAAAGAGAGGATCAGTAGACTACTTGAATAAAGAACAGACCTTCTAAAAGATGAAAATGGGCACTGTAGAGGGTGAGTGGCTCGACAGCGAGCTCAGACGGCACGGGCGTCTAAGGCGATGGTGGTGGTACGAAGTCAAGGAGGATGATGGCCGTACGCCCGTCGCCGGCTCTGTGGGAAAGAGGGCGCACATTCACTGATCCGACTACCAAGTTTAGAAGGTGGGGCGGTCTCTGACCACCTTGACCGGTCGGTCGACCGGGTCAGTCAAGGTGGTCAATCAAAGGTCACTGATTTCTGACTGACCGGTCATTTGACCTGACAACACTGCCCAAAAGCGAGACTCAAGCGCCCAGCGGCGAGCGCGACTTACAAGAGGACTCACTGCGGATAATTACTGGTACGCCAATTTTGTACTCCATGCTGCAATACTCGTTCCGCAAGGTTTCTTCCTGCTTGAGCTCGTCGAGTGGTCGCTCTGGCTTTTTCAGCCATCTTCGTGTTGAGTCAGAGGAGATCTAAAATCGCAGATCTGATCAGGCTCATCACGGCAGGCCCCGAGGAGGAGAGCGCTGATCGCTGAGGTTCCCCTTTTGGGAATACAAGTTGAACTTGAATTGGACTCAGCTCGTAGCGGCGGACGAACTTCATATTTTCTGACCCGTTCTGAGCTGTGAAGGGTAGTAGGAGGTAAGTGTATTCGTACCATTGAGTTGACGCAATCCAACTCGTACTAAGCCCACACCTTCAGCTCGCACCGCTGATCCTTGTACGGCAGCACATTTTGGCATTGACCTGGCAGGACGGACCTATTAACGCGCGACACTCCGCGAACTTACCGCTGTGCACGTGCCACAAACCTGAGGTTGATATTTGGTGAGCATCCATTGTTGTTTTCACTCACCGAACAACTACTCACTGTCTGCGATCCCATCCGCAATGCAGCGATCCTCGCCCAGGGCTGCTTCACCTCCTCTCAACGGAGGTGCGCCATTGCAGGCTAGTGCCGTACCATCGCGAGTCCAGAACGACGACGAAGATTTCTTTGCCTCGCCTTTCTTCGCCACAAGACTCGACACCGCAACTGGACCTCCACCATTGGCGTCCCCGTCTCCAGACTCGTCGGGGGATTCACCTCCGCCTGCTCCCTCTGATCCATCCTCGTCCTTGTCCCCGCCACCCGCAAGTGTTCGAGATTTGCCACACTCCTCCCCGGAGACGTCGAACCCGTCTGTTCAAGCTAACGCTCTCGACGCCACACCGAGGAGACCCAAGAGGTCCCACGGGCCTCAGGCCAGTCCCGTCCCTCAATCATTTCCGCCTGACGCCCCCGTGACTCCTCCACGCCAATCTCAAGCATCCGCGTCACAGTCGATTTCCTTTGAGTCGTCACCATTGGCAGACCTCACCCCATCCCCATCCCAATTTCCCGTAACTCCCCTCACGTCAGTCCCGAGGCACAACCTCCCAGCCAGGCTTACCTGCGTCGCCTTTGACAGAGCCCAACGTAACCCCACGTCGCTCAGAGTACTCGGGAATAACGTCGTCGCGGGAGTCGACTCTAAGCGATCTCTCTTCCGAAGCTGAGGAAGCTGAGGACCTCACCGCTTCGTCTGCACAGCGGGACGACCACCTGCGCGAGCGCTACAATACCTTCTCACACGACAGCTTCAAGCGTCGTCGCGCCGAAGAGCCGAAGGAGTCCCTGACAACCCCGAAGCAGCCCCTGCCCGCGGCCCCACCGACCACCCCCGATTGCCGACCTCCGGAGCAAAGGGAGGACATCATAAGAAGCAAGACTACGCTTACCAGGTGGACTGGGAGATGATGAAGCTGTACGCTGTGCTTCCGCCGCATGAGTTTTTGCAGCTGTTCTTTCCTGGCAGCGCCGACCTAAACAAGAAAGTGGTGAAGAAGATCCACGACAAGCTTGGGAGTCGGATGCAGGACCCTAAAGAAAGCTCCAAAATGAGAAAAGATATGTACCCTCCTTTAGTAAGTGAAATCAACTATCGGCGTGTGCTTTTGTTGTCTCAGGCTCATGGGACATCCCAGTGCGAAGCCATCGGTGAGGCTCTAGCGGACACCAAATACACCGTTAAGGACACGTCCAACCGCCACGAAGATGCATTTCATGATGGGAAACCGGATCTCGTTATTTACCACCGTGATACGGAGGGGAGCGGAGGATGGCAGCTCGTCGGAGAGGACGATCCGTCGTACAAGAGCACCACCAGGAAACGCCGCAAATGGGACGGAGATCTACGATGGGCCTGGCTGCTTACCTTGGTTGAGGTTAAGTTCAACTCCTCGGCGGATCCTTTCGCCGACTCTTCGCATACTGGGCTTCCCGAGATCAACCTCGGCGACGGGGACAGTGCAGACTCTCGCAGATAATTCGATACGCGGTGGAAGCGATGCACCGTCAACATCGGACATGTTTCTTTTCGGTTTTTATCACAAAGCATACAGCGCGTTTGATGCGATGGGACCGCTGTGGCTGCGTCTTGAGCGAGGCTTTCAACTACGTCGAGGACCCCGAACATCTCCTGAACTTTTTCCACCGGCTCGCGAAAGTGGACGCCGTTACCCAGGGGTATGACCGGTCGATCAGGCTCGCCTCCCAGGTACAACTCAACGATTTAAAACAATACAAGGAGAAGCTCGAGCGGATGGTCGAGAATCCGAAGGCCAACAAATGGCGCAAGCAATTTGTCGGGGACATGTTGAAAGAGCAGGTCAAGTTTCCCATTGTACAGGTGAGTATCAGTTGGCGAATAATACAGCTCATTATTCTGACACGACGCCCAGTTCGATTGTCCATTCTTCGACATCGCCGACCGGAGTCAGTCCAAGCCGGCCACTATCTTGATTGGTCGTTATCGCGTGGGACGGTGGTCGCCGACCGGACGCGCCACTAAGGGTTTCATCGGGTACATCGTTGGCCAACGCAGGCTATGCTTTGTGAAGGATTATTGGAGGCCAAATCACAAGTCCATATCTACAGAGCTCGAAACGTATATGCTCTGCACCAGAAGGATGTTCCGTACATCCCCGAAGTTCTCGGTGGCGGAGATGTTCTCCACCAAGGCCCGGGGCATGATGCACTTGTGGACCAACGCACGCTTACTCAGGACTTCCTAACGGATGTTCCACGCCTGCAGGAGCGGGTACACTGTCGTCTGGTCCTCGGTACCATTGGAATACCTCTGATGGAGTATGAGCTGGGTCACCACATGATCCATGTCGTACTTTGCGCTCTCATAGGTGAGGTGTACATCTCCATGTTACTGCGTCTCTTGTCTTTCTCACCCTCCGATCTCACTATAGCCCATAAGATGGCTTACGAAAAGGCCAAAATATTACATCGTGACATCAGCGACGGGAATATCATGATCAATATCGACACTCTGGACAAGGGAAGGCGCCTCCCGAGGGCATCTTGGCAGACTGGGATTTGAGCAGGTCTGTCGCAAATCTGGATGCTGACCCTGGGGCTACTCAACACGGTCGATCGGTAAGGCTGCATTGCATTATATAATTGAACGTTCAGCGCTGATCAGAGGTGGTGGTTATCATAGGGTACGTGGCCTTTCATGTCGGGAATACTGCTGCAATATCCCCTCAAGCCGGTGTCGGTCGAGGATGATCTGGAGTCCTTCATTCACGTAATCCGACTGAACACTCTTCGATTTCATTGCACGAATTTGACCATGACATCCTACCTCGAACAAGAGGAGCCCCGCGACAATACGAACGAGGACCTTGCCTGGCATGTCTGGTCATATTATCATAAGGATGCAAAGATCGATGGCTCCTCTTATCGGATAGGTGGAGAGGATAAGGTCAGATCCTTCAAGCAACGTGATCCGCCTTTCGAGGTTACAACGCTTCAAAGTGAAGGTTTCAACACTCTGCTGAGGAACCTCCACCTCTGCTGCTATACACATTACGCACAACCGGACTTCGGTATCAAAGATGTTGGGAGCTATCGTGTGGTACCACCCGCTCTAGCCGTCACCAAGACGGCTGAACCGGAGGACATGGAAAGTGTCACGTCGGACGCCATGAACGAGTTTAGAGCCGTGAGGAAGGAACGGCAGGTGGTGGACTTATCTCATAGCACACCAATACCCCCAGTCCAACCACCACCACCTCCTGAGGACCTCCTCACCCATGCAGAGCTCGGAAACATTCTCACCCAAGCCCTTGACAACCTACGCCTGTGGGATCTGGCGCTCAATAGCAAGACCATTGATCAATTCAAAGGCCTGTCGATATACCTCCCCGCGGCGGATAGGAACCTATCCTCGATGCCGAGCACTACCACTAGCGCTTCTTCCAACAAACGCGTGTCAGAAGACCAAGAGAGTAGCAGGCCAAAGAGGGTCAAGACCGCCAGGAAGTAGATGTTTATGAGGGCGGCGAGGTAGTGTTTTTGCACCGTGCTGATTTCGGTCTGCTTGGCTTGTTTTACACCTTTCTATGCACCTCTTTTCATGTACTTTTATTGTATCGTAATGTAGATGGACCTTACATGAATTGTAATTGCCGTCACAATGCCGTACAACTGAGTAAAGTCTTGACTAACTGCGAGGAGTATGCATCCATGAGGGTGGGGCGTCAAGCCACGAGAACCTCCATTATTCTGCCCCGAAACAGCGTGTGGCACTATCGAGAGCATATGATGAGCGGATGGACAGTTCTTGTCGTTCGAACCCACCATGGGAGGCACACAAAGAATCGACCGCGCAGCTCCGCGGGAGGCACTCCAATAAGTGGTAGAATACTGGCTACCTCTGTATCAACGGAACCATAAGGCAGCGAGCAAGTCATCGCGCTACACAATCCATATAAATCGCGAAAGTGTACCAAAATAACCCATATCACGACCAAAGGCTTACAAGGAGTCTATTCGCCGTTCATCGTAAATCGGGTGGTCCCCTTCCGCATGCCTAAGTCATTCCATAGGTCGTCCTCCTGAACCAGCTCCTCGAAAGGCCGGCAAGGCTCCTTCTTGTGCCGCTTCCAATCCGCTTTCTGACATTCGGGCTGTAGTGTTGGCTCGCTTAGTAACGAACGGAGTCAGCGAATGCATGATCACATACCGAGCAATATGTGGCTACTTTGCAGATGGAGCACTGCTTCAGGCTGACCCCGTCCAGCTCCCCGCTGCCCTCGGCCCCCTTCTTCATCTTCCGCGCCAAGCATCCAGGGTTATGGCAGATCTTCTTGGTCTGCGCCGTCTTGCCGATGATACCATACAGCTCCGGGTCCAAGTCGTCCTCGCTCTCCTCGTCGTCTTCGTCGGCGACTGTCAGGCGTTGCAGCGCTTGGAGCTCCGACGTGTCTGGATCCAGGTCCTGCGCAGGCGGCTCGTCTCGCGGATGGGTTGCGCGGTACTCTTGCAGCTCCTGCCGTTCACGAAGGCCGAGGTCGCGCATGTTCGGCTTGCCGAGCTGCACGCGTCGCTTCTGAAGCACCTTTTCGCGGTCGCGGATGCAGGCCTCCGTGTCGTGCAGGAACTCGCACTTGGGGTCCCAACACCCGGCTTCACGGGCAAACCACTAACGGGCGATAGATAGCGGGTCAAATGCCAGCGAGAAAAAAAATGTAGGTATATGCGTGCTGAGCTCGCATGACGCACCATGCACGGGATCAGACCTTTCGCAAAGTCATTCTTCTTTAACCTCTCAAACAGCCTGTCCCAGGGCTTGCAGCCAGTCGTACCAGCCGAGGAATGGTAGTTCAGGATCATGTTCCAGAAGGGACGCGCGTCCCCGACGTCGCGCAGGATCCCCGCCTCGCGGCTCTGCCAGTCGTTGCGGAAGCCGCGGACGTACAGCTGGAGGTCCTCCGGGTGTATCGTGCCGTCGTCGCGCGGATGCAGCTTGACGCCGACGACAGGCTCGAGCTGGTAGGGCGTGTACTTGCGGAACACGATGCCCTTGCGCGGAGACAGAATACCCTTGGACATGTCTGCAGGCGTGTCTATGAGCTCGAAGTCGCCTTTGATGGCGGCGCATAGCGTGTGGTAGTGTTCGATGGAGACGGCAGCTTGCCGCTTTCCAAACTCTTCGTCTTTCGTGTGGTGCGTGTATCTTGCCTGGAGCCTGCTCTGCATAACGAGCAAAGTTGAAGGAGCGGAATGAGATACGCTCGGGAGGATGTGCTGGTTAAAGCAAATGGAGTGAGACGCCGAGCCGGCGACGCCACCAACGCCACCAGGACGCGACACGCAGTTTGCACGTGGCCACGAGTGAGAGTTGTGCGTACAAATTACGCGCGGTAGACTGGGCTGCATGTAACGGCTGTAAAGATTGTCGTAAAGCTACACTGTTAGGTGGTATGTAATGAGTGTTATACAGTGAGTCGTCAAGATAAGCATTATAACCCCTCCGAGGCATCCCAGAAACCTGTGATATAGATACACTTCAAAGTGTTCGCCCATGACTTGCACAAATGTATGCCCTAAAGCACGATTTGAGGCTGGCGTGGCCATCACTGCATAACAAGCAACATGAGATTAGCCATGCACGCGCACGGATCAAATAACGATACAATGGGGTGGATAATGAACAACAGGTGTAAGGAATGTGTGCCGCACGGCGCGCGGTGGGATGGGTATGCTACAACAGAACCAGCGTGTAGAATATGTTACAAATAAAATAACGTGAAATGGACGTGGGGTTTCGTGAGGAGCAAGGGGGTCGAGGAAGTCAAAGGTGAAAGTGGCTTAGCAACCCACCTCCTCAATTCCGATAGCGTTTGAGACAGCATCGAGCAACAGGTCGTTGTAGTCTCCCGCAGCTTCCCAGATGGCAAAGCCACGCAGACCGGCGTCGCGGATGAACTTGCCCTTGGCGGCGAAGGACATCGGGTCATCGTACGAGATCATCGTGTTGTTCTGCGGGACATAGACGTACGGCTGCAAAGCACGTACTCATCAGCGGTCGAGCACAAAGAAAGAGGGAGGCGAACTCACCGTCTGGCTGCACGAGTCGAAGCGGAAGCCCATGCCTGGCATCGCGGTGCCGTTCTGGTCGAGAATGCCCTGTGCGATCATGCCTCCGAAGTTGAAGATGCCCGAGGGACCTCCCGGCGTCGGGTTGCCGCACTGATCCACGCCCGCCGGCGAGTCCACATCCCACGCGTCGCCGAACGGCTGGGTGGTGCTGTCAAACTTCGGGTAGGCCGCGATGGCGGTGGTGCCAGATGGCTGAGACAGGCTAGCGATGGCGCTCGCACTGCTGGTCATGGCGTTGGCCTGGGTTACCGCGAAACTGTGGCCGTAGGATGCGAGGCCAAGGACGATCTGGTTGGCCGGGAAGCCGGCGGCGGTCCACTGCTTGACGGCGGACACGGCAGAGCCTTGCTGGTCGGCGGCGGAGGCGCACGTATCGTTCAAAGGTGCGTTCGGTCCGACTCCAGCGGCACCGGACCAGGTCCCCCAGACGTCGTAGTTCATGATAGCGACGTAGTCCAGGACGCTGGCGAACCCCGAAACGTCGGCGGAGGGGTTGCCGTCGTTGCCGTTGAACGGCGCAATGGATGTTGCAGCGGAGAGGGTGATGTTAGGAGCGGCTTGGCGGAGTTCTTGCAGGAATGACAGGAAGTTGGAGGTATCGTCCTTGTTGATCGTGTTGCATCCCGCGCCTTGCTTGTTGGGGTACTCCCAGCTAGAAGACGCAGGTAGATGAGTAATTGAACATCGCGCAGAACAGAACTACGCACTCGAAATCAAGGCCATCCAAGTCGTATTTGCTCACGAGGTTCATCATAGTCTGCACGAACGCCGTCCGGTTTTCCTGAGTGGCAACAGCTGTCGAGAAGTACTGTGAACCCGTCCAGCCGCCTACGGTGAGCATAGCCTTTGGAGTTCTACAAGATACGTGGAAGGTCTGAGACGACTGCAAGGATAGATGGTTGGGAGCACGTACATGGCTGTGGGCCGCCTCGACGAACTGAGGGAGCAAATCCTCATCCGATGCCTCCAAAGAAACAGTGTTGACGTCGGGAGTTGTAACACTGGACGATAATTAGCCCACGAACATGGATGGAGTGTAAGGGGACGTACGCAAACGAGTAGGTGACCTGAGTGTACTTATCCCAGCTGATGTCGTTCACACCGAGATACTGCGAGTGCCAGCCCGCATACCATGTTGTCGCAACGATATCACTGTTGGAAGCGTTGCCAGAGGACGGCGTGCTAGCACCGCCAGCTGCAGAGGGAGTGGCAGGGGAGGCCGAGGTAACAGCAGACTGTCTCGACTTGAGCGAGCACATGGGCGCAGCCCATACTGGAGCAATAGCAAGGAAGAGGGACAGGGGCAACATGTGCAACATGTTGGAGGAGGATCAAGACACGGAGGACGAGGAAGAAGGGGAAGAGATATGTGAGTGGGAGAGCAACGAGCAGGCTGGTTTTATGTCCTCGAGGAGAATGGCTTTGTCCTGTCTGAAACCAGGCTGTGTCGTGGTCAGCCTCGCCGGTATGCGTCGTGAGCCGCAGCGACAAAGAGTATATTTTAAGGCCGCAAGGTTTGTTATCCGCACCGGCGAGTTTCTCATTGCCTCGTGCCGTTCATGCGCACAATAGATGAGGCAGTCATTGATGCCGAAAGGGACAATAAGGTTGTCCATGGAACCAGACCACCGGCCAAAGGGGATCAAAGCGAGTAGCCACCACAACGGTTAACAAACTAGTCGAGGTTCCAGGGTCGTCGCTTGTTTGTCCTGTACAAACATTCGCATTAGGTGAAAATGATCGTCACATCCAGTCACCGTGCAGGCCAGAGCAGCGTGACGGTCGCGACCAGTGTCTCCACCGTGTCCTCTAGAGTCTACGCTTGCTGTCGTTCACCTACAGCGTCCTCTATGGTGCGACTGCAACTCGTGCATTATAGAGCACATTAGCTACGGTGTATATCACGCCTGTATTGAGCCGGAATTGGCCGAAAAGCTCAATTCCGAGTCCCTGCCAAAATCAGAGAGCACCAGCCCCATTTTGAGGCGTTTATCGTGGTATTTATCGCAGCTAATATGCTCTTATACCGCCTCTCGTGTATTGCTGAATGTACCTTGGCGGTTTGTTGGCGGCACTCCCAGAGCTGAAGACGAGTGACACGAGCTCTGGATGTGACAATCATTTTCACCTAATAAGGGAATGTTTGTACAGGACAAACAAGCGACGAAATTTCGGCGACTGTCGTTTGTTATGCAAAGCACTGTAACAAATTGGTTGAGGTTCCATTCGCCAGCTTAGAAAAGTAGCAAGTCAAAGTCGTCGATTCAGATCTTGCACAAGGCCTGGCAGATGCTGCATCAGCGCTTACGGTCATTGAGGCTCAAGCGCACGGCGGCATTTGCCGCACTGTACCCCTTCTGCCGGAAAAGGAAAGTCTTCCTCGTTGAATATCTTGGTAGATGCCAGCCTCCATGATGTTTTACAACAAGATAGCTTGAAGTGCACCCAGACTACATTGATGGCGGGTACATTTCATGTACACAAGATCTAGAGGGTCGAGACCCGGAAGTCGAGCTCGTGATTCAGGAAGGCCGGCAGTGCTGCACGCCAGAAGATTGAGGACATCGCACAATGCACATTGCACAACGTGGTAGCAGTGAGTTCGAGTTTCGGAAAAGCTAACTTATGAATGTAACCGAACAGATAGACAAAATGAAGGAGGCAACGATGCCGGGGGTATGCGAGTGGTAAACATGATAGGAGTGAGTATTAACTTGAAGTGACGAAAAAGAGATCATGACGGATATGTGTACAGAAAAGTGGATGAGGATACGCATATATAGTACAAGATTGTAGGATGGAGTCAAAGGAGAATATTCAAAATGGAAAACGGAAAAGTATAGGGCGGTCCACAGGTGGACAGCTGCCTCCTTCATGACCTCCGCACGATGTGTATCGGCTTGAAGATCGAAGCAGGCGCAGCCGTCGACCGCGCAGTTCCATAGTATACAGGTCGGCCAGACACGATGTTTCCACGCATACGCATCACGAGGTCCGTCTGCACAGCAGACCTCCTCGAAGCGACAGACTCCTTCCCAAGCTGGATGAACCGATGGAGACCGCACGACACGCGGAGGCGTCGCATTCAATAAAACTCAACTTCTTCGAAGAGGAGCACGCCTTTGTTGTGCAGCACCCGCAGCTCGCGCTTTATGAGCTCTTGGATCCATGGCTCGAGCGGCGGTTTGTAGCCCCACTCCATCCGGTACTCGGTGTAGAACTTGATCTCCTTCAGATGCGGAAGGCTGTCCAGGGCGCGCGAGATGTCCTCCCACTGAACGTCCTCGAGCACTTCCTGGACCCACTCGGGGTCGTTCACGACCTCCAGACCAATCAGGATGGTGGTGACGGACACAGGCAGGCTCTGCAGCACGAGCTCAGCGGACTCCCAGTGCGGGTACAGCTCCACAGCGGGGCCTGGTTCCTCGGGATCGTCGTCGAGAGCGATGAAGAGCTGGATGGACTCTAAGACTTCGCACTCCTCTAGTTTCAGTAACGGCCATGTTTTGGCGGGTCGAACTACAAGAAATTCGAAGATGAGAATGGTGACAACAATTTACAAGCAAGGAAGCACCTACTCGCGCCTCTTTCATTGAAGAACCGTGTATCTGTCATGTACATGGTCAGATGACGAAGAGTGCCTTTCACCTCCGTCAAGAAGTTGCCCATCGCCTCGATCTCACATGGGATCAGATGGAAGATGACCAGACTCGTCAGAGACCGCAGGTTCAGAGCTTGCACGGCGAAGTTCAGTAGAGAGTCGCAAGGCCCCCAGGTCTTGTGCTCGATTGTCCTCAGCTGCAGGTCCTCGGGGAACGGCAGGTAATCCGTGCGCAGCGGCGGCGGATACATCCGACCCCTGCCATACGTCTCCAGCACGTTCCCATCGTCGCTCGTCTCGAGCACCTCCAGGCCCGGGAACACGTGCAGCACGCCGAGGCAGTCGACGAGGTCGTGGAACGTCCACGTCGTCGTGCGCGTCACGCGCAGGTGCACGACGCCCGGCGCGGCCTCGGGCGCGGGGCTGTCCGCCTTGAGCGACGAGAGCCGCGCGCTGTGCAGGTGGACGTAGATCAGCCGCGGGAGCTTGCTGACGACGGCGCCGAGCAGGTACGTGTCCAGCGTCGGCTCCTGCTCCTCGGACGGCAGGTCGTCGCGCGGGATGCCGCGCACGCAGATGCACTGCACGTAGCCCGCGCACAGGCTGCCCCAGGGCGACTCCAGGAAGCGGCGGAACGTCTTGAGGCCCTCGTTCGTCCAGCTATGCTGAATAAAAAGCTGGCGGAAGAGACGGAACCGGCAAGGGAGTACCCAGTCCTTGTTGATAAGTGTGAAGTTGGCGAGATTTTCCCTGTCCTTGGCGAAGTAGTCGATGACCATCGCAATGAGTTCGACGGGGAGCTGCATGTCTACCTGCCGTACGTAACTTCTGTCAGAATCCCTCACAATTCTGAGTTCGAGGTGACACTTACTACCAATCGATTGTGGCGTCTGCGGTTTACGGCGCACAACTCTTCGCAGAGCGTCTGGGATCGTGTACACAACAACGTTAACGTTATCGACGGGGTTAACGACGTTCACGCTCGGCTAAGCGAGCCCCTACGATCCAAGCGTCAATATCAGCATCATCGAACCTAGAGCGAAGCAAGACACAAATCCCACCACACCAACGCGAGACCGAGGACACAGATTCGCTCTCCGATGTGTGCCACGTTGCGCGGCCACTGAGTAGAACGGCGAGCACGGCGTGCAGGCCAGACGCTCAGCTGGGGTGGAAGGAAAGGATAGTACGGGAGACTTGCGTCGATGGCGTTTATACGTGCTGCAAAGGGTGATTTACGTCGGATCATTTTCCAGCGGCCTCCTGACCATCTCTTCATCTCGACAAGCGCAAACACAAGGTCGGCTGCTCATCTACCGCGAACATCAATGCAGGAGAAGGGTCCGTGGGACTCACCTGGACTCGAGGCATTCACGCTCAACTCCGCTCAGCTCGTTTGAGGGCGCGCCCAGGCAGGCCGCCCCACACGCTGCTCCGATGTAGTGATACAACACCATTAAATTTCGGAACTAGAACAATAAGGCTACAGTGGTGCGAATGCGCGCAGACGAGGGAGGGGGAGTGAGGGCCCAGCGACGCTTCGCACGGACTTAGCGTGGAAACGCGGGGGCCGCATGCGGATGCCGTACGACAATGATAGATGAGACAGAAACACGCCTGCCGGGAGGCGACACTAGAGCGTCGCCGTCAACAGGAAGGCGATATCAGACGAGGCGAAGGTCGTCGCAGGCGCGGGCGCAGGTGTGACCGCAGACGGCGCGGATGACGCGATGGGGCTAGAGCCAATGGCAGATCCTGCCGGGCCTGCGGAGCTCGTAGCAATGGGAATCGAAGCCGTCGACAATGCAGCAGATGACGAGGAGGCGATTCTGTCCGTGAAGGACGGGCTCAGACTGCCGGTGCTTGTGGCGAAGCCGCTGTAGTCGGAGAGAAGAGTGGATGCGGCGGCGGCAGACGACGGCAGCGTGGTCCCACTCAGAGCACCGAGGGTGCTCTGGGGCGCAAAGGCGCTTGAGACTGCGGGAGTGCCTGAGAGGATGGACGATGCGAGGGGACTAGGCGCGGCAGATGCAATAGGAGCGACAGGAGCTTCCGACGGCGGGTGCGCTCGCGCTAGAGACAGGGAATGAGGCCGACACTGCGCTTGAGAGAGCGGGAGTGGCAAGTACAGAGCCAGTGGCAGATGGCTGCACGGTGACAGTGACAAACAGAGTTGTATGGACTGTGACAACGGGGGCAGCGGCAGAAGGCGTGGAAGAGCCTGGGAAGGACGAGGTAGCGCTGATTGCACTGGGAATGCTAGTAGCCGCAGATGCGGAAAGCGCAGAGCTGCTCGAAGGCTCGATGGCAGCGGCGGTGCTAGCCAAGGAGAACGTGGCCGAGGGGGTTGAGACGAGGGCGCTGCTTTCAGCTAGCGCATTCGCCACAAATCGCTGACGAGTGAACCCGGTGACTTGCGGAGAAGGCAATGATGAAGTCGGAGCAACAACCAGAGCAACGTTTTCCTCATCAGCACAGTCGTCGTCGTCATCGTCACCAGCCGGTGAAGGGGTCGCAGTGGGTGTAACGGTTTCAGAGACAGATGAAGCGGAAGCGGCGAGAGCTACCGACGGGCTAGCAGTGGCCGTGGACCCCATATTCATAGTGCACTCTGGTTCGTCATCAGCTGCGCTTGAAGAGGGGATAGCGCTTGTGGCGATGGCCGCTGAGCTGGATGCAGCTGACGCCGAGGGTGTAGCAGAAGGCGCGAAACTGGATCCTGAGACGACCGCTCCGTTGCCGCTGCCGGTGAGGCTCGCATCAGCACCAGCCGCTTGCATTCGTGCCACGGCGTCGCTTTGGGTGTCACAAGCTAAGCTGGTGCCTTCCTTCGCAACCAATGGCAGAGCCACGCAGGTCAGGCCCGGTAGAGCAGGCCGTCAGCGACCATTTGGAGCCTAGACACTGTCCAAACGAGCCTTCGACGCAGGCTTGCTGGCCATCTGGAAAGACAACTCAGGTTAGCTGATGTCGATAAGAGGGAATCAGGCTAGGGCATACCTGTACAGGTATCGGTGCTCTTCAGACTAGCGAATTGAGCGTTGAGCTTCTGCGCCGCAAGCGCGTTCGTCTTTTGGAATGATGTGGGCGCGCCGTAGGCGGGACGAGTAACGCTGCGATAGCGAGAACCTTGATAGAGAACGTGGATGGAGACATCGTAATCGGACGTGGAAAATGAATGTGTGTTGAGGTAGACAGAAGTGAGGTCAGAGAACGAGAAATGCGCAGACAAGCAGACGGAGAATGGCAGGGAGCACCGGGCTCTGGGATACGCAGCGAGGCGGATGAAGGCCACTCACGCTTTCAGACGTCTTATATACCGCTCACTCTGTTGTGCGTTACAATATTGTTGACCGGCATTGTAACTAGCGACAAGCGAATTACAATAGGTCGCCTGTCTATTGTCCTCAGTAAGTCATCACTAGTACTCCAAGGAAGCATGCGTACCATCTAAAAATATGACATGTATCCAGGAAGCGTTGTTATTATCCTGGAAGCTTGACACACTAAACAAAATTGGGGGGCTGTACAACGTGTTGTGCGAGACTTGCTTGAGCTAAGGTTCGAGGAGGAGGAGAACTGGCAAGTGTCTGCGCTGTCGGCATCTTCCGCTATGATGTGATCCATTTTGATAGACGCCAAAGAACTTACGAGCCTCCAATTTTCGAGAGGCTTTCTCCATGGTTTACCTCTCCCTTGAGTAAGAGAACAGTTGAGCTGTCGAGAAGGATGTGCTTGGTTACGATAAGCGGTCGTAATTACGCGCGAGGCCTCAGTGTTCCGTGGACGGGACACCCGCTTCCGCGAGAAGGGGGCAGATTAGATGCTGGATCACGTGAGTCGCGCCAGTATTTAGTGACGCCTGTTCGCGTGGCGAAATGACTTGATCCCCCAAGAGTGAAAAAGGGTTTTAAAATGCTGCGTCTTCTCTCTCGTCCCATTCGCACCTCGACCACCCCCTCCCTCCTCCGACGAGCAATGGCCTCCTCATCCACCCCCGACTTCGTGCGTTTTCCCTTACAAATCAGCTTCGGGGCGCTGCTGACCTGTCTGTGCACAGAACAAGCCCCTTTACACTCCTCTGGCCGAACTCGACCCAGAGGTCCAAAACATCATCGACAAGGAGACATGGAGGCAATTTTCCGGCCTCGGAGCTCATTGCCTCTGAGGTGCGTGACCCCTCACTCGTTATCCTCTACGTTGTCTGACAGACGGTTCAGAACTTGACAAGTCGGGCGACAATGGAGGCCAACGGCTCGATCCTCACGAACAAGTATTCGGAGGGCCTGCCCAACGCGCGATACTACGGTGGCAACGAGTACGTCGACGAGCTCGAGATCCTCTGCCAAAAGCGGGCGCTGGAAGCCTTCCACCTCGACCCAGCCAAGTGGGGCGTCAACGTGCAACCCTATTCAGGTTCCGTGAGTTCTCATCTTCTGTTATTCAATACGTAAAGAAGACAACTGATCGACGCCTCCTTGCCTCGTAGACTGCTAAGTAAGAAAATCAATCTCTCGAACAAGCATCGAAAGACTGAATGCGCTTTCTTCGCTTACAGCTTCGCCGCTTTGACAGCGCTTTGCCAGCCCCAGGATCGTATCATGGGCCTTGGCTTGCCAGACGGCGGTCATCTCACGCACGGCTATTACGTGCGTATTATTTCTCTGTCTCGTTCCACTTCCCCAAGCAGTAAACACTGGCTGGTGTCCTATCACCTCATGGTGCTATCCGCTATACCCCATTTGATGCGTGCCTTCTTGGTGATGTACTCCGTTCCGCTAACCATCACTCTTTCGTTAGACCGCCAAAAAGAAGATGACCGCATCATCCATCTACTTCCAGTCCTTCCCTTACGCTCTCGACCCTACCACCCAACTCATCGACTACCCTGACCTCAAGAAGCAGGCGCGGATATTCAAGCCCCGCTTGGTAATCTGCGGTGCCTCCGCCTATCCCCGTGACTGGGACTATGCCGCTCTTCGTGCAACTGCGGACGAGTCTAGCGCGTTCTTGATGGCCGACATCGCGCATACAAGCGGTCTCGTCGCTGCTGGTGAACTCGCGGATCCCTTCAAATACTGCGATATTGTCACCACCACGACGTAAGCTTACTCGTCGCCTGGGCTGCGCAAGACTGACCTCTAACTCAGACATAAGACCCTTCGTGGTCCCCGTGCCGGCCTGATCTTCTTCCGCAAGGACTCAGACAAGGCCTCCGACCTCGAGAAGCGCGTCAACGAGGCCGTCTTCCCCGCTTGCCAGGGTGGCCCGCACAACAACACCATCGCCGGCATCGCGACCGCCTTGCTCCAGGCTACCCAGCCTACATGGAAGGCGTACGCTAAGCAGGTCATCGCTAACGCGAAGGTCCTCGGCGACGAGCTCGTCAACAGGGGCTACAAGCTCCAGACTTCCGGCACAGACAACCACCTTGTCCTCTGGGACCTGCGTCCCGCCGGCCTGACTGGCAGCAAGGTTGAGAAGCTGTGCGACCTCGTCGGGGTTACCATTAACAGTAAGTGTATTCCTGTGTTCACCGTCGACCCTGCTCATTGTGCATTTCAGAGAACGCTGTCTCCGGCGACGCGTCCGCGCAGACCCCTGGTGGCATCCGTCTCGGCACGTCTGCGCTCACGTCGCGCGACATGCTCGAGGCGGACATGAAGGTCGTCGCCGAGTTCCTGCACCGCGCGGTGCAGATCTCGCTCGTGCTGCAGAAGGAGGCCGGCAGCAAGCTGCTCAAGGACTTCGTCCGCGCCGCGACGACGCCTGCGGAGGGCAAGGTCGGCGCGCAGCAGGTGAAGGACCTGGGCAAGGAGGTCCGCGCGTTCGCACGCAGGTGGCCGCTCCCCGGCGTCGACGTCTCGACGCTGACCCGCCCGGCGGGCATCCACGGCGAGGACGACTAAGTGTTCTGTGAAGGAGAGATGAACGAGTGGATGAGGAATGCATTCCGGGGTTTGGGTGTGTAGAAGATTCAACGTCGGGCCCGTGAGGGGCCATGTATCATGATCATGAGGATCACGGACATTCAACATAGTCGGGATCCTCCTCGATGCTCAACGCATCCGCTGTCATTTCTGTTGTATACTGTAGCATAGTGCTAATCCTGGTGGATTTTGAATACTTGTGCACGACCGTCGTTGGGCGAGGACTCTAAGGAGACTGGTGATTGCAACGTTCTGAATATTAAATCCTTGCATGCCACCGCAAAAGAAAAACGAGCGAAATGTACTTGTTATCGTCGTCGATCAAGGACTCGGACATCCAGAAAACGCGAGTCAGAATTTGCAGCGGACATTTGGCAGTTCCATAGTCTCGTTCCCATCCGTATCTATGACATTGGCCCTACGGGGCCTGCCGTGCGGAGATCGAAATGTCGATGCACGGTAATGTCATAGAACGTAGTTAATAGTCTCGTTCCCATCCGTATCTATGACATTGGCCCTACGGGGCCTGCCGTGCGGAGATCGAAATGTCGATGCACGGTAATGTCATAGAACGTCTGGTCACTTCCGATCATCCAGGTGTAGATCGCTCGCACGTGATCGCACGCGAGCACTCTAAGCCACTGCTCTCGAGCCTCCAGTCTCACTGCAGCGCATATATGCCTGTAGTTTCCATTGTACCATTTTGTTTCATATAATGTAAGATTGCATAGATACATGAATTATCACAGAGGGTAAAGAACGAAGGACGGGGCGAAGGGCATTGTGAGCAAGGACAAAGCGAAGAAGGTCGTCGACGTGCAACGCAAGCCCGAGAGGCGTCACGTGCGAGCGATCTACACCTGGATGATCGGAAGTCACCAGACGTTCTAACGCATCACCGTGCATCGATTATTCGATCTCCGCACGGCAGGCCCCGCCTTGATGCCTTAGACACGGAATGGGAACGAGACTACGTAGTTAGAACGTCTGGTCACTTCCGATCATCCAGGTGTAGATCGCTCGCACGTGATCGCACGCGAGCACTCTAAGCCACTGCTCTCGAGCCTCCAGTCTCCCTGCAGCACATATATGCCCGTAGTTTCCATTGTACCATTTTGTTTCATATAGTGTAAGATTGTATAGATACATGAATTATCAAGAACTCTACAAATTGGGACAGTCAGGCTGCCAGAGGTGTGCTAGAAGCTGAAGGGGTCGGACTGAGGGACAGGGCACACCAGTATACAAACAGCCTCTCGGAATAAGGATTGAAGGTGGGGGAATGTACTCCTAAGCTACCTTTTGCGATGCCCAAAGCCCTCAGGTACTCGCCACCTCTCCAGAAACAGCTCTACTACAGCCCTTGTTCGCGCAGGTTGTTTCTAGCATCGTTGGCTGGCTTGGGCGAAGTTATTGACTGGGGTGCACGTGAGGCAAGCGCAGGAGCGATAAGGGGAAACCGAAGAATTGAGGGAAGGACAGAGGGTAAAGAACGAAGGACGGGGCGAAGGGCGTTGTGAGCAAGGAGAAAGCGAGGAAGGTCGTCGACGTGCAACGCGAGCCCGAGAGGCGTCACGTGCGAGCGATCTACACCTGGATGATCGGAAGTCACCAGACGTTCTAACGCATCACCGTGCATCGATTATTCGATCTCCGCACGGCAGGCCCCGCCTTGATGCCTTAGACACGGAATGGGAACGAGACTAGCAGTTCCACAATCCAAGTTGAGGCTGTTGACCAGTTCAGTTTTGAGGACTCTTGACTGTGACAGTTGAAACTTGAGTTGCGACTTGCGAAGCACTTTGCGCGTAATAGCGATTACAAAAGGGGACATAGACGTTATGCTGCATCCACCGGGAGTCGAACCCGGAGCTAGGCCATGGGAAGACCCAATGTTACCGCTACACCATGAATGCTTACCGATTATTCCAGCTGTCGCTACAAACACAGTTCACAAATAGGACCAACGTACCATACCAGTCGGACTCGTTTGAGTATTAATCTCTGTAGCATTAATTACCACCGTCATCGTCGCGAGAGCAGGATTCTGTGATACGCGTTCGCTTTGCTGCAATGCTGTGCCCTTACAACACAAGCATTGACGCGTGTCTCATACCGCCACATTGAGGGCGGATGTCCCTGGCGTCAAAGGCGGGAACGAGCATTCTTCCTGCCAGCATTGGACGTCGGACGTTGGACGAACCAGGGGCGAAGCATGGCCCCCACCGAGTCAAGCGAACATATAAGTTGCAAGCAGTTTC
The DNA here is from genome assembly GCA_024811115.1 of Terana coerulea. NCBI lineage: Eukaryota > Fungi > Basidiomycota > Agaricomycetes > Polyporales > Phanerochaetaceae > Terana > Terana coerulea. The sequence goes on from JAKOGH010000870.1 coordinate 21,809, forward strand.
CCGGCCGATGTCTCCCTCACCTCCTCCTCTTTGCCTCCGCCATAATTCAAGGCGATGTGCAGTCTCACCGTCATTTGTGCTGCCCTCGGGTTGCTCTACACCGTGGTGAGCCCGGCGAACGCATGGGGATCTATTGGCCACCAAGCTGTAGGGTATGTCATATTCACTACTACAACGTCGAATCCGCCCAATAACACACTCCTCTCACGCAGATACGTTGCAGATGAGGTAAGTTGTTTGTCACTCTAATTTTCTTCTCCACAATGCTTACCTTCAGTAGTTTCTGTCCGCAAATGCGCGAGCCTTCGTGACCGCCAGGCTTAGCGAGAAATACAACGGCTCGCTTGGTTTGGCCGCCACCGTGAGTCATCTGGCGCATATATGCGCTTCGAATTGGCTCTAATCACCAGTAACTCTCCCGCAGTGGGCGGACGAAGTGAAGAAGACTCCCGAATACAAGTGGTCTGCACCTTTACATTTCATTGACGTGAAAGGTGTGTTCATTATTTCGCGCTTTGAAGGCCAATACAGTGTCTCATAATAGTCCCTAGACTCCCCATTCAATGATTCGTGCACCGTTGAATACAAACGCGACTGTCCTGATGGGAAATGCATACGTAGGTCGCAAATAGCACTTCCACATCCCTTGTACTAACGCACATGAATCAGTCGCGGCTATTGGGAATTACACTCAGCGTCTCATTGATGGCACCCCAGATGCAGATCAGGCTGAAGAAGCATTAAAGTTCCTCAGTACGTCGATTATTCTGCCAATTTGGACTGAGTGTTAACTGACCGTGTCTGGCTAGCTCATGTAAGTGTTGAAAGTTCAGATCTGGAAGTCAACTCAATGCTGAAGTCTGCAAGTTTTATGGAGATGTCGGGCAACCTCTACATAGCGAGGTAGGTGTTGACACGTTACCTTCGCTTATCAGGGTGTCTTATATGTAGGCCTTATCTGTCGGTGGGAATTGGATCCCTACTATCTGTAACGGGTATATGGTGAGCTTGCACTCGGTGAGTATCGTTCAGCTCTTCCAAGTGGCCTTGGTTGACGTGATGTCCATCCAACCAGGCTTGGGGTAAGATCGTTTTATCACTTATTCCTTGACCGGGGACTCAGGCACTTCTAGACGACGGTATTCCTGAAGCCCACGTGAACGCAAGATTCAATGGCTCTACAGAGCAGTTCGCTTCGTCCCTAATTCATGAAATCCGGGTAAGGACCACCTCTCTTCGTCTTCATCCGCACGCCTTGGTCCTCATTGACAACAGGTTGGACGTTTTTCGAATGAGCGGAGTTCTTGGCACCGCCCAAGCTACATGATTAATCAGGCTACCAACGGCCAGGCGGCGATGACGACTACTTCCACTCTGTACGCGTTCAATGACGAGGTGCCGCTGGAGTGGGCGCGTGAGGCGAACGCGTATATCTGTGTGCGTAGCTCCTCCTGGAATTTTACTAACCTCACTGACAGAGTCACTACATTTTCTTACAGTCTACTGTGTTCGACTTTCGTATGAAAGAAGACATCTGCGCGGGCAGGTACTACGAGAAGGCTACGCAAGTAGTGGGTTTCGCCGGGATGCTCGTTTATGGAAGTGTGGCTGACAAAAGATGTTTCTTTTAGATTAGCAAGCAGATCGCGAGACAAGGGTATCGCTTGGCGCACACCTTGAACGACATCGTTGGATGATTTCGACTAGTGATGGATCCTACCAAGGGATGTCGGTAGCTGGCGCGTCAAGCCATGTGAAGTATCCTGCTCTTACTTCCTGGCGCCGATTGTTATGTGCTTTATCTTGTGCGACCATCCACAATATATTTCCATCTCACCAGCAGATAGCTAGTACGTCTGGTCCTTTCCGACGTTCATCACGCTCGGACTACAAAAGTTGCATGCATATCACACAGTCCGGCTCTCATGAGTCCGTAGCCAGGAATACTTCGGTGAGTTACTCATCTGGAATGCAGACTGCATACCTCATCTCAGTGACCTCCGATGCAGCTAGCGCTGTCGGCATCAGCATCGCAACGGACTGCGGCTGCTGCGCGCTACACGCAGACCGAGGTTTCGTCGGGCGCTAAAATGCTGTTATCCATGGGCGTTAGCTGCAGAGACTAATCAGTCTTACGGCAGCACCGACCGAGTGTTCGTACCGTGCATGTGAAGGACCGTGGCGAGACCCTGCAGAGCGCGTACGTGGCTCGGGGCCGGCCACTTGCGTACCTTGGAACTCATCCCTCCCGTTCGGTCAGGTACGGCCATCCTCTTTGATTGCCACGATCGTTGCGTCCGCGCCCTTGCGCAGCGCAACAGGCCGCGCTCAATCGATGTTACGGCCTTGTTTCATGCGTACACACCTAATGTGCGTCCGGCTATATAGGCATCAGTGCTTTAGGATTGAAAGGCAAGCCGCACATTCCCTCATATCCCACAGACAACATGTCTCAGGCTGCATCCGCAGAAACCCTGACGCCACAGCAGGCCCCTGTGCCTTCCGATCGGTCTGAGCCAGAAGTTGCGAGCAGCAGCAAGGGCTCCGCGTTCTGGTTGACCTTTGTCGCGCTCATCGTCACGACGTTCCTCAGCGCGCTCGACCTGACGTCGGTCGGCACCGCGCTCCCGACCATCACGCAGGACCTCCACGGCGGCGACGACTTTTCCTGGGTTGGTTCCGCGTATGCATTATCCAGCACAGCCATTCTCCCGCTGTCCGGCTCGCTCGCGGACGCGTTTGGCCGTCGGCCAGTTATGCTCAGTGCGATCGTCTTCTTCGCCCTCGGCAGCGCATTGGCAGGTGCTGCCCAGAACATGAACATGCTTATCGGAGCCAGAGGTGAGTTTACCCGCTTGCGATCGATTTTTCGCGTTTTTGACTGTTGGAGCAGCCGTCCAGGGTATTGGCGGAGGGATGATCTTAAGCATGACTGAGATCATCGTCTCAGACCTCGTTCCCTTGGCAGAACGCGGGTTGTACCAGGGCTTGATCGGACTTACTTGGGCAGTGTCTAGCGGCGCTGGACCCCCGATTGTAATTTATTTCCCGCTTGGCTTTATGTAGGATGAAGTACTAAGACCACTCCCTTAGGGCGGGGCGTTTGCGGGCAAGGCTTCGTGGAGATGGCTCTTCTGTAAGTCTTCATCTCTCCAGCATCTTCAAGGCCGTCACTTACATTTTTGTAGACATGAACTTGCCGATTTGTGGCATTTCATTCCTCCTTGTTACCATCTTTCTCCGTGTTCGTACACCAGAGGGCACAATCAAGAGTAAACTCGCGCGCATTGATTGGATGTGAGTATCATCAAGGTCTGGACCTTTCAACACCATATACTCACCACAATGTACTAGTGGCAACGCAATCATAGTCGCTGGTACTACTCTCGCTATTGTGGGCTTAACGTTCGGCGGCGTGCGCTTCCCATGGAGCTCTGCACAAGTGCTTGCGCCATTGATCATCGGCTTAGCCTTGATTGCCGTCTTCTTCGCGTACGAAGCCAAAGTCCCGAAGGAGCCGACCATTCCATGGGAAGTGGTGAGCAACCGGACAAGCTTGGGAGGGTGCGTGAGCAAAACTAGACACAAACGGACGCTTCGCTCATTTTCTCTCTCAGATTCCTCTCAACGTTCGTTCAAGGCATTGTTAGCATGGCGGCCATTTGTAAGGCCCCGGTTCCGTCTGCCAGCTGCTGTGTCTAACCTTTCATGTTTGTTCCAGATTATTTGCCGGTGTACTTCCAAGCCGCCCGCGGCTCATCCCCAACACTTTCGGGAGCTCAAGTCCTCCCCTTGCGCTTATCTTGTCTGCTGCCACCTTCATCACAGGGGCCAGCGTACAAATCCTCCAAAAGTACCGACCACAGAACTGGGCGGGATGGATCCTCACGATCGTCGGGTTCGGCATCCTGAGCCTCATGCGCGCAGACTCAACACAGGCGCAGTGGGTGGGCTACCAGGTCGTGCTGGCACTGGGCACAGGCGTCTTGGTACGTCTCCAGCTCCTCCTTGCATCACGCACGCGGCTCATTCTGTGTCCACAGTTCGTCGCCCCCTCTTCGCCGTGCTCTCGCCGCTCCCCGTGAGCCGCACGGCCTCCGCGCTCGCGTTCTTCACCTTCGTGCGCGCGTTCGCGCAGACGTGGGGCATCACGATCGCGAGCACGATCCTGCAGAACGAGCTCAAGAAGAAGCTGCCCGCCGCGTTCGTCGCACAATTCCCGAGCGGCGCCGAGATCGCGTACGCGGCGATACCCGCGATCCCGACGCTCGCGGGCCCGCTGCAGGCGCAGGTGCGCGTCGCGTTCGCGGACAGCCTCGCGCTGATCTGGAAGACGATGATCGGCGTGTCCGGGCTCGGGCTGCTGACGGTGCTCCTGCTGCGCGAGGTCCCGATGCACACGGCGAAGGACGACACGTATGGCTTGGAGCAGCGCACGCCGGCGTTGGCGGATGAGGAGAAGGGAACTATGGCTGAGGTTTCCGTTAAGGTTTCTAATTAAATATAACGCACCATGGATTGTTGGATTACTGTATCAAGTGTAATAATCGGCTGAGATTACCATGTAACGACTGTATTACGACTACGTGTATAAGACCATATACACTACTTCAAGATGGTACTTCGCCCTTCCTGTCTGTCTGCGCTCGAGGGCCGTAACCGTCATCTGGGCGCTCCGTGGCATCTGGTTGCCGCTGATCCGCAGCGCCACAACTCAGAAGCCGTTTGAGCGCTTATGAGGATCAAGTCTTCTCCTTTTGCCGCGACCGTCGACAGAACAATGCGCCCAGGCTGACGACACGCCGACATCTCGTTTTCGAGCCACGTTGTACTTTCAAGCACAAGCGAACTTGTGGATGCCTCAAGCTTGTATGTCGAAGATATAAAGCTAGGGTGCTAAGAAGATCGACCCACAGCAGTATCCCTGCTCGTCGGTGTGGTGGCCGGGCGTACAAAGTGCTGGGCTGGTGGCGTTGGTATATGGTAAGCGCACGAGGACCCCGCCTAATGCCCCCAGAGCTGCGATACTAGTTGCCCGAAATTTGGCCTAAAAATGAAGCGACCCCTCAGGATGGCATGCCCGAAATCTGGCCCCAGTTGGCGGAAACCTGGCATGTACTGCTGCCCGAAATTGGAGCGCATCTGCCCCAAAAATCGCGCCAGAAAATGCATTTTTGAGGCATATTTTGGGCGCTCGACCTCTCGGCGTGAGAATATGGTCCAAATTTGGGCGCTTCGGCGTGTGCCTGGAGTAGAGTATCATGCCCTACGCCCGAAAAGCCATGATTTTGGCCCAAATTTCCCTGCCCGAAATGCGCCAAAATCGGCGAATCTGGGATCGCACCTCTGACAGGGTAAGGCTGGGTCCTCGCACGAGCGCACGTGCTGTCTGGCTACTACACGTTTGATGTGCAACTCTTGTGGCCCTCACGCACAACAGTAATTGGACCATAAAGCCCTTGCTTTTGACCAACTCGTGAGTTACTTTCCCTTCCATGGCACACCATGCCCCCTCATCGCGTTTCATTTGGTGAGCTCGAAACTGACAACGATGTTTCCATGCCAGACGCACCCAGTGGCACCACATCTCAAGGCGACGCCCCACACGCTGCTGACCCCACGCACGGCAACCACTCCAACAGGCGTGCACGCGAGTCGACTCCTGTTGAACAGAAGCCTGGCCTGTACGGCTGGGACTACAAGGATCCAAATTATATTCCTAAGCTGAACGCGAGCATGGACAAGAAATACCTCGAGGTTTCTCTCGAAGTATTCGGAGATTTTGTCCCCGGAAAGAACCTTACGGCAGCCCAGCTGAAGAAAGTAGGAAATTTGAGCGGGCTCACCAATCTGGACTACAGCAAGCCCGACTTTCCGGAGTCGGACATGTACATGCCCCTGGTGCGTCGTACATCAACCTCACCGTCATCGCTGTTGCTTATCTTCTCGACAACTCAGGTCACCGATCTCAACAGCGTTCTTCAGCTGGGGAAGTCTAAAACGAAGTCCAGGCCAGTACCTGAAATCACAGCTAAAACGAAGGCAAAGGGCAAGTCGAGTACCAAATCCAGAGGCAAACGCAAGGCCGCATCGAAGTCCAAAGACGAGGCCGTTGATACAAGCCTGGACGTATTTAAGGACGTCTCACACTGGTGGGAGTCCAACTACAACGATCTCCGCCCGGACGTTGCGTGGTACCAAGGCGGGGACGCTGCCGCCGCCGCGTACAGGTTGACGACGAAGAAGTCCAAGGTTTCCGAGACGCGTTGGGCGACGATCGCCAGGGCGGCGTGGGCGTGGATCGTTGCCCTCATCGAGGTCAAGCGCGACGAGGTTGACGCAGGATTTCACTTCTCGGACCACGAGCAGGGGCTGCTGCGGGATTCGGATGCGGCCCTGGCCGCACGAGCGCAGAACGCCAAGTACGCGAACGAAGTCATGCTGCGCCAGCACCGGACGCATGTCTTCACGATTTACATCGCGGGCCCGTTCGCTCGTCTGTTCCGCTGGGACCACGGCGGTGCGGTCGTCACTGAACCGATCGACTTGAAGAAAAATCCGGAGCATCTGCTGAACTTTGTGTATCGGCTGTCTCTGTTGGACCGTGCTGGCCAAGGATACGATTCGACAGCGACTCTCGCTGACACGTCTGATATCGCTGAGCTCGAAGCCTATAGCTCCCCGAATCCGTGGTTGCAGTCTTATCACAGCCACATGTTGCTCGAAAGGGGTGACTACCCTATCTATAAGGTGTGCCTAAGAAAACATACAGATATGATTCATCAAATAGACTGACCTTTTCGTAGATTGTGATTGATGACCTGGACACCGGGAAACCGAAGGGCCGAACTCGCTCCGCAAGCGATCTGCGAAGGACCTACCTCATCGGCCGGTTTATCACTGGACATTACTCTCCCGCCGGCCGCTGTACCAGGGCATACGTCGCGTACGATACGAAGGAGAAGCGTCTCACATTCGTCAAGGACCAGTGGCGGTCAGCGCGATCTCGAGTCCGCACAGAGATGGAAGCGTACAAGCTTTTGATGAGCAAGAACGTCCAGAGCATCGCCACTCCCGTTGGCGGCGGCGATGTCTACGTCGGATCGAAGGATGGCATACAGCGCTCTGTATCCCACCTGGTACGTCCCCGAGGGCAGTGACCAGATGCTCGGTGAATACATTCACTGCCGGTTGGCGACAAGGGAAGTCGGCCGGCCGCTGGAGACATACGAACACTCGGCAGTGTTGATGGCGGTCATCTCGCACGCTCTGATCGGTAAGTTCACTACACCATTGAATGCTCGTGTCGCTGATAGAATTATACCAGGCCATCGCGAGGCGTGGGAAAAGGCTGGTGTCCTCCACCGTGATATAAGCACCGGCAATATCATGATAGATGTTGAGAGCACCGCGTGATAACCCCAGTGGGTTTCTGGCCGATTGGGATTTGTGTAAGTTCGAAGCCGATCTTACGCAACCTCCTACACAGGCGGGACGATCGGTGAGCAGCCTCTGCGTTGATGTCCGAATCATAACTAATACTCTCGTGTTCGGTCTAGGGAACTTGGCCATTCATGTCGGCTTTGGCCTTGCAGTACCCGAGGCGGCCCTATCAACTGTCCGACGATCTGGAATCCTTCGTCTACGTCCTTCTCATGATGGCCCTGCGTTTTCATCGGCATGATATGTCAACTCAAGTCTCGCCAGATGCTGCGAAGAGCGACCTCATGGCGGCGAATCTCGACAATAAGAAATTAGCCACGCGTACCTCGTACATTTTCTACGAAGAGTTCCCGTGCTCGGAAGGCTACTCGACAGGGGGGAATGACGAAGGGGAACTACATTCAAATGGGAAGGCCACCTATCGCACTGATTGAAGGTCCTGACGGCCCCACTCCATTAGCTCAGCTGCTCACGCGACTTTACGGCATTCTTCACGAACACTACGACGCCATCGACGAGGAGGAGCTCCGACAGTATGCGCCGAAGACATCGTCCAGTACACCCGCAGCTCAGCCAGCACCTGATCAGCCTGGTGCTTCCGCGCTAAAGACGCCAGAGTTCGTATCCATGGATCCTTTCGGCGATAAGAACTACGACGATGCGCCTTCCGCTGATGGCCACGCGCCCGACGAGCCCGAACCTATTGGACCTCCGCCTAGAGACCCAGCCGCGAAACGTGTGCTCGACAGCCACCTTGCTCTATGGAACGCGCTCAGGGCCGTCTTTAAGCATCCGAACGGAAAGCCGAAAAATCTGGCGGATGCTTACAACGACAAATTCGTCGACCAGTTCCATGGGCTCAAGACGGTGACCTTCACCGCGCAGAAGCTCTGTGCCACCACCACAGTGACTAAGCGGCCCTTGGAGGACCCCTCTGTCCCGCCGGCCAAGAAATCAAGAGCAGCTCCCGGCTCTGGTAACCAGGGCGGCTGGGGGCACGCCGGCGTGGTATTCCCCACATCGCAACAGCTCGCCGCTGCTCACTGGTGAGGACCTGCCCCAAATATGTTCCGCCCTGTGCTTGTATCGCTCCCCGTCAGGCGTTCCGGCTTTAGGCTTGCGTCCTTCACTTTTATTTCGGCATTCGCGCAGACGTGGGGCGTCACCGTCGCCAACAGGAACTGGTGGAACATCATCAAGAGGACGCTTTACGTCGCGCTCGCCGCGCAGTTCCTGGACGCCGCCGAGGTTGCGTTCGAGGCCACCTCCGCCATTTATGGCTTCGAGAGCGCGCTGCAGGCGTGGGTCTGCGACGCGTTTGCGATCGGCGGACAGCCTCGCGCTGAACTGGCAGACAATGATCGGCATGCCTGTGCTAGGGCCGATGACGGTGCTTGGCGACGACACGTATGATTTAAGCCAGCGCATGCCAGGGTCGGACGAGGGGGCCCCAGCTGGGGTTTCCGTGGAGGTTGCTAGCCTGAGTGGAGTGCAACACCACGAACCACTCGAGTACTGTAGGAGTAAACTTGTATAACTCAAGGACCGTATACGATTGTTTATGTACCATATACGTTATTCTATGCCCGTACATTCCGCTCCCTGCCCTCTACTCCGAGCTCGAAGGCGCAGAGCCCACCCTTGGTCGACGGTCCCTTGCGCGGTTTCCTCAGATTGAATTACCGCTGATCGATGATCCCCTGATCCGCAACGCCACAACGACTAGCGAGAAGCTGTTTGGGCGCTTGCAACTATCTTGTTTTTGTACTCTGACCTTGACACTGGACAATGCCATGCGCAGCGACGACGTGCCTAGCGCCGACCTTTGCGAAGTAGTCTCGCTGCCAGGTATCTCAGGGCATTGCACTTTTATAGGGTACACCCAAACCAAGTGTCCGACTAGCCTAGGCTCGGGACACCATTCGCTCAGTTCGCTCGGCCACCCTGGTGTAGCTTGAGCCGCGGAGAACGTGGCCACTGCCTACTTTAGTAAGTCAATTATGATTGTTGATGACTGGTCCATGCTCATGTTTCAATTGTGGTGGCCGGTGATGTGCACGCGCTAGTAGAACGGACTACGTATAAGACAAGGGATCTGGTTTAATTAGTAAGTCCCCCCTTCTCGTGCATCTATCATGGCTGAAGATGCCAACATGACTGATATCTCCACCAGTTCCACTTCTGCTGTCGTCGACCACCCTCAACGTCTCTCTAAACTCGTTTTTCACACTCCGATACACTCCCAGACCCCTTCGCACGTTCGAGACGGACTACTCAACACCCCACGTCACGTCCACCCCGGAGGGACAGGTACCACATTCAAGGATCCCGACTACGTAGAGAAGATTAACCGTGAGATGGACCCCCGATATGTTCAGCCGAACTGGAAGGTCTCTACATGGATGAACAACCTCCTTCCCGGAAGAAACATGCCAAAAGCTATGCTTGCTCAAGTACACGATCTGAGCCGGTTTGAATCTGGACTATAGCGAGGTGCCTGAAAGTACAATGTACCCGATCCTGGTACGTGGCCTCTCCGTCATCTACCGATGCCTACTGACTTGAAGTCAGGTTGAAGATCTCAACAGCGTAATCCAGATAGCCGGACAGCCGTACGTCTTCAAGGATGTTGCGCAGTGGTACGAAGACCCGTACACCGACATCAAGCCCGACTTGGCCATGTATCCAACAACCCCTTCTGCCGTTGCCGCCTACACCCTCCCGAACCCCGACCAATCCACCGTCGAAGTCGCCCGCCGGCCGTACATTGCCAAGTGTGCATGGGCGTGGATGATCACTGCTTTTGAGGCTAAACGAAAGGAGTCCGAGTCTGGTTTCCATTTCGCAGACCCGAAGGAGTTCCTTCGCGACTCTAAGGAAGCACGGATCGCCAGGGCGTCGTTCGGTAAATATGCGGCCGAGATCATGCATCGCCAGCATCGATCCCATTTGTTCATGGTATACGTCGTTGGTCAATGGGCCCGTCTGTTTCGCTTCGATCGCGCAGGCTCCGTGGCGTCCAAGGCGATTAACCTCGCAGAAGATCCACACCCACTACTGAACTTCGTGTACCGCTTGGCGACCTCCGACAGGAGAACGCAAGGCTACGATACGACGGCAGAGCTCGCATTACCAACAGACATCGAACAGCTTGTTGGGTACAAGACCGAGAACTCGTATCTCAACAACTACAAAGACTATATGCTGCACGACCAACTGAGGTACCCTATCTATAAGGCGAGAATTACATTATCCTTTCTCAGCATGTCACCTGCTCACTAACAGCCATCTAGGTATATTGCGACCCCATACCTGATCCTCAGTCCGAGACTGCAGGCGAAAAGAAGGGAAGGCTGAGGAAAAAGCCGCCACCCCAGGAGGCCAAGGCATACCTTATCGGCCGCGAGGTTTCCGGCCACAAGTCTCCCACCGGGCGAGCGACGCGTGCGTACGTCGCATACAACATGGAGCAGAACACGCTCGTCTTCCTCAAGGATTCGTGGCGACCCAACGTCCCTGGTGTCCGCCCAGAGCTAGAGATCTACGACCTCCTAAAGACAAAGAACGTCAAGTGTGTTGCTACGGCCATTGGCGGCGGCGATGTCGGCGGCAAAAGGAAGGAGCAACGTACAGTGACGCAGAAGCACATGCCCGTGGCGAACAGAGTTGCCGAACGTGTGCACTATCGCGTGTTGACGAAGGAGGTGGGCAGAAGCTTAGAGACCTACGAGGACTCTGCAGAGCTCATGGCGGTCGCCAGTCACGCCCTGATTGGTACGTAGACCCTTGGGAGATATAGGCGTGGTTGCTCATTCTGAATCCCAGGGCACAAGCAAGCTTGGGAGCTCGCCGGAATCCTTCACCGCGACGTCAGCGTCGGTAACATAATGATCGATGTGGAGTCGCCCCCGGCCGCCCTCGCGGATTCTTGAACGACTGGGATCTCTGCAAGCTGAAGGTCGATTTGAAAAATGGCCCAACTCAGCCGGGTCGTTCCGTGAGTAATTTCATATATTTGCATCGGCTGAAAGTAACTAATCCTCACCACGCTGCGTCCTGTCTAGGGCACATGGCCGTTCATGTCCGCCTTGTCCCTCAGATACCCCAAGAAGCCGCCCGAGGTTGCCGATGACCTAGAGTCCTTCGTCTACGTCCTCCTCATGCTTGCTCTTCGCTATCACCGACACGACATGTCACCACCCAAGTACACCGACGATATGACGTCAGAGTCCCTCAAGAAGCTCAACGGCCTCAACAAACAACTTGCACTGGCGGTGTACGGGATCTTCTCCGAAGAGATCCCCTGCGAAGACGGTTACTGGTCTGGGGGCAAGCACAAGCTGAAAGATATCCTCTATGGCAAACCGGTCATGAAACTACATGACGGCCCGGACGGACCCACGCCTTTGGCGAAACTTATCCAACAGCTTTACACGCTCCTGAAAGAACATTACAGGGCCATCAACTACGGCCGACTTGAGCAATTTGCGGCCATACCTGTGGAGCTACCGAAGACGAAGAAGGACACCTCCGCGCCGACACCCGAGTTGTACATGGATCCTATAGGCGATATTGAACCCGAGCCTGATACCCATGAAGTTGTCGACGACAACGAGGACGAAGATATTGACCCGCAGCCCATCCACGATCCGAAGGCCAAACGTCTACTGGACACTCACGCGGCGATCGTGAAGGCATTCTCCTCTGTTTTCAAGCACCCGAACGGCAAACCGAAGAACATCGGCTCTGCGGTGAACGACAAGTTCGTCGACCAGTTTCTGGGCCTGTACACGTACGTCGGCGCACCTGCAAAGGACCCCTTCGGCAGCAAGCGCAAATCCGAGGACGAGGAGGGTGACAGTGTGGAGGTGCTGGCGCAGGCGAGGTTTGCGGGCCTGGGTCAAAATGTTGCCCGTCGCCACAAACAACCCAGGCTGGAATCTGTGCGTGAGGAGGAAGAGGAGGGCGAGCAAGCACGAGAGAGCTCTGTCCTCCCGGCCACGGTCAATTCACAGCTTGCTCCTGCGGATGAAGAAGACGGCAACCCTCGGGCAGTAACCTAACTCGTAACGTGTCCAAGTCGGCCACATGTGGGTTTTTGAGCTACTCTCCACTTGGGTTTCATGTGAAATATATGGTTGTATGTGTATACCCACGCATGTGCGACTGCTCTTTCTCATCCAATATCACAGATACGGACGCACCGCGGGTATTGGCTGGGCTTAGAGCTTCTAGGCGGAGCTTCACGTACACGTTCCGCTCCATCACCTCTATAGCAAGCAAGCCGCCTCGAGCGCAGCAGCTTCCACCGGTCAGTTCAAGCCGTGGCTTGGCTTTGTGCTGCTTCGTGCAGTCGAATATAAGCCTGATGACCCATCTGTTCCGTTCCTGCCCGTCCCTCAGCCGCAAGGTCTTGAGAGCTGCTCTCAATATACGGACCTGCAACGGCGCGAGTCCCATCACTAATTCACTCGAGCTCGTCCGGAGTGTCAGGCTTCCTTACCAGTTTTGCTTCCTGCGGAGTGTGCAGACCGCACCTCTTTCCACACCAAGGCGTCAAGTGTCCGATGTACAGTCCGCGCAGCCCTCGTGTTTGAAACTTGCAGATCATGGCATGGGTGCACTGCCTCGTTGAGGTAGACCCCAGTAGGACTATAACATGCTGCTTACCTTGGGCTGACGTTTGCCTCGCCGCCTCCTCGTCAATTATTCGGCTACAATACCCAGCATCAAAACGCCCATACGCTGTTCACTCTCTGCGGCATGTTCACGTATCGAGCAGTCGAGCGAGGAATTTCTATCGGGACAATATTCGTGCTAGCCGCAGGACAATGGTACGCAGTCCACGGCCGAAGTCAAGCAGGTGAGCGGGAAGGCAATCAGAACGGTCATGCAGCTACTTATTTAACAGAATCACTGTCAATATTCGAGGTCTACGGCAGTCCGCTCAACGTCGAGAACTGCATAGTACCTGCTAGCAAACAGCGCGAAGACATGTGAGTACCATAGCAGCCCGGAAGGTGTAGAGCTGACTAGAGGCTGCGCATGCTGCAGACTTCAGAATGTCGGGGGCCCGCCAGACGAATGGAAATGCCTGCCAAACGGCGACGGAAGCTGCGACATGGTGCTGGAGGACGGGTTCAGGTGTCTATATGCCGCCATTGCCGAGCAATCGAAGGGTGTGGTACCATGACCTCAATGTACAGTCCTTTGATATCCAATTTTTACGCTTCTCCACCGGACTACTCAATAACATCAACACACCGTATAGTCGTACAATTAGCATTCCATTGTATCAATACCCTCACATCCTTGTTCCCTCTCTTGACTACCGACGCATCGGCAGTTCCGACAAGAACGCCCGCGGTCAGAGCGTCATGGACACCATGATGATGCCTTGAAGTACGGATTGTCTCGGTCAGTTCGACATGCACGCAATAGGTAGTATGCGCACCTTGACAGGAGCCCCATCATGCTTCATCCAACCACCTATGATATTTGCCTACTTTTTGCTCAACAGCTTCTCCGCACACCTCCTAGCCCCGCTATGAAGCTATGCCGGAGCTCGCTTTCGCCGTCAACGCAGCGACCTCTCTAGGCCCCGCTTTGCAGCATCCACCGAGGATGAGCCCTGCCCATACATCCTGCCCACGGACAATGCACTGAGACGCCGCACGATGGACACGCTCCGCCCACACCTCCGCTTCCTTCTCCGCGTCGGCCTCAGCACGGGCAGCCCAGGTCCCCGCCGGCGAGTACATCGACGAGTCCCATTCCCGGCCGTTGGGATATACGACCAACCATGGCCGTTCTGACGGGGCGGATGACTCGGGGCGTTCTTGCATCTTGCGCAGAGCGGCCGTGAAGCCGGTGAGGACGTCGCTCAAGTATTCTGCACCGGTGCAATTCACGCCTACACCGCTAGGGACAGGTAGGGGCCCAGCTGTGGAGGCCACCCCGAGTATCGAGTCCAGAATCTGGGTTGGCGGGACACGGCCGTCCTGCACTTTGCCGCTGTCCTGGACAGGCCGTTCGGGGAACGTGCCGCTGGGGTGGACGGTGGATATCCACCACGGTTTTGTCCACGTCGGCGAGCAGTCTGCAGCCTCTGTAGGAGAGCCGTCACCAGGCGCTGTCGCGGCCAGTTCTGCCTGTAATGCGCCTACGGCCTTTCTGATGGCGATAATTTCACGCCTCAGGGGCACGGTCTCGAATGCGATCCAGTCAATTGCCGACCACGTCTCCCGGTCTTCTGCAAATATCTTGAGCCTCCGCAGTTGGTACTGCTTCAACGCCTCTACGGATTGCTCCTCCAGCTCCCGCTCTTCCGGCGTGAAAGCGTTTCTGGAAACCATGGCGGGATCTGTCGAAGCTGCTTTGGGGCCGTACGGTGGTGGGTAAATCCCGTCGAATTCATGCGCAGCCAGAGTGGCCCCGTAAGGACCTAGCGAAAGGGCGATGTGCACCTCGGAAGGACGTACGTCTGGTCGTTCAGCGAGGAATCGCTGCTTGGCTGTGTGCGCGAGCTGCACGGCGGATCGCATGATACGCACCGCGTCTGGGTCTGTGTAGCCAGATCGCCTGAAGGTCTCAAATGCGGACTGGTATCTGGATCAGTGAGGAGTTAGAGCTTGCGCGGATATCCCGGAAGAACGACTGACGTAGCGGTGAGGATCACCCTCGCACCTGCTCTCAGGAACGCGAGATGGGCATCGACGATAACGTCAGGCTCGTGCTCGATGGGTCGAGCGGACCAGAGAGGAGAGGATATGTCGCGTTTGAAGACGTCTTCTAGAGTCGTCCCCTGCAAGACCATCGGTCAATGAAAACGAACCATTGTGCGCTACGAAAGGTGCAACCATACCAAACCGCCGTCTAATATGAGTACGGGTACTGTGCCGGTTTCTGAATCCCTCCCAGGCGCGAACAACCTGCCTCTGATCAATGTAGTCATGTCGGTCGTGGAGGCAGGAAGACGGGAGTGGTGCTTTGACGCAAAATCGTCACGCACTTGCAAATTCTTCGGATCTAAGAGCCAGTGGTTCACTAATTCACAGCACCCCTACCATAGTTGTTTCATTATTTGCAGATGACTCACAGTACGCTGTGATCTGCGGTGAAGTCGCCACGCCTATTTCTCTTGCATTTGCTCGCATTTCCTTAGTATTTCTTCCCGAGCGTTCTGGAACATGGCAAAGTGGGTCTTTATGGGCGTCTAGCAGATGTGCCTGTGATAATGAATGGGCGCTTGCTGCGCTCCACCCAGAGTTAAGCCTGGAGTCCACAGCGTCGCCACTTCCTCCGTCACTGCACAGTCCCGCCTGCGTCATGCTCTCTGCAATGGGGGCTATAAAATGTTCGCTGCCGTTTTCTCCAGACCGCCCATCCGTTTTCTCTACTTTCTGTCTTACGACCTCGCACGACTTTTTCATATTCATACAACTTTAACGAACGCACAACTTCATAATGGACAAAGCATCTTCTGTCGTCGCCGCCCTCGACGCTGGCAAGGTTCCGTCCCAACAGCAGGTTAACCAGTTCATCGACTGGTTGCTCCAGAGCGGCCTCACCCAGGTTGAGCCCTCAGAACAGTATGGAGAGCTCAGCGACCAGGGCAAGGCCCTCGTGAACGACATCCGGGGCGTTTTGTCCGCATACAAGCAGATAGGAGAGCACAAGAATGGTTCGTTGCCTTGAAGTTTGTCGTTGTGTATTTGCTCACGAAGCTGCAGACGACAACCTCATTCAGGAGTCGCTCTGGCACTTGCACCAAGCGGACATCTCAAACGCGTCGACCAACGTCACCGGTTCTGCACCTGACGAGGCTTCCAAGGACGCGTCTGCGCTCGCCCGCGCCCTCCGCACCATCTTCTCCATCCTCCTCAACACCTTCACCCAGGAGGGACAGAGCGTCCTCCACGACTTCGCCTCTTTCACCCGCCTCGCGCTCGCAGACGCTGCCGACTACGTGAGCCAAAGCGCCGGCTCTGCCGCGCAGACCCTGCGAGAAGTCGATCAGGACATTGCGCAAGGCGACCGCAATGAGGTTGGCCTGAAGAACAAGCCCGAGGAGGAGAAGTTCAAGAACAAGGACGTCAAGGACCAGTTCGCGATCACGATGGACACGGTCAAGGACGCCGGGGTCGGGACCATCGACACTGCGCAAGCAGCTTCCGCAGCCGTTAAGAACACTGCGAACCGCTCTAGCGAGCGCCTGACGAATGCTTTCAACTCGGTATGTTTTCTCTTTCGCGGCGGCTGGATGGCTCTAACCTCTCCCACGTACAGATTTGCGACCGGGCGCAGGAGAACGAGGAGTATCACAACTCTGTGAACACCATCTTCGATGTGCTCCAGAAGTGGATCCACAAGTCCCTCGATACGGCCGGTGACGTCAACACTGACACTTCCCTCGAGTCATTCATTGACGACCCCACCCCCGAGAAGCACCTGATCAAAGCCATCCGCGGCATGCGCGAGTTCTTCGAGCGCAACGCCAACGGCAAGTCCCTCGACGACTTCTTCGCCGCCCTCCGCGTTGTCGGTGTCGACATCCAACAAGACGAGCAGCTGCGCAAGGTCACCGATGAGACCATCGCCCTGCTCCGCAAGTCCGTCGACGAGAAGGGCTACGGCCGCTCGGACGACGCCCGGAAGAAGCGCGAGGACATCAAGTCGCGCTGGGACACGATCACCAGCAGCGACACGGCGGAGGGCCAGAAGTGGCGCGAGGACTACGAGAAGCTGCAGACGCAGTGGGCGGAGTTCAGCAAGGCCCTTGAGGGCGGAGAAGACCTCCAACGTCTTCAGAACGCCCACGCCAAGCTGGCGTCCGACCTCGAGAACGCATTCCTCACCGCTGCGAGCAAGGCTGGCGAGAAGGCCGTCGACGTTGCCGCGAACCAGAACGTTTGGGTATGGCAGGATCTCTTCAACGCGTACCTGCCAAGGCTGCTCAGTCTCGTCAAGGACATCCCCATCCCCAGGTATGTTCTTGTGTGGTTGTGTTCGCAACCATCTGCTAAATGTTTCTTTCCCTCGTAGAACCGAGTACAAGGACAACGACGTCGAGTTCGTTCTCGAGGATCTTGACATCTCGACCTTCGCACTGCTTCCGGGACACGCATACATCCGTAACATCACCGATATCGACATCAAGGCGCCCAGCGCGGGAGAGACACAGACATCTGTCGGTTCACTCACTCGTGTCTACGCGCAGGGTGTTCAGCTTCAGCTTCGCGAGGTCTCATTCTATCTCAAGCAGAAGACGACCTCGCTCGGCCCCTCGGAGTTCTCGGGCATTCTCGAGCTCACTCTGCCACCACAGGGTCTCGACGTCGACGTTGTCGTGCGCATGATCCCCAACTCCCCCGAAGGCCTCAAGGAGCGCGAGCGCAAGAAGGGCTTCTGGGACGTCCAGCGTGTCGAGGTCAAGGTCAATGACGGCCTGGACCTCACCATCCGCGAGAGCAACCACCAGGTGCTCGCATCCGTGCTGAAGCCCATAATCACCTCGCGCTTCCGCGACACGCTGCAGACGGTGCTCGCGGAGAACATCCGCGGCGCGCTCGACTCGGCGGACAGCATCGCGTGGGACGTCGGCAACCGCGCGGAGGTCTTCCAGGACGCGGGCCTCCCGCGCGGCGCGGCGCTCGTCGCGGGCGCGTGGAGCGAGCTCGGCAAGCTCAGCCGCGGCCAGGGCGGGCTGCTCCAGGGCTGGAAGGCGACGGGCACCGGCCTCATCAAGGACACGGGCAACTCGCGCGCGGACGCCGTGTTTGCGATGGGCGCGGAGCCGCAGATCCTGAGTGGCGAGCAGCGTGGGCCGAAGGGCACGTTCTCGGAGCCCGTCAAGGAGCGCGTCGCGCGCGAGCTTGACGTGGACGTGGACGAGGTCGCCGCGAGCGCGCAGCAGACGGCGGTGTCCGTCGGCCAGCGCGCGAAGGAGGTGGCGGGCGACGCGAAGGATGCGGTCAAGGAAGGCTACCAGAAGGTGAAGAGCTTCAAGGACACCGTGCAGCAGAAGGCGGAGGTCGAGAAGCAGAAGCCCGGCTGGCAGAGCGATGCGTTCGAGGTGTAAGCTGCCATTCGGTTACTTCCGACGCCGCGATACCTGTCTTCCAATATCTTTAGCGCTAACAGTACAGTAGTAATCATCGATATGTTTGTATTTGTATTCTGCAATTAAACAAAAGCACCTGTACTTTATACAATTCAATCATATCCTCCCTCTTGATATCTTCTGCTCGACTCGCGGCTGGTTCGACGTGTTGGATATGACTGAGAGAGCATGAATCACTCGATGCACCGGGCCTTTGTGGCGACAAACATTTATTTTCAGCCTCGAATGTGGCGTGGGAACTGTCCACAACCATGTTCTATTCCAAGCTTGTTCATAACCTAAGGTACAATGTCTCAGACGCGGCGCTTTACGCCAATCGGCGCAGAAACCGGCTTCCTCATGAACCCCTCGTACACCTCGAGCTGAACGGGCCCTGGTCAGCACGTCACGCGCCGAAAGACACGAAAGCGCACGGCGCACCTCCTGGTTCGCCTCGGGCAGGACAAAGTGGTAGCGGTGGAAGAGCGTGGCGACGAAGATGGTGAGCTCCATCTGCGCGAGGTTGCGGCCCATGCACGCGCGCGGGCCGACGGAGAACGGCGCGAAGCAGCGCTGCATCTGCGCGCGGTCGCCGCGCGCCCAGCGCCTGGGGTCGAACGCGTCCGCGTCCGCGCCCCACACCTCGCGCACCCGGTGCAAGCTGTAGATCGGGCTCGAGACCTGCGTGCCGGGCGCGAGCGCGCGGCCGGCGACGGTGAGCCCGCCGGCGGGGACCTCGCGCGGGAGGCCGATGCCGATCGTGCAGTGCACGCGCAGGCCCTCGTTGATGCAGTCCTGGAGGTACTGGATGTGCTTCACGCGCGCGTACGGCGCGACGACGTCCGCGCTGGCCGCGTCGGTGTCGACGGGCCCGAGCGCGCGGTCGAGCTCGGCCTGCAGCTGCGCCTGCGCGGCCTGGTTGCGTGCGAGGAAGTGCGTGATCGCGCCGAGGGAGCTGCGCGGGGAGGGCGCTCAGCGCTGCCGCGGGGCCCAAGGGGAGGGGAGAGAAAGAACGTACTTGGAGGTCGAGTCCGAGCCGGCGACGAGCAGCGTGAGCGACTCCGCGCTGAGCTCGTCCGCGTCGAGCCGCTCGCCCGTCTCGTCCGTCGCCGCGATGAGCTTCGAGAGGAAGTCCGCGCGCGGCGCGCCGCCCGCGAGCCGCCGCGACACCGCCGTCACCGCCATCGGTGCCGATCGCGCGGCGCGAGCCGACGGACTCCTTGAGGGCGGGGATGCGCAGCAGCCACGGGCGGCAGTACGCGGGCAGGCAGCCGAGGAAGAAGTTGAGCGCCGTCGCCTCGTTCACGATCTTGACCGCGGGCGCCATGCTGACCTGGGCGTGGAAGCCCTCCTGGCCGTACGCGCCCATCGTCGCCTTCTCGTCGAGCACGATGGGCGCGGCGTCCTGCGCGGACTCCGAGCATGCCGAAGGACGTGCCGAAGGCCAAGTCACCTGTGTTCAACTCGGTTAGGATGGGAGATGAGGTCGCGTGTTGATTACATACCAATGATGTCGAACGTCAAGAAGTTGTACCCTGTGCGTACGACTATGAGTATATTGTCCGTACTTCAAAGGGGGAGTTCAAAGCAGCCCGTTTTAGCCTGTTGCAAGGTCTGTTGCGGGATGTTGTTGCAGAAGCAGAAAAAACACAGGATGTCCTGCAACAGCTCTCCGAGCTGTTGCAGGACGTCACCTGGTGCAGGACTTTGAAGCACACATTGATGGGTTTCGTGCGTGGGCGTGCCTGCAACAAGCTCCTGCGACAGCCCTGCAACAGGCGCAAAACGGAGATATCACGGCTGCACCGCTGTTGCAGGATTTTGGGCATTTTCCGCTGTCCTATAACAGTCCTGCAACAGCCTCAAAAGCCCTACTCTGAACTCCCCCGGCAACCCAGCTTAGGGACTTACATGGAAGGGCGTTGAACCACGCGTAACCCTTTCCGGCCTTCCAGCTGCACGTCCCCGCCGCGCCGTCCCGGCCCTGCCTGCCGTCCTCGCACAGGGCGTCGAAGCGGCGCACGAGGCGGTGCTGGTGGTCGCCGATGACGGGCTCGAACTCCTCGACGCTCTTCGCGGAGAACATGTGGGCGGTGTACTTGCGCTTCCGGCTGTGGTCCTCGCGCGAGCGCGTCGTGAACACGCTCGTCTTGCGCCCGAACTGCGAGAAGGTGTTGTAGAGGTGGCCCTTGGGCGCGCGCGAGGCGTGCCCGTAGATGGCATGGAACGCCTCCGGGTCCGCGATCGAGACGTGGTCGGGGCTGATGCGCACAAACGGCCCTGAGACACAAAAAGAAAATACTGAGCCGAGGTCAGATGTTTGCGAGGAAACTGGCCTGTACCGTATTTCTCGTGCATGCGATGGATGATGGGGCTAATGTCCCGCTTGTAGCTGAGCGCGGCGAACCATGTCGTGGAGAGCTTGGCGAGCAGAGGTCCAGGGAAGCGGAGCAGTCCGAGGTCGTCAGTGAGGTAAGGAACCAAGTAGAAGAGCAGCAGGGCGACAACAGGGATTCCGGCCAAGGCCCTCAGGTCGAACGCGTGCAGCGCTTGCGGGACCTCCATGGCGAAGATATGGGGTCGGATGGACCAGCACCGAGCATACACTTATACTGCCTGGTGACGCTGAGACGGCCGCTCTCGATCTCGGTCCAACATTCTGATGAATGGAGATCAGCGGTACCGAAGAGGTTACACTTCAACTGTCGTCAGCACATACATCATTGAAGCCGCTTTGATCTTCTTTGGGAAGTAGTCACACGATTATTGGTAGGACGGTGTGGCGTTCGTGCACCAGGGGATAGCGTCCACCGACGGTAAAGGATCACTGCGGCGTAATCGCTCTTGACACCTGCGTTGAGTACGGGGCCAAACTGAGTTACTGCACGCCACCAACGAGGATACCCGGGTCCGACGGGCACGATGGCGAACAACTGCCTAAAAACCTTGAGTTAAACGGCCGGAAAAGGCGATAATCAAGGAATAAGCGAGCGCTCCAAGAGGTGTTTTGTTTCGCAACGTACTTGAACTGTGCTCGGCCAAACATGCCTGTGCACGGTGTTGCAAAGGTACTCCAGTCCCCGCGTCTGAGGGCAACCCTCCATACTGTTTGACACTCGAAAGTAAGAAACAAAACTTGCACTATCGCTGCGAACGGGTCGGGTAGATGAACGCCTACTACCCGAATAAGCTTCCGCCGCCGACGCCGTCGGGCAACATTCGGTCTGACGAAGTGATATGACCGTAATCGCTCTGAGCCATGCATATATAGTAAAAGCAAGATCCTGTATATAACCATGGGTCAATCAGCACCTCCAAGCGGCCAAACCTAGAATATTAATGCTCAACAGCACACATGAGCACGTACCGATCGCTATCGTATTCCAGACTTGAAGCCTTTTCTGCCTCACGAAGCCCGCATACAAGCCGTCTTCGAAGTAAATTCACCATGTCGGTGTCAGCATGTGGCGCAGTTGAAGGTAGCTCGAGCTCTCGGTATGAAAGATACTTTCTGGTTACGCTGGACCCTGGTCGTGTCGAACAATGCTTCGAGAGAGGCCAGGACTCGGACATAGGGACTCTAGACACCGCGGAGCAGCTCTTGCAGCAGTCACCGCTTGTACGTGGCCGTATTTTAGGTATTTCCATGGAATATGAGAAAAGAAACCGAAGCTAGTAGGTGTGGGCAACGTGGAGGACGACAAGGAAG
This sequence comes from Terana coerulea, assembly GCA_024811115.1. Taxonomy (NCBI): domain Eukaryota; kingdom Fungi; phylum Basidiomycota; class Agaricomycetes; order Polyporales; family Phanerochaetaceae; genus Terana; species Terana coerulea. Next base: position 44,062 of record JAKOGH010000870.1, read on the forward strand.
AAACAGGATTGGCGTAGACGCCGAATCACATCGGCGGCTTTGTGGCGCATCAGCGCATCGGACCTTCACATACTCCGCTCTAGACCTACCGAGCCTAGATCTGCTCTGTCCTCACCTTTTCATCTCTTGTTAAGCTTTACTTAGACTTAGGCTAAGCCAGACAAAATAAACATGATTGCTATGTACTGAACAAGGATGAGTTTCCTTTATCCAAACGAGTGCTGAATGATCGGTTGTGGTTTTGCGCGGAGTCTACAAATACAAATGCCAGGTGGTGGGATAGCATGGAGCACTGTGCTTGCACGTATTAAGTGTATGTTGACTAGAAAGACAAGCGAATGCGATGGTCCGAGGGTGGGATGCGGTACTGGATGCGAAACGACTAGGCGTCGCGAATGGCGGTGTGCACGAATAATGTGGAAAACAAGTACTGCGAGAGCTGCGTGTCGTGCAAGGGAAGATGCCGATACCCTAAAGACACGGTCAGCCCCACGTCCCGAACAACCAAACCGCAGCGACGTACCAGAGTTCAAGCTCGCCAGGCTGGTGCAGTACAAAGCGAGCGGCTCCTCGTCCTCCTTGTCCTCTTGCTTCACCGCGAAGCGCACGAACACCAGCTCGCGCATGTCGCCGACGCAGTCGAACGGCAGGCTCAGGCCCTGCTCCCACACGGGATTGAACCCGTTGTTCTTCACGACGAACGTGCGCACGGCGACCGTGCGCGCCGACGTCGCGCCCGCGGCCGCCGCGGCCGTCGTCGGCGGCGAGTACGCGCGCCGGTCCGCCGTCGGCGGCAGGAACGGCGAGTGCGTCCAGTCCGGGATGTGCAGCGAGACCTCGACGTACGGGTCGAGGATGGCCTTGTCGACGACCTCGCGCCCGGACGCGTCCTTCGGCCGCGGCAGCTGCTGCGCGGAGACGATCGTGACGTCGAGGAAGTGCTGCGTGCGCTGCGCGAGGAGCTGCTTGTCCGCGAGGCGCAGCGCGGGCGGCTTCAGGACATAGCCCGCACGGTGGTTCCGCTGGAACATGGCGTGGTTGATCACGTATCCGAGATCTGCCGCGCGACGTATGGAAGTTAGCGCATACATCCACGTCGCGTTCCCAGAAAAAGCACGCACCGAACGTCTGCCAGTTGATCGCGACCAGCTGCGCGCCGGCGGACCAGTACCGGTGCGGCTCGTAGTTCGTCGAGCCGATGCGCGCGCCCTTGGGGTATATGCGGACGACGTGCGTGCGGTTGTGCTTGATGAGGTCGGTCATGCCCTGCTTCAGGATCTTGTTCGCCGTGTTCTCCGAGAGCGAGAAGACGTGCTCGGGCGCGTACACCTCCTTCTTGTTGATCCCGCGGCACTTCACGCCGACGGTGTACACGAGCAGCGCGACGAGGTCCATCGACATCTTCACCTTCGGCTTCTCGCCCCGCCCGCTACCCCCGCCCAGGGCGGGCGACAGCTGCCGCTGGCGGGCGCGGCGAGGACGGGTTGGAGGGGCGGCGCGGGGTCACGCGGTTGAGCACCTTCTTGGCCTTCGTGAACTCGGACTTGAGGCCCTTGATCATGTCCGCCTCGCTCTCTCGCGCCTTGCGCCATTCGGTCTTGATCTCGTCGCGCAGGTCAGTGTCAGAGGCGGATGTCTCGGTAGAGGTCGACGATGACTCCTGGTCAAAGGAGAGCTCCTTCTCTTGCACGCCATCCTCTGCAGTGACATACAAGTTCTTGGCCTGTAAAAACGACGTCAGCATCAAAGACGTCAAAAATGACAATATGCAGGATAGAAACCCACCTTGAGAAGCACACGCCCCTTCAGGTCCTCAGGACTGGGCAACACCTCGATACGCGGCCGTCCGTCGACAGGTGCCTTCACAAGGGCATCGCCGAAGACGTCGCTCATGATTGTGGCCATCATACCTTGCTGGGGCAACCCACAATGGACTTCGGCCGAGATGACAATGGGATACGGCGACGCGACAAACGCATACCGGTTGATTGCCTTGCAAATATCTCGCAGCGCGACCTTCGTCGTCAGCGTCTTGCCATGGTAGATCACAGGCTCGATTTCGCCGTCGTAGATATCCACTAAACGAGCGTATGTCAATAAACGAGGCGTGCAAACGATAATGGGGGACTTGCGTTCGACGCTCCGACAGCTGTGCAACAGCGCCCGGATGTATCCCTCAATCGTGCTCTCCCCAACCAGCTGGTGCCCGACAAGGTATGTGTTGTGCGAGCTCGATATGAAGTACTCGGGCAGCGGGCGCGTCATGTCGTGCTTGTCGTCGTGGAACGCGGCGTTGTCGGGCGAGAGCAGGAATGTCGTGAAGTTCTTCGACGTCATGACGCCGGACTCATGTGTGAGCTCCGGTGATGCCGCGCTGGCTGACTCTCCCGAAGAGGTAGGGTCCGGCGAGGGACTAGGGGATGGCGAAGAAGCCGTTTGCGGGGCGAGGTGGGCTGTGCTACTCGCAGTAGTTGTGGGAGCAGCGGGAGCTGTGTCGGAAGGGCGCATATAGGCGGCCGGTGGGCTGGGGTTCAGGCCTGCAGTGATCGCGGCGGAGTGAATGGCGAAGTCGAGGGGGTTGCGACCAGGCAGGTTTGGGGACGACCCATCAGCCGCACCTGCTTGCTCCGCCGAAATAGCGTACTTGACGAAGAGGTGTTGGAGTGCTTCGTCGCTCAAGGTGCACTAACGCTCAATGTTAGTACGTTGCTGAGATGTGTGTATGCGGTCAGCCTACCTTCTGCTCATTTCGCATAAAGTCTGCGAAACCAATGTACCGAAGATTACCGTCAGCGCTGCCTGAGGATGAGAGCAGCTTCTTGAACAGACGGTCGAGTTCTGGACGCGCTTTCAGAGCCTTGACGAACTTCCGGAAATCGGCAAAGTCAAGATAGCCACGGTGCTGGCTGTCCGCTTGCTGTACACCAACATTTAGCCCATCCACGCGCAAAGACACAAATTCCAAGTACATACCTGGAACCGCCTCAGCAAGTCGTCCCGACTCGGATTGATGTTCAACCGCCTGCACATCCGCTCGACGTCGTCAAAGTCCAGCTTCTGGTCCTTCTCCTCGTCCGCGCCCTTCCAGAACTGCTTCTCCCACACCGCCTGCCGCATCGCGCCGTGGCCGAGCCCGCTCATCAGCTGCTGCCGGATCTCGTACAGCCGGCGGATCGTGGTCTCCCACATCCGGAAGACGTCCAGCGTCGCGGCGATGAGGTGCAGCGTCTTGTAGGACCCGTCGAGGACGTAGACGAGCGTGAGCCAGCGGTCTTCGTAGGACGACGCGAGCTGGAACTGCTCGCGGTAGTAGCGTGCATCTCCGCCCGTACGGATTTCTTTGATGGTCTCGATAGGTACTAACAAGCAGAGTTAGCATTTCTGGATGGCGTGAAGGTGGTAAGTACTTACTGATACGAAGCTTCTTCGACTGCCATATTATCTGACCCTCGTCTGGGTCGAGACGGAAGAAATAACGCTTTTGTTTCTTAGCAGAGACTTTGAGCATAGGTACGCCATTGATGAGGAGAGGAGGAATGGGCAAGTCCTCTACTGCGGCAGGGCTCTGGGGCGAGAGCGGCGTTGGAGGCTCCATGGCTGGTTGTGGTGGATTCGCCGACGGTGCTGCTTCATGAATAGGTGAAAGAGTTGGCTTTGGTACCTGCCCGCTTGCACCGTCTTGGCCATTCGCGCCTTCGACCTGGGCTCCGGCGTCCAGCACAGGCGGTATCTCGTCGGGAGACTTGACAGGCGTCGAGTTCGTAACCATCCCGTCCGCGAATGCGTCAGATTTCAAGTCTTCAGGAGCTGTCGTGTAGGAAGACGGGTTCAGGCTCAGAGAAGGAAGTTCGCATGCGCGGTGGTCGTTTCCAGAGGACGTCGGAGTAGGACCTGATGTGACGCTTTATGCTGCCGCCCCGCGAGAGCCTCCTCGTTACCGGAGGCTGCGCTGTCGTAGGGCTGTTGGTGGTCTGGTGTGACGCCGATGAGATCGATGTGGCTGGAGGCAGACTCGTGGACTTGGAGTTGTCGAGGCCGGGTGGACTCCGCACGGGTTCCTCCTTGGACTTGGACTTGCTCCTCACAATATTGACTGCCCCGCTCGACACGCCCTTCAACGTCCGCCGTATGCTCCCTCCCAGCCCCAGACCCACATTCCCGTCGCTCCGCCGTCGCGAAAGCTTGCTTGCTCCCGAAGACGTCGAGGCCGCGCCAGCGGTGTGCGCAGTCACATGAGGATGCGTCGAGGGCGCAGGTACGCTGCTGGAATGGGCGCGCCGGTGAGAGCCATGGGACATCGACTGCGCGACGTAAGGATATGGCGCAGAGGCGTCGACCTGGAGGACGGTCTGGGCGATCGCCGGCACTGGCTGGCCCTTTGTGGTGAGCAAACCCGCGGCACGTTGTAGAACCCGTCGCTTGGGCCGGCCGCCCTCTGCCACTGACCCCGCTTCGCTCGTCGTGCTCATCCCTCGTCTTGGCGGCGTCCTCATCTGTGGTAGCTGCTGCGTGGCGACCATTGTCGTCGGTATGCCTTGGGGTCACACAGCCAGGGTCGTCCGGTCAAAGCTCGGTACAACACCGAGAGGTAGCGAGAACAGCGAAGAACAGAGACAGAGAAAAGGCGGGGAAATGTATAGTCGAGACATATCACTGGAGTTTATCAACTATGCGAGTGCCACCGCACACGGACATTCAGGCCATCAAAGCGTCGACCGCGGAGCTGAAGAACGGGCGTTTGGTCGAGAACTTCGCGTGTCCCTGGCGCACGAGCAATGCAGTTCAATGGGTAGCAACGCTTTCTTGGCGGTCACAACAAGTCCTTCGGCAGTGCTCTTTGCGCAGACGTTGACAATGCGGCACTGTGACAGGATCTGTGCAGCCAGAAAGCTAACCTGTGTGCCAGAAGCAGTCCCAGATCTCACACTCAAGCAACGTTCGCGGCTACAGGACGCCCTTTGTCTCATTGCATCCGAGAGACGCTGCTGGAACACTACTTTAGCAGGTGCGACAGCCATGAATGATTTTACAAGCATTTTATTTGTCCTTGGGTCGCTAGTGCATGCCGACGGCTCACTCGTGTAATTTGTGGACACCTCCGCTGGAGCGCACCTTGAGAACGCTGCAAGGCAGCGCGTCATGGACGTCGAATTTCGCTGCGCCGTTGTTGCCTTGTTGACATCACAAGAGCCGGCACCGACGAAAGACGGAAAACCGACATGACTCACTGAGCCGTGGCAAGCCGGTATGGGCGTGCCGGTATCCTTGCAGTGACGAACCCCGGAACGTGTACCGGTAAGACACTGTCTCGTACGTATTCGTCCCATTCGCTTGAATGGAAGCCTGTAACGTATCGGAAAGGGTTCAACAAGGGTTCAAATATCATGCATCATGCATCATGGGGCACCTGCATGGGCGATCGTCAGGATTGTCTGCGCCATAGGAAGAAAGAATTGACTTACGAAGCTACCGAGATCATTGGATTGCATCGCATACGGAAGCGAGTCGGTCCTGCCCATGTGGAAATTGGCATTGTTAGCTGCATTGGCCATCACGCTAGTGCCAGATGTATTCACGGTTGTATAGGAGTACACAAGCGGGCAACCGTCCTGTGCTTTCCATATGCGTCGTATAACACTGAGGCCTGATGTTGATTCGCGGAGTTCGTTCGAATGGAGTACTCTCTGTGAAGACGACGGTTGCCAAATCGACAACCGTCCGGACGTAGCCTCATGGCTTGCCGTGCTTGCTCCCATCGCCAACGCAAGAACAAGCGATTTTACGCGGTATGCAAATGCAGAGCTTTCGAGGAGCCGGTCTGCGGGCATATTCCTATGTTTGTCCTATGTAGATAATTCGGAAAATCCCGCAATTTGGGAATCCAGGCAGTGTAAGAGTGAAAACGAAATGCAAGAGTACAGCTTGCCATACTTGCAATATACCGGTGCACATTTCCGGGGCTACTGGGACAGGCCTGTGGTTCACAAGTGCGACGATAGGCGAATGGGGTAACAGCTCCCAGACAAGAGATCACATATGCATAGAAAGGGCGAAGCAATGCAAAAGCAATGCATATAGTGGCGGCAGTCACTTCATGTCAACCCAGCACAATTTTTGTACGAGTTTGTAAACTTGATTTTTGGTGTGAAAGTACCCCTATTCCATGATAAATCTCGACGCAGGAAAAATCGGAAAATGTAACCCTAACCCTAGCAAAACGGCCAAATTCTTGGCCGGTCAGCGGTTTTGTAGCCTCCAATTCACACCTTGGGGCCTCATCTGGGCTCATGAATGAGATAGATGTCAACAATCAAATTAGTGTATACCTTTCTAAATCGCTTCTGCTCCCCGCAAGCAGTGACAACAGGCATGTACCATGCATCTGTGCTCAACTACAATATATAAATGAATTTAAAATGATTTAAATATTCCATAAGCGCCCGTAAACGGCCAAATCCAGGCTCCCAAACCCCGAATTTTGAGTTATTGGAATTCTGTCCCGTGGACTTCAAAGCTATTCCAAATGGGTGTGTTTTGCACTATGTAGCATCGCTGTAAGTGGGAGGCCGAAAGAACCTTAGGGTTTTCAAAGTCGACCCTCGGCGCTCGTCATGAAGTTACCGCTCCCACCATATGCGAGCTGGGGAGAGGTTCAATGCTTAGGTAAGCAGAACAGCGTCTCTCTAAAAGTAGCTCTGATGTTCCCACGGCTTTGTGGCTTACCGTCCTCACTTGAAAGACGGCGGCCGACTCGGACGACCAGAACTTTTACGATACGAAGTATGGACGCAGTCAAGGTATGTATCTTCACATGTCGGCATTCTGTATCACTAGTAAATAAACTGAAACGCTCAATATAGGATCGAAATCGTACCGAAACGTTAGGCAGCAACTCGGACGTTCAAGCTGAACGTTTAAATTGAGATAGAGCGAGAGAGGAAAGCATCTGAGAGTCGCAGGCATTTGTGAGGTAACAAGTACCACGCGCTGAAGTGTGAATGCAGAATTCAGTACGCATCTATGCTCGGCGGGACTTGAGCGAATGGGAGGCTAACACACCAAGGGCATTGTTGCGTTTAGAACCAGGCCGGGGCTGGCATCTGGTTTGAGGCGAACACCCAATGGCAGCCGCACTCGCCAGCCATATAAATCACTTTCCTCGCATACTTCCTCACTCATTCCCTTCCCTCTCAACATCCCCAAACAGTTGTGTTGTGCACCATGCGGTCCTTTCGTACCCTCAGCCTTCTCTCACTGCTCTCCGTCGGACGCACTCGGGCTGCGCCCGTTTGCTCAGGGACCACGGCCGCCCTTGCCTCCACATGGTACACCGGCTGGCACGCACAGTATCTGCCACTGGAAGACATCAGCTGGGACAAGTACAGCTCAATCTCCTATGCGTTTGCGTAAGTCCTAGATCTCATACCGGTATTGGAAACATATGCTCACCTATACGTTGGGTATAGTGAGACAACGCCGGACCCATCAGTAGTCTCATTGCAGGATACAGATGAGGAGCTGCTTCCTAAGCTAGTTGATCTGGCGCACCAGAACAATGTCGCAGCTCTTCTCACCGTCGGCGGCTGGAGCGGCTCAAAATACTTTTCGACAGCAGTCGGCTCGGCCGAGAATCGTACCGCATTCTCTCATGCTCTCTTACACCTGGTGGACAAGTACAGCCTTGATGGCATTGAACTTGAGTGAGTCACCACCACATAGTCCCCAGTCCTCAGAGGCTGACATACCTTACGCGGCAGCTGGGAATATCCCAACAAACAAGGGGTAGGGTGCAACATCATTTCCGACCAGGACACACCCAACTTCCTCGCCTTCCTCCAAGAACTTCGCGCCTCACCCAGCGGCGCGAACATGACCGTGTCCGCAGCGTCCTCCATCGTTCCCTTCGCCGCACCGGACGGCACGCCCACCGCTGACGTCTCTCCCTTTGCGGACGTGCTCGACTACGTGACGCTGATGAATTACGACATCTGGGGCAGCTGGTCGCGCGTCGTTGGGCCAAACGCTCCCTTGAACGACACCTGTGCACCGGCGGAGGACCAGCAGGGCTCTGCAGTATCCGCGGTCGCGGCGTGGACGGCCGCCGGGTTCCCTGCGAACAAGCTTGTGCTCGGTGTCGCGTCGTACGGCCACAGCTTCTATGTGACGCCAGAGAACGCCGCCGCTGCCTCCGGCGCATCTGATATGTCCCTGCTGGCATTGTACCTCGCGCATCCGTCGGGAACGACGCCGCTCGCGGCGTACCCGCCGTTTGACAGCACCCAACAGCCTGTCGGCGACTCGTGGGACGTGGCGGCTCCGGCGGGCACGACCGACGCGTGCGGAAACACTAGTGCTGGCCCCGGCGGGCTCCTCTGGCGTTTTCAACTTCCGGGGTTTGATCGAGCGGGGCTTGCTTACTGAAAATGGGACGGCGGCGCAAGGCATGGGGTTCAGGTTCGATGAATGCAGCCAAACTGTGAGTCCTCATTCGTTCAATACCTTGCACAACCAAAGTGACGATGATGTTCTACAGCCGTACGTCTATGATCCACAGACGAGCACGATGGTGTCATATGATGACGTGCAGTCATTCTGTGAGTGCATAGCATTCAAGTGTAGAGTCGGCTTACCTGACGACCTGCGAATAGCGGCGAAAGGGCAGTTTATTCAACAAAGCGGCCTGCTCGGCTTCGCCATGTGGGAAGCGGCTGGGGATTATGAGGATATGCTGCTGGATGGGATGTCGAAGGCATGGGTATCGCACAGAACACTTGTTGATCGAAGTGTTTTCTTGTACCTGTTGAAATGCACGTGTGGATCAATACGTCTACGGTCGTTGGAGCAATTGTTCGCGTACTTACGCATCGCTACAGACCGGCCACAAGAGGTCCTTGTAAATTTCTGATACCGCATATGGATTTCAGCCTAAGAGATGATGGTAGAAACCGAGACGAAGTGCTTCTCCAATAGTACAGACCGTCAGTGTGAGGGCACTGAGCTGTCTGGATGAATTTCAATTTCAGGTTAAGGCTGAGCTGTGAGCTGAAGGAGGGCGAAGGCAAGACTGCAAATGGCCGTTCCCTTATTTGAAGTATACTGCTTCTTGCGTGAACATTGCACCCGATAGAGTCAAGTAGCAAGATGCCGAAAGTAGTACTATAGTGATCGTTGTGGTTCGGTGGAAGCTCAGCAAGACGACGGCGGGAAAGCGTGGCGGCGTCATGGTCCCGGCGCCTACATACCCTCTCTCCGACCATCATGTCGACCACGCCTACCCCTCCAAGCCACTCTCGAGCGAGAACATCGTTGCACAGAAGGTACGCTCGCCGGAACACTTCGTACACTCTAAGCTGACTGTCTCACCTAGTATGACCGCTGCTGTACGTGTAATCTCTACAGAAACAGTTCAAACCATGTTGACGGGTCGCGTGAATCCGGAACCCAAATGCATCCTGGACATTCGTGTTTGAAGTGGCGGATCTCTTGGTCAAGTCGTACGTCGGGATATTTTTGAAGCTTTTATGAATTCTCACGCGATTCTTCGCGTTCCTCAGAGGTGTCGGGTTCAGCGTAGGCGTTATCGCTTCTGTAATCCTCTTCAAGCGTACGTGGTCCACATCCTCAAGTTCCTATGCTAGGCCGGAGGGCTATCACTCACACTCCATCGTTATTAGGTCGTGCATGGCCCATCGCGCTCTCGACTGGATTCGGTGCCGGGGCAGCGTATGCCGACTGTGACAGATCATTCAACCCTGCAAGAATACCAGGCGTACGCATCATTCCCTCAACAACGACGGAGAGCAAGTAGAGCTACAAGTAGGAAAGGGAGGGGCACTTCGGCCGGAGACATCCTGTATGTGGTTTGATTGATTGTTCTGCAGCCCCACGATTATATGCTGCTTGAATGCGATATTCTTTCTGCACGAGATGTAACTCCTCAAGTCCTCACGCCTGGATGCTGAGAAGATTCTACGGAAAGCGCGTTTGAGACGAGCTTCATATTCCATACCGGTGCCGGCCTAAGACTCCTCACTGAAGCCAGCGAACGCCGCGCCCTGGCACACTCGCGTAATAGCGTCGGTCAGGCTATCAAGTGTGCGAATATCCTTCGTGCGCTCATGTACCATGCGGCAGCTTTAAGACTGCCTCTGCCGCACCGCGCAGTAAGGTCACTATTGTCTTGGGCGACGCGATTTTCACTGGGTTGCGTGATGGTGGGTTGCATGGCGTGGACGAGTACGCTTGGACTGGTCCTCGCCTGCGCCACAATCCTTACCACATTAATGCTCATGCGGACATATTGTGTGGCGCAACAAAGAATCGTTATTCTCGCGGCTTGACGAACGAACCCCTCGAGCGCACTATGTCGCATTCCCTTCGCAGTTGGTTTCAACTGCAATCAGCCATACAGTGACACGATACCGGTAGATGTCGTGAAGATGCATATTATGAAGTTTATTAACGCTTCCTGAATGGCCTTGGTCGAGTTATTTGCATTATTCACAATGCATCCGAAAGCCACCTTCCAGACGGCGTGCCGTTCGCGTGCAACTTGAAGTCATTTCAGATCTCGCGCATGTAATGTATCCAACACACAATTATCACATGAGATATACAACTATTGCATATCACAGTACACATAGAAGGATGCACATTCAGAGTTATAGGCAGTACGGATCGCGCTCGGCGCCGGGAATATGCAACATAAACTGAAATCCGCGTGGTACAAAGATTATAACTCATCACTCTCGCGAATATTCACTCCTGAGTTGTCCTGACCCTCTTTGACCTGGTATCCTGGTTGTCTTCCGCCGCGCGTTTGTTGGAGGGAGCACTGCTGGTGGCACTCGGCACCTGGGATAGGCTAGGCTCATCCGCCGCGGGGAGGTAGATCGACAGGCCTTCGAATTGATCGATAGTCTTGACAATGAGCACTAGATCCCACGAACGCATGTCCTTGAGCGCTCGTCTGAGGATGATTTTGAGTTTCTTGTGAGTGAGGAGATCTTTCTTTGGTCGTGGCGGTTGGACTGGGGGCGTTGGTGCGCTCTGCGGTGAGTCCGCTTCGCTATCTGTCTCTTCTGCCTCTTCATCCGATTCAAGGACGTTCGACGTGAAACTCGCTATGTCTTTGGGTTTAACCGCTTGAGAGACCGCTGGAACGCGGGGAGCCACGCGGTACTTCCCAAGATCATTGATACTAAAGTCCTGTAGTGCGTAATGCGTATAGCAGCAGTGGTGGAGGCTCCTCAACAGAGTGTCGAAACCTTCACCTCCGAGTTGCGTTATAACCTTGAAAGGCGGATCACTTTGCATAAAGGATATGGCCTTCTCCTCTCCACCTATCCGAATAGATGAGCCGTCGATGTTTCTATCGTCATAATAGTACAGCGAGACATGCTTGGCAAGGCGCTCATTTGTGTTGTTGCCGGTCTTCCCTTGGTACACATAGGATGCCATGGTCATATCTGTGAGGTGAAATCGTAGAGTGTACAGCCGGATGACATGTATGAAGGACTCCAAATCGTCCGAAACCGACACCGGCTTGAGGGGATATTGCAGCAGTATTCCCGACATGAAAGGCCACGTACCCTAGGATAACCACCACCTTTGGTTAAACCTAAACATTCATATCTGTCCTGTGAAGCAAACATACCAGGTGGCCGTGTTGACTAGCATCTTCAGTTGGATCTGTGACAGATCTGCTCAAGTCCCAATCCGTCAAGAAGCCATCGGGGGAGTGTGCGCCTTGTCCAGTGTGTCAACATTGATCATGATGTTCCCATCGCTGACGTCGCGATGCAGAATGTTAGCTTTCTTCCAAGCCTTGTGATGGGCTATTATGAGATCAGAGGGTGAGCAAGACAAGAAACTCAGTAGCATGGCATATGGAAATGTACTACACCTCACCTGCGAGAGCGCAAAGAACGACGTGGATCATGTGGTGACCCAGCCCATACTCCCTCAGGGGTATTCCAATGGTACCGAGGACTAGACGAAAGTGCACCCGCTCCCGCGGTCTAGAGACACCTGTCAGGAAGTCTTGGGTGAGCGTGCGTTGTTGTACTAGACTCCCTCCACATTGATGGTCAACATCTCCGCCGCCCAGAATTTGAGGGATGTACGGAACACTCTTCTGATGCAAAAGCATGTACGTCTTGAGCTCTGGAGATATAGAGTCATGATTTGACCTCCAAGAATCCTTCACGAAGCATAGCCTGCCTTGACCAACAATGTAGCCAATGAAGCCCTTGGTAGCTCGTCCGGTTAGCGAGGACCGTTTCACAGAAGGGCAACCAATCAAGATCGCAGCTGTTTTGGACTGACTCGAGTCGGCGGTATCATCAATTAGACAGTCGACCTGAGCCATGGTGTTAAGGAAATGGTTGATGGCGATAGCTATGTGGGCTCACCTGTACAACGGGAAACTTGACTTGTTCTCGCCATATGTCCTCGACGAACTGCCTCCGCCACCTAGTTGCGTTCGCATTATCGGTCATCTGCTCTAGAGCCTTTCCATATTGCTCCAATTCCTTGAGTTGTTCAGGCGAGGCGCGCCTGATCGACTGATCATACCCCTGGGTGACAGCGTCCGCTTTCGCGAGCCGGTAGAAGAAGTTGAGCAGGTGTTCGGGGTTGTCGACGTAGTCAAAATCCTCGCTCATGATGCAGCCACATCGATCCCACCGCATCAAACGCGCCGTGTGTTTAGTGATGAGCACTGAAAAAATGGATGTCCGATGCTGACGCTGCATTGTTTCCGCTACATATCGAGTCATCTGTACTCGAACAGACGCTCCGTTCTGGCCATAGAGATCAGTTACGGATGGTCTGGTGGTGGGTGGGTCAGCGAAAGGGTTCGTCACGGGGTGGGCCTTGACCTCAATTAAGGTCAACAACCAGGTCCGTCGTAGATCCCCGAACAATTGGTACCGGTCCTGAGCGGCGCTCTTGTACGACTCCTGCTTCTCTTCGGTACGCTCCCACTGCCCGTCGCCCTCTGTGTCACGAGGGTAAATAACGAGGTCAGGTTCCCCGTCGTGAGATTCGTGGCGGTCGGAAGTATCTTTGATAACGTATTCGGTGTCCTTCAGAGCTTCACCAATGGCTTCACACTACGTCAGCACATCAGCCTGAAGGCACAAAAGCACGCCATGTTCATTTTATTGTACTTACTAAAGATGAGTACATCTCTCTCTCGTTGTTGGGCTTGTTCATTAGCATTGACTTTCTTAGCTTCGTGCCGATCGAAGCCACCGCATCCTGAGGCAGGTCGCCGCCTTCGGGGAAAAGTTCCTGATTAAAGCTCCTGGGTGGAACCACAGCGCACGACTCCTCCATCTTGCAGCCCAGTTGCTGGTGGTAACCCTTGTCTTATGGTAGAAATCGCTTTCCAGATGGAATGAGGATTGTCGCGGCGATTTTACGGCACCGATTCATCGCAAGTTCAGTAAGAGCAGCTGGGTAATACAAATACGCTCACCTCTCTTTCTCCTCTTGTCTGGCTAGAGTACCGGGATTTTGATTGTGCGAACAGCAAACGAACTTCAACTTGTGTTCCCCATTCAGCGCCTCTAGCGCCCACTTCTCGCGGAGCCTTCCGTGATTCTGATCGGATCTGTGATTAGAGATCTATGTTCTCTCTTTCAAAATTCAATTCAACACGAAGAGTACTCAAACCTCACAGCGACCACTCGAAGAGCTCAAGCAAGACTAGTGCTTTTCACGTCCGGAAGGATTATAGAAACGCTGAATAAAACATCGGTAGCGCAGTGTGTCGAGCCAGTCAGACTCATTCTGTACTTAATCTCTCCAGACAGGCTCATGAATCAGGTATGAACCAAAGCTGTGTAACGTAGTTAGTAAACGATTAACCGGGGTTATTAAGGGTAGACACACCGAGGTGCAAGCTTAGTGGAACTTCCTGTCCTCTTGCGCATGCACCGACTCTGTCCCGAGTGGCTCGGGTACAACGGGGCCATGTGCAGCCGGGTCGTTCCGAGGAAGTGTACGCCGTGGTTCGCCAAGAATCAGACGTTTATACAAGACATCTGCACCAAAAATTAAAGCAGAGAAAGGCGATGTTTAACCGGGCGAACGGCACGAGAACGATGTGAACACAGCACGTGCAGCAATAACGAGCGTAGCAAACCGATGTTCAGTGCGTATAGACCAAATTGAAGACAAGCGGGACTTACAAGAGACAGCGCCTATGATTGGCACCGTTATGATGATAGTTTGCAGGCGTTTCGCTTCTGGAGAAAGTTTTGGTGCCATCGCGCGGTGCCCGCAGTGTCGTGGATGACGGAAGAGGCTAGGAGAGGTGGGACGCCTGTGACGGCTCAAAGTTGCCGGAGCCCTTGTGGCGTCCACATTTGATCCGGTCGGTCTGGGTATGTCGGCCGCCTCGCGTTCAGAATCGAAGTGAATTGACCCACAGCGTATCCAGCTACTTTATCTACGCATCTTCATTGATACTAGATGTCACAAACATCCTCTGGAGGGATGTATAAGCATGGCTTCAAACACGTTATACAAATCCTTTCGCTACTATTGAAGCTTGAAGGCCTCTACTTAGCTACTGCGAGAGCAACATGCCAAGACAGTGAACCGCCCTCCGGTACCCCCTCATCGCAACTCAAATCTTGAGTCGGGGAACATGTCCAACTCTGCCCGACTGTATCAACTGCACCGACAGGGCTGTCAAAGCCGGTGTTAGCGAGCGCCATACATCAATCAATGCAGAATACAGACTTCTGATTGCCGTCGCACGTAATCGAGGCACCCTTGAAATAGCCACCCTTGCAGTATTGTTTGGTATCCTGTGTGATGCCATTCTGTGCGATGAGATCACAATTGTTGGTCATGAGGAAACCACTGTATTCTAAGAACGAGCGGTTCGGGCCGGTGAACTGATCCTGTTGAGCGGAGTATAAGCATAAGAGAAATCAGAGCTCACCATTTCAAGCTTCGGTGATCGCGTAAAGAGAGATAAATGCGGGTACGGTAAGAAAAAATAGAACCTAAAGTGCGTAGGACTGTGACAGCATACCATCTCAGTACCCACGGCTGCCGCAATCCGCCCATTGATCAGCCAAGCGGTATGCTGGTGGAGTCGACAGAGTACATACCCATTTGTCCAGGTGCACATACCGCTGAGGCATGTTGTACGAATGTAAGGCCAATGGAGATAGTAGCAATGAGGGCGGACCGGCCGCTGAAATGCATGACTAGAGAAGAGGAAGGAACGTAAAGGTGAGACGTCAAGCCTAGAGGGGCGAAATCTTCTGTGGTCGTACATATACCATCTAGGCGGCTCGTCCGGCTCGATATGCTGGGAAACAAACGCTATTTGACATCGGCATGCTTGCGAGGATTGACAGTGGGCGCTGATGGTGGTACTTACTAGTAAGCCAAACTTGGAGCAAGATCGTATTCTTGATAGTCAAAGTACCTTTGAGTCCTCCAGTGCCGCGTTATGCAATTGGAGCCGATGTTGCGTTGGCAGCTACCAGCTTAGCCAGGTGCCTAAGCATTTGAGTACGATATTCCGTCTGCACGCGTGCGAGCTTATCCCGTGGTGTGACTTACCGATGAGGCGCTAGCATACAGCCCGTACACAGGCGGAAGCGACTGATGATACATAGTCGGCCGCCGATGCTTTCCCGGGCTATAGCTGGACGTCGCGAATCATTGATGAGGTCCTGAAACCAACGCGCAGTGTCAGGCGTCTCAGCCTAGTAAATTCCACGCTATTTTTGAAGCACATTTAGATTAGCGTGAGGTCAACGGCTGTGAGAGAGGGCCCACGGCGGCCGACCATGTCGCGATTGCTGAGATAGTGCGAGCTTCATGGAGATGGAAGCAAAGATAGGGAAGACTTTGGGACGAAGCGACAAGCGTAGCGTGGCCGCCACTAGGCCAGCTTTCGTCGTCCCTTCAACACCAGCGACTATGAGCCACTGCACCCAGCCGGGTCTGTTGAGAAATCCGGCACCAATGAAAGTGATTAATGTGGTACAAGAAGACGAGGCAGTTGCTAGGTTCGGCTGCAACAGGCTATTACGAGGAACCCTACATTGTTGCAGCCACCATCCTCGGTAGGCTGGCACGTCCAGTAGTTCCCTTGAGTATCGATGGCGGCCACAGGGCTGACATGGTCAGTGAATATTGGGAGAAGTCGCTTGATGGAACAGCGATGGGCTCACTTATGATGATGATCGCAGGTGACGGATGCGGGACTGCCTGGCGGACCATAGTCTCCGCGACAGAGCTGATGCTCGTCCTCAGTCGAGCCGTTCTCGGCAATGAGTTTGCAGTCATTGGTCATCATAAAGCCATTGTACAGCAGAAAAGAGTGCCCTGGGGTGTCGAGCCCTTGATACCAAAAGTTTCCTATGGCTAGAAAGGGCGCCCTGTCCGCTCAGCCGTCATGTTCGTAAGAAACGCAACGCGACGTACCCATCTGCCCCGGCTGGCAAACGTGCCCGTGCCGTGCGTGCACCAACGCCGTGAAGAGCAGCAGTTGCGTGGCGACTGCCCGTATAACACGCATGGGTTTGGAAATAAAAATTATGTTCTGGAGGTAGAGTTCGACAGCGCGCCAATGACAGCTCTGTGGATACCTTGAAGGGACGGCAGAGTAGAAGGTGAAAGCAGCTGGTTAGATATGTGTAGAAAAAACGGACTTTTGTAGGTGCGTACCATATCCATGCGCCCGCCATCCTCATCAAGCTGCGCGCTGTTACCGTTGTTGAGCCTGTAGACAGCTTGTCAATGAAACGCTACTAGATTGTCAGGTTCAAGCGCAGTGTGATTTAAATGGAGACGAGCACCGCGCACACGTACGAAGACGGATCCGGACAAGCTAAGATTGGAGATGGTGAAGCGTATGTCATTGAGGATACAGACAGAAATATGCTATGAAGGATTGACTATGAGTTCGAAAGCAACATCGGAAAGCAACGATGGGGGAGTTTGTATAATAAGCAAAATATCCAAGATATGGGATAAATATGTATTACTGCGGACGCTTGTTCACGCAGAAGACATTCCTATGCTAGCGAGCACCGCGATGCGTTGCTGCTGGAAGTAGGTCAGCGCTCAACTCAAACAAGGGATCAGGTTTAAGTCGACTCACATGCTCAAAGTTCATACTACGTCGGTGGCTTCCCAGCGCGAAGGAGGCGCGAGAGCCAGGGGTGAGAATTTCCGAATTTCTGCGAGTCATGAAAGAGCGAGGGCTGCCGACCGGACTGGACATCGTGGCAGAAACCGATTGCGAACGCCTGGGCTGAGTGTGAATGGGCGGACCGCGTAAATCCTCGGGGCTGATGCCGAGCATCTCGCACAACTCCTGCTGTGCTTGCACCATGGCACGGATCTCCGACTCGGGGTCGCTCTCCGAGCTGAGCGCTATAGTGACCGTTGTAAGCATGTCATCCACGTACAGGAAAGTGATGTGCGTACCTGAACCACGGCTGGGCAAGTCCGCCGTGAGGATACCAAGTGGCGTGCGGATAGGAATTGGGGGAACGGGGGTATCCTCTCAGTGATCGAGGCAGAGCGTATGCCTGGAGACATGTAAAGGCTGCTTCTACTTGCGACCGAGGACCGCTGGCTCCGTAAACGACTCGGAGAACGCAGGCCCACCTTCCTGAGACTCGCCTTGCGCGCGATGCTGATCTTGCTCGACCGGCGGCTGCTCGCGGGAGTCAGCACGCCTTCGCTCATAGCCATTCTGTCGCTGAGCTCGTCCAGCTCTTGAGCCGCCACTTGCGCGTGTCTCCAGGCCTCATCCCTCTCCAGTTCGAGGGAGGCCACCTGCTGCCGCAAGGTCTCCTTCTCGGCCAAATGCTTGATGAACGAGCTGTTGAGCTTGCGGAGCCCCATCGACAGCGCACTACCAAAGTGGATATCCCTGAGATGGTTCAGCTGAGCAAGTTGATCGGTAACACTGTAGAGGTCCTCCGATATATTATCCATATTTTCGGTTATCTCAGCGAGGTCGTCCGTGAGTCGCACAGATGAAGCCTGCTCGGCCAGTTCGCCGCCGTCCGCAATCGACTTCAAGGTTCCAAGGAGCATCTTGCGCTTCCGCACCGCCAATTTGTAGTTAGTCCGCAGCTCCGCGCTAAGCAGCTCCAGCCGTTGAATCTCCGCGGGTAGTTGCTCGTTAAGCAGGTCCACTGGGAGCAAACGAATCGTCGACGCATCCGACGACTTCTTGATCGCACTAGAGACGGTTTGCTGTAGTTCCTGGGATGTGAACGTCCACTGAGCCGCCTCCATCGTAAGCCCACGGAACTTGACGGGCGTCGTCTGAAACCGCGGCATCGTTGTCGAATAGTTGCCTCCTGAAACTGGCATCGAGGTAGATCCTGCAGGCGGGGTTCCCATAGTCATAGTCGACGCCACGGAGCCGGCACGGCTGCGGTTTGCTGAGGACGGCCCGCTGGGCTTCCGAGGACCGGCAGGCGGATGCGGTCGGCCACGGGCGAACCGCTTGCTCGGGGTGACATCCGTGCTCGATCCAGTGCCATTCTTCACAAAGGATGGCCTTGACGGCGTAGGAGGGTCAAAGCTCCGCGTTGTGAACGCGGGCGACAGCGAAGGGCTCCGAATTCGTTGACTCCCGTAGTCGCTAGAATGCAGAGATGGCGGGGCAGGCGAGTCGGGGACCGGTATTTCTTGCGCCTCAAAAGTGGTTATAACTGGTGCAGGCGAATGTAAGGGAGATGCAGGGAGTGGCACTGCCTGAGGTCTCGGAGAGACAGGAGGAGAGGGAAGCGGCGTCAAAGAACGCTTGGCGGGCACCAAGCTGGTGGGCCTATGCGACGCTGGGCTGTGCGGCTCCAGCAGCCGACTGTCTATCGACGTCCTGGTAGGAGGCGCAGAAAAAGGTGCAGGCGACATGTCGGGGGTACTAGAATAGGCCGAGGCAGACTGCGAGCTCAAAGGCGATCCGGGTGTACTAGCTTCCTCAATTGCTGACAGCGCGCCTGCGGTCTTGGGGCCACTGAAGACAAAGGCTCCGTCGTCAAACACCAGAGGCTGAGGACGCGATCCAGAAGGCGGCGGCGTCATCGGTAAAGGAGGCCGACCGGCACTCGCAGGCGGGCTGTTCATTGTATTCCGCACCAGTAGATTCCTGCCAATGGTACCCGGCTTCTGATACCGCCCGCCTCGACCAGCTATAGTCCTCGAATGAGTCAATGCGGGCGAGGCGCCAGAAGGCAGCGCAGGAGTGATAAATCCAGCAGAACCGATCGGAGTGAAGGCGTAAGGCGTCTCGGGGAATGTTTGCCGGATCGCTGACGCGGTCGACGGCGAGGCAGCGTTCGGATCGTCTTGCAAAAAGCCAAATCCCGATGTAGAGGGCAGTGAGCGAGGCGGCACGGAGATGGGCGCCGGAGGGCTGAACACACGGGTACCAGTGCTCCGCTGCACAACGGTCATGCCAGCGAACATAGTGTCCAGGAGATCTGGAGACTCGGGCGAGTTCTTCGAGGCGGCGGGCATTGCGGGCGGCTGCAAGGGAGACATCATTGAGTATGATCGGGTCGCACGGTCCGCAGACGAGCGCGGGCCCGACGGCGACAGGACCGAGTTGGAGCGCGGCCTGTCGCCAACCGGTACAAGAGAAACGGACGGCCTGGGTCCCATTGACCTTCGCGAAGAAGATTCCGAGAACGAGCGTTTCATCGGTGACCGGACACCTTGTGATGAGGGAGCAGGCGCAGAATCTGCACCAGACGAAGATGGCATCCCGGGAGTAGTGAGAGCAGTATCAGGGGTATCATAATGGTGGGTATCGTCGGAGGTTGCGTATGAAGAGGTAGACGCAGCCGTCTCTGGCATATCCAGAAGCGCCTGCTGCTCTCCGCGATGAGGAGATTCGTCGACGGTAGCGAGCTCGTGGTTTTCCAGGGGTAGCCCAGGGGCATCGCTAGCGAAAGGCAGCGAGACTTGACTAGCCGACGCCGCCGTCTGATGCGCGCTAGAGGTAGTAGGTACAGGGCTGACTTGAGACCCACTGTCCTCGGAAATCCTGGATATCCGCCGACGTTTCTTGTCTCGATCGGCCTCAACGACTTGTTCTGCTAAGACTTGCCTACCGCCATTGCTGAGTCTCCACGCGGCTGTCAGACCGACACCACTTCCTCGCCTCTCCACGGTGTTGGGGGATGTTTTACGACTCCTGGACCCCGATGCTGCCGAGTAGGGTGATACTTCAGGGCTCAGCCCTTCCGGGAAAGGAGGCACCGGAGGTACCGCAGACTCTCTTCTCCATCCTTGTCTTTGCCTCTCGTCGGGACTCACGACAACGATCTGATCTCCACTGATCCGCCGGTCCCTCCAATATGTCCCGCTAAGGTTGGAGTTGCTACCCATGCTACCCTTGCTAGAGCGAATACTCTTCCTATTGTAGGAGAACGGGTTCTCACCCCGTGGTAGGGTAGCGGAGTCCTGTCGAGCGAGATGTCCACGTGAACGGGCATATGGCTGTGAAGAGGGCGGGTTGCTGCCATTCGGCGAAAGAATATACGACGAAACCAAAGCTCGCGCAATCGTGGTACCGGAGATGGCAGAGTTGAGCGGGTCGTCATAGTCGAACTCGGTGTCCGAGTATCGTGAATACGTCGAGTCCGGGCGGGACCGCAGGCGCGACCTCGACCGCGTAAGTGAGGCATGCCGTGACTGGGTTCTCGACAAGCTTCTGGTTGGAGGAGACGTATCGCCAGGAGCTGTCGCGTTGTCAGGATGGTTTGACGCTTCGGGCACTAGCGACGATAATGAAGCTGAGCGCATATGGCGACCATGTACTGGGAATGCTGGGATTTTGAGCGGCGAAGGTGCTCGACGTTTCGTAGAAGATACGTCCTAAACGAGTGTTGCAAGACGGGTCAGACAAGCGTATGGAAAGAAGAAGAGTAGATCATACCGCATCCTTGTGTTCTGCCGTAGCCCCTCGGGGTTTGAGGAAGCTTGAAGCAAGAGGCGAGCGCGAAGGCTGCGAATATGACACTGAGTGCGCGTGGACAAGTATACAGTATTCAGAACTCACGTCTCTGCCTCTCGGAGCCTCAATCACTATCACCTCATCTTCCGCAAAACTATTGCCCCGGCCACGCTGGACATCATAGCCTGCCGCTTCGTCCCTGCGAGATGCTGTCGAGCTCACGGTCCCGTTGTTGGAGTTGGAGCGGGCGACCGACTGTCCGCTCAGGCCTCGTGAATGCAGCCCACCGTCGGGCCTGCCGCCAACACCCAAACTTGCTTTATGACTGTGGGAGCTACCGTTGGGTCCTGCAGTAACACCAAGCGACGCGTTCCGTTCCGGGCGCGTTGGGCGCACCTCCCCCCGCGACTGCAGGAACTCCGCCGGCATCCAGTCCGAGAACGAGATCGCATCCGCGGTCAGGTCCAGCTGGACCTTTGGTGAGCTCACCCGGTTGTTCGACTGACTCGGCGCATTCGGTAGAGGCGGTAGTGGTTGATTCAGGGAAGATTGTGAAGCTGCTAAGAGCAAATAGGGATTGAAAGGCTTGTCGCCGCCGATCTCAGGCGAGACGAAGGAAGCTGGAGAAGGTGGTGATTGCGCTCGGCCAATGTGGGTGATGTTGTTCAACCGTTTCTGTATCCCCTTTCGACGGTTGAACACATTTTGGAGGACTGACATTGTATGTCACCGCCAGGTTGTCAAGATATTATAGGCAAGCCGTAGAGTAGAGTGCTGGCTTCGGTCAGCGACAGCGCGCTTGAATAGGGAGGCTAAGCCGCAAGCCCTTGGAGTAGTACGGTAGCTGGTATAGTTGGCGGACGAGGAGAAGAAAATCAGAGAGAACTGGGAGGAAGGAGTGCACCGGCAAGTCCGAAGCGTTGGACTGTGTTTCGTGTTTCGGAAGGGTGTGCCATCATTTCGCATCTGAATCTCTGACGCAGCCCAATCGCGCCTACCGACCATCATACCATCATAACACAATCCACAGATGCATCGCCTACGGCTACGGGAACGCGACTGGGTTCGGCGTGCGACGCTGGCGGGTGGATCATGCTGTGTCCTGACGAAGAGAGTGGTCAAGAATGTCGCAGAAAATGGTGGGAAATTCCTCTATATATTCGACGTGCCGCTCTGATGGCCGGTCCTCACCTGGTTCCGCGCTTCAGATCTCTGAGCTGCACCTTCACCTCTGGCTTGCCTCTGGCGGCACCTCTGTACTTCAGGATGCACAACTCGACTTCGCCAAATGCACTGAGGACGACTTGCCTAGACCCGGTTGGATGGCTGTACAACCGAGACATCCGGCTGAAGCTGAGCGTTTGTTGAGCGCCTTGATTACATTTTCGACCTGATCATCACTGCTAAACAGAGGAAACTGCACCAGCGTCCGCAAGACCGGTGCGACTGTGCGCACAGCCACCATGGCTGTCTTCGGGTGGCGCATTGGGCAATGCACCCGCCCGTGTGCACATAAGCACATTACAGCCAAATTTCAATCGCGCGAGCGTTGAGCGGCGTTTTGTGACCTGGGCGGTCAGAGGCGAGTGGGCGAAAGTACGATCGCTTTGGGCGTCCGAGAAACCTGTCTCAGTCGAGACGGTGGCTACGTTCATCATCAAACGGGTAGATATTGCGACTGTAGCTGGGACTTTTGGCGTTGCGGCGGAAGTCCGGAAGGAGCGAGGCATGCCCTGAGCACGCCTGTTTCGTGCGCCACTTGGTTCTGCATCGTCAGGCCACAGCCCGACAAGCTAACTCTTCCTCTGTATATATGTTAATATAAGGTGTGCCAGCGTGTCCATGGAAGGCGGTCTGTTGCCAGCGAGCAACCCTGCGTGTTTTATAACGCCGCTCGCATCCACTTTGAGTATCCCAAAACAATCCGACCACCACGGATGACTTCTGCAGAAAGGTACGTCGACGGGAATCATAGTCTAGTCGGCATGCAATGACAGGATTTGCCTTCGCAATAGCCATCTCGCGCTCATCAAAGATCAACGTGAGCATAATACTATCCCTGGGAAAATCATCGACAAGGACGGTCTGCATTGAGATGCTGACGCTCTTCAGCAATTATTTTGACAGCTCGGAAGGATTATTTCCGGGTCATACGAAAAAAATGAAGGTATTTATGGTGCCCTGGCGCGATTTTATGGGCCTTCAAAGGAGTGATCAAAGCACTTCTTGAGCATTCAGGTAGTCATACAATCTTACATGAACAAAATTATTTGTTTGCTTTGGTGGTGCGTCGTCATTTATCAAAGGAGCCCATAACTCTTGAAGATACACGTAGCATGCGCTACAGTGTAATAGAGACACTGCATCTCGTTAACGACTCCCGCTCTCTTACGCTTGAAGCGTATCGTAAAGTTACAAGAAGACCATGCCCAGGACTTATTTAGTCAAATTCACTTGCTTACTTAATAGACATTATATTCGTGCCTTAAATGCCTGCAACATGCACTGGGCAAGTTTCATGAAGCAGTGACCGGCGGAACTCTGAGCAACATAATGATTGATCTGTCTCGAGAGTTTCAGAATTCGCAGCGTGTGCCCGTGCATCGCAGCGCTCTAAGCATAGGGGACATCGTATAGTGACCTTCTTGTCTCCATATGAGACCAAAAATGTGGGACAGGGGTGGGAGTGGTGCAGGATGATGATCCTAAAGCTGCCCCAGTCCGCTTTTGGTCGAAGCCATTGTGGCGTCCACGTGGGAGCGGCAGTGGCAATATCCCAAAATTTTGGTTTGCTGAAACGTCCCCAAAATCAACCAGGAAAGCTAGGCATCTGGGGTTGCGCAGCAGATCGCAGGAGGAAACCAAAGGCTAACTCATGCCGTAGTCATGACTTCAATCCGGCAAGCAGTGCTGGATCTGCACCTAGGCGCTCACTCCGATCTAAAACCAACAGGATGAACATGACCAAGCACATGAAGCGTGTCGTACGTGCAACAGGTATACCAGCGGCAAAGTCCCATTACACTGGAGATGTCTATACATACAAATAAATGGAGCAAACATGCAACAGAGCAAGATAACGAATGCGTCAAAGAAAACGATAGATAGCATAACATTCGTGCAAGATCATGAAGGGTATCATCAATGCCTAACGCGTTTCCTGCGAATTTTCACTTCACTGATATTTGTCTCTTGAGAGCCACTTGGGCCCACAGGCGACGCTTCGTCTTCCACGACATTCCCGCTGGGAGATCCGGCCTCTTGCTCTTCGTCATCCTCGTATGACCGTGCCCGCTTACGAGACGCGACGGGAGTGGTCTCGGCATCGTCTGGCTCGGGTGTGTCGGGCAGCGGAGAAAGAGACGGCGTCCTCACGCCGTTTGACATATCGATCTGCGGCAAAGACGGCGAACGGGTCGGCGATCTGCTTGGCGGAATAGGGCTTTTCGCTTTGCGAGCAGGCCGCGGCTTTGGTCGCGCCTTCGGTGTCGTCGGCTGTTCGGGAATATCCGCCTCATCTTCCTCTGGTACCGTCGTAACTTTGTTGGCTGCCTTTCGGCCTCGTGGGCGGGGCTTAGGTTTCGGCTTCGACGGTGCGGCGACGGGCTCTTCGGGACCACTCATGAGCGCCTCCACTTCCTCAGCCTCCACGTCGTCCTCGTCTGTGGTGACCATTTCGGCCGTCTTGGCTCCTCTTCTCGCTGTCTTGCCTGTCTTCGCCCCTTTGTCCTTGGATGAGGACAGTCGCTTCTCGTAAAGCCGATAAGGATCCCATACTTTGGACGTGGGAGGGATCTCAAGCTTAGCTTGCGCTACCGCTTGGTCCAGATGCGCTTTGCTAGAACCAATTACTGTCAGACTGCAACATATAGCATAAGTAGCCATTTGGCTCACATCTTAAGAGAGTCGCGAGCTTCGACTGAGCTCAGTAGTGGATGCAAAACTTTGAAGAACAGAATGCTTTTATTTCGAGCTTTCTTGTTCTTTGCTGAGTCGTATCCGCTGAGCCTCTTGAGAAGCCACGTGAGGGAACTGGTGTGAAGATTCACAACATGTTGACTCTCGATCCGCCGGACCACGGACAGCTGGGCGCCTCGGATGATGAAACACGTTGCCAGCACCTTGGAAAGCGCAACTGCGTGCTCCTCACTACGAGACATACCGTCCAAAAAGAGGCCAAATGACTACAGAAGTGTGATTAGCCACCGTTGAATGACAACAGATACCCGCTTTTACCTCCCGCAAAGCTTGACTGACGACGCCAATCACAGCATCGCCGTTCTTCTTGTACAAGCCTTCCTCGCGAAGAATTTCGACTACGACCTTGGCGCAAAGGTCGAAAGACGGGCCGAGCCTGCCGTAGTTTGCGAGCAGGGCAGAGCAATGGTGGAAGTGGATTGCACCGGCCCTGGTTGCGCGCAGGAACGTCGCGATGACATCCATGAAGACGTATTCTCGCTCTAGCTGGGCGCGAGAGGTCTTGCTGGCTAGACGAGCAGCGTCAACTTTATGCGCGTGTTTAAACGGAAGAGATCCCTACCGATTTTCTCTGCGTTGGATGTTTGTTTGCCCTTGCCCTTTTTCTCCTCGCAGGCTCGTCTTCATCCACAGACTTCTCGGTCTCCGAGCCGTCGTCGCTTCCTTCCGACTCATTCGGCGACGATTCCTCGAGTTCTTCCGCGTATCGCTCGATTTCGCCATGTACGAAGGCAGTGCAGCGATGCTGGACTTCCTCGTCCAAGGTGAGCGGCATGATGGTGGTCGGAAGAGGGGTACCATCTCCGGTCGATTGTGAAGGAGCGAACAGGATATGAAGATTCATGTGATTATGGAAAGCCTGTGTGCCTATCAGTTACGGTTCAATGCTGAAAAATAGGTTTCGTTACCGCTCGCTTCACGCTATCTGCGGTATTTGACTGCGTTCCGGTGGCAAACTCGAGGAGCTTCTCTAAGAGGGAATCTCTGGACTCTTTTAGTTTCTCCCTGAAACGAACCTCTTCTGGTGATGGATCTGGCACGTTCGCGAGTCTGCGTGCCTTCCAGATGATATAGAGGGTGAGTAAGTGTAGCGAAGATTCAACCATCTATACCAAGTACGTCAGTGAATCGTTCCATGATGAAAGGAAACTGTAAACATACCCCTTCCTCCTCTTTGTAACCCAGCCGCCCACGCTCCGCCAATGCACTGACGATGTCCCAAGCGCTGCTCTGTTTACCATCTTCGTCTTCCTCTATCCAGCCCGACATGTCTCTCGTGCCGGACAACGTATCCAACCGGGCACAGATGGCGCCGAGAGAAATAACTTCGTCCTCACTGAAAGAAGCCAGTTCGAGCTCATCACGACCCTTGATAGCATCCCGCAGAGCCGTGGACAGTTCTTCTTCAAGCTCCAAGATCTTGGTACTGTTCGTGTTGGGACAGACTCGTCGCGTCCATCATGCATCGCAGCGTAGTCACCGCGTTGGTGAGCACGACGGGAGTATTGTGGGACATGAACTGCTTGATCACATCGTCCCATAGGTTGGAGTAGGCCTGCAGTAAGAATTGAGTTCAGCCGCGTTGCGGAAGGGTATTAAAGATGCGTACCGTCATCATTCGCATTTCAAGGTACATGTCGAGGCTCATCAACTGGGGAAGCTGGAGAACGTCCGACATCCTACCAGCATCAATCTGATACTTGACGAATAGTCGCGGAAGCCCCTTGATGAGAGCGCGAGTGATGTCGGAAGATACAGCCTCCTCTTCTCCCTGCGTACAACAATAAGCTGCGAAGTGACGCATATATGCAGGTGTTGACGCACCTTCTTGCTCCCAGCAGCTTCCACTCGTGTCTTGCGGAGAGAAGCTAGCAAGACCTCAAGCAGAACACCTTCCTCAACGTCTTCAAGCCTCCACACTTCGTCGACCGCCGCGTCCTCAGACACACGCTTGTTTCTCCGCGACTTGCCAGCTTGCGTCGACGATTCTTCGCCTGGCGCAGAATGGTCCAGAAGAAGGATGTCCAGGAGAGTTTCCCAGTCGCTGACAGGGTCAACGTCGTCCCACAGCGCCTCTACGGCCAACGTGGTACGGCCCTTCTGCTCAGGCCCCACCAGACTGACCACCTCTTTCCGCCTGGTTTGTTTCGACGATCCTTCCGACGTATCACCGTCTTCGTCGTCCTCATCGTCATCCCGCACGCCCTTGCCCTTATCCAGAGCCCTGCCCCATTGAACGAGAAGCATCGCCAAAGCCTTCACGCCGGCCTTCTTCTTATCCTTCGCATTGGGCTTCTTTCCCACCAGCCTCTCCTCGACGCTTTCCTGCCACACGCCTTGCACGAACCCGCTCACGGCCTTCCGCATCTTGGGCTCCTCGTCGAACACCAACAAGCAGAGCTTTTCTCGCTGTTCGTCCTCAAGCAGCCCGTGCTCGTCGATCGCTTGGAGGACCTGGACGACCGCGACCCGTACGCTCAGTTCGGTATCGCTCATTGCCATCTCGACGAGCCGCGGTTTGAAACGTTCCGTGAAATGTTGCAGCGCACCGATGCCGATGTATTCCGTTTGGGCATATGCGAGGGATAAGGCCTTCACAGCCTCGAAACGGACATGAGTGTTGGCGTCCGAGAGAACCCAGCCTACATAGCGCAGGTAGGTGCCATCCAGAAAATGAGCCGGGTACTTGGAGAACCAAAGGCCCATGGCCCCTACGCATTCGGCGCGGATATTAGGATCCAGGTCCCGGTACCGATGTACAAACACCCTAGAGAATCGAATTAGCTGCCATCACAGTATGTGAGAGGAAGTCATACCCATCCACAAACTCCTTCAAAAACTCAGCAACCTTTGCGCGACGTTCTCGCACCTCAGCAGCTTTGTTCTCCAACTCCTTCTCCCTGGCAGTCGTGGGGTCTCCCTTGCCCTTCTTCCGCTTCCGCTCACCCTCTCTCTGCCTGCTGACAACCTCGGCTTCCTTCTCCACGCTGGCGGCAACCTCGCACAGCGCTGTCTCAACCTCCAGCGCCACCACGGTCGCCGTGTGGCGAAAGCTTCTGAGCTGACTGCTGCTCATCGCGACCACCCAGGTCTGGATAGCCGTCATGAGCTCAGTGTTGTATAGCTGGCCAAGTGCAGCAGCCGATGACACAAGTCGCGAGAGGAATTCGGATAGGGACGCGCGAAAAGGCTTGAAGGCGGATAGCTTGGAGGTGAGGGGGTATACGGGGGTATCGTCTTGCTTCAGAGCTTCCGTGATGTTGTCAAGCGCGTCCACAACACCGTCGTAGTCCAATGCTTCGTCTGAGTCTACTGTGTGGTTGCATCCGCAAGCACGCATAATGCAATTAACGAGTTCGGCATGCGCTGCTCCAGGAGTGTGCGTGAGGGATTCAAGAAAGTCTTCGGCCGTGGATTGGAGTGCAGCAGAAGGGTTCATTATAGCATCTTGAGCGCAGTCAGTATTGACATGTCGTTTTCAGGGGAGGCAATGGCTCACTAAATAGAGGATTGTCGTTGTTGATCTTGGTTTCCTTCGCCACCTGCTCAGCATCAAAATCCGCGCCCCCCTTCCGCGGGCGAGTCTTCTTCGGTTTGAAAGCATTCGTAGTGGTCGCCTTTGGTGCACGGGGCTTCCTGGGAGCTGCAGGAGCTTTCGGTTTCGGCGCGGTTTTCGTGGATGTAGCCTTCTCAGCAGCCTTCTTCTTGGGTTGGCTCGACTTCGGCGCGCGGAAGTCTTCTTCCGCATCCGCGTCTTCATCTTCAGGTTCCGGAGACTCCTTGCCTGAGTCCTCGCTGTCTGAAGGGTCCTCCGAACGTTTTCTTTTGCTGAGCTGACTGCTGTTTGGCTATGCGAAGCAATGTCAGACGACATGAGGAGTACAGGGATGTTGACATACCAGACACAAACTGAGAGGCCAGCTTTCTCTCCCGCTGAGACCGTCGCGGTGCGGTCGAGGTTTCTGCGTCGGACATGGTGGAGGTTGAGTCTGAGAACGTCTGAGGTCACCGCTCAGAACGCGACGCGCGCAAGGAGGACGTGATGCGTGACGAGCTGGATGCGCAACAGTCACAGCGATCACGAGAGCCGTCACTCTTGTGAGCAGGGGGCGCCTGTAGTCTCTCTCTTGACCTCGACGTGCTTAGTGCTCTCGACATCGTCCAAGACGTTCCTTCGACTTTACCGCATGCAATGGATCATTTTCACCCTAATTTATTTTGGCGCGATTCTTGGACTTTTGCTGCTCGCTTGGCCTCGGATAACAGAGATGGACCTCCGTTTCCTGGTCGTTTCCTGGTACACACGACGCTCGATTCGCCGTCGACAGTACTCTGGCCAGAGGCTATCTAAGCTTCCTACTCCTGGCTGTCTCCGGATCTACATGCTCGAGCTCGGACGGCTGCTCTAAACCTGGAGATCAACGTGCCACATAGCATGCGAACCCGGGTTTTCTCCACCGCCCATCCGCGGGCCGTGTGCTCACGGTCTGCTACGACGAAAACGATTTCTTGTGAGCCGTCGCACTAATCTCATATCACCGTTGGCCGTGTTTTTTAAGCTTTCCTGATCCGCAGGTGTTTTATGAGTATCAGCGAAGAGGCTTCCTTTGTCAATCGCTAGGCCAGTGGGCTGTCATCTCATCACTCGCAATAGGTACCTTACAGAAGACTCGAAAGCTAGGTATGCCGGAATGTTCGTCACATGCGCGCCTTTGAGGCTTCAGATCTATGACGGCGGCGACCACACTTTTGTAAACACGTCCGTGGCCACCAAAGAAAGCTCTTATATCACTGCACGCTACTCTGCTCCCTCTGCGGCCCCTCTTCCTCCTACCGTACACTATGTTCGCTGTCACAGTACTCCATCCGTCGACTTCTACTAGTACTGGGAGAGGAAAGTCTATGCGGCCTTCCAAGGCTCCAGGCACTGCGCTCCAGGCCACACCTCTGTCTACTCTGGCAACTTGTACAGCTCCATCCCCGCAGACAACGCCCACTCGCCCAGGACGTAAACCTGTCTTCACCCGACCCGAGTCCCTTCGCTTGAAGATCAAAATACCACCACCTCTGCTATCCCCTGTGCGCGCGGGCATCTCGACACCTCCATCGCCCAGTATCGGGTTCGAGTCAGAGCCAGAGCTGGACTCCTGCTCTGGCTCGGAGGCTTCTTCCGACGGTTCCCTTGAACCTGCCACGCCTCGGGTCAGCACCTTTTCTCCGCAAAGCCCCGCATCGAGGTGTCTTCCCAGCCCAAATTCTCCGAAATCTGAGCTCAACACTCTGGAACTCGGGTTCGGGTCCCTCCGTATCTCCACCCGATCGTCGAGTTCTAGTATAAGCTCTCCGTCATTGTTTCGCTCTGGGAAGCCACTGTCTTTCCGGACGCCAGCGAAGCCCAGTGTCAATCCAATTCACAAGGCGTCGGCACAAATTGGTCCGTTCCAGTTCCTACGGAGTCTTGCCAGCGGGAGCTTCGGAACTGCTTTTGTGACGCGGGAGGTTCCTACAGGTCGTGTCCTCTGCGCTAAGGTTTGTTCGAAGATCTTCGCCAACCACGCTCGCGAACGTGCGAAGAGTCTCCATGCCGAGCTCACCGCATACAAGCGGATTGCGGCAGCCGATACACGTGCCCGGAAATGGCTTATGGAGCTACATGGCGCCGTCCAGGATACAGAGAGAGTTCTCTTCCTCATGGTGCGGAATCATATGTGTTCAATGCCCTTCGGTGCTGATCCTCACTTTGCAGGATTTGATGGAAACGGATTTATTCTCAATGCTTGAGACCCAACCTCCAGGTTCGGAGATCGTCCGTTGGGTCGCCCAAATTGTGAGAACACGCCAGATCTTCCATGCTCTACATGTCTAATCTCTGTGTTAGGCTTTAGGAATCGACGCACTGCACGTAATGGGAATCTTGCATCGCGATATCAAACCTGAGAACATTCTCGTCATGCCTGGCACTGCCTCCGCGCGGATTCGAATCACGGACTTCACGAACGCCTGGCTGGCTCCAGGCGAAAGTCCGGAAGAATGGCAGAGGAATTATGATGTAGAGCCTGGAGCACCCTTGTCGCATCGACGACTATACTCGAGGCGATACATCGGCACCGAAGGAGTACCTTGCGCCGGAGATGAGGAAGGCCGAATGGTATGGAGTTGCGGTGGATTGGTGGGCTCTAGGATGCACGATATTCGATTTGTGCGTTGGTTTGGTACGTCCCACGTTGCTTACACAATGTCTATAGCTGACGAAGGCAACTTGATAGCCCCTCTTTCCCGATCAACGAACAACCGACAGCTTCTTGCGCTGGCAGTCATTAGGAAAACCAACCTCTGCATACTTCGAATGCCGCGTTCAGTACCTTACCGAGCTAGGAAAGGATGTCATGGGCGGAGTAAGCATCGCCACATTATCACTAGTCTGCCCATCACTGACTTTCGTACTTACAGCTTCTCGCAATCGATCCCCATGAACGCTTCAGGCTCAAGCATCTACTGAAACATCCCTACTTCCAAGACCCAATCACTGGACAGAGCATTTTCAATGAAATACAGGCATGGCCAGACAAGCCATTGCAACAAGGTCAGTCACAGGCCCGAGTTGACATGAGATGCCTCGTAACTGATGCGCCTTGTACTTAGATGTTCGCCAATTTGCTTTGGACCCTGCTCTGAAGCACATGTCGATGTTCCACTCGTCACCGGAAACGCCGTTTGGAGACGAAGATGACTTCGACTGGCTCAGTCCCAATGGCCCTTGGGCTGACCAGTGATAATGTTACTTTACTAGGCTCTACATTGCTATCTTGCTTTCTGATCTAGGTGCCGCTCTGTCGCACGTCGCAATACTCTGGTTCGCAGTCGATGCTATTACCGCATATATTTAATTATATGTACTTGGTTTTCTCCTGCTTGGTATCACGTCGTTCAAGGCACTTACACATAAATCAATGAATTAGAACTCTATCGCTCCGAAGTGAAGCGCAAACCCTGGAGGTATGGTACAAATCGATATGTGGCTATGTACACGTGCAAATAGGAAGGCTGATAAGGTAACGGGTACGGAGGTAATGCAGCGATGAACGAGATAACCTCGTAATTGTAGAGAGGGAGAGGGAGATGAAAAGATTGATGCTACAATGAAAGTGGTTTCGACAAAGCGAGTAAATCCAAAAGCGGAGAGAGCAACGACGATGGTAAACCAAGGGGGTGGAGAACGATGAATCCAAGAGGTATGAAATGAGAGACAATCCAGGTGCGGGCGCGACGGGCGGGGAGTATTACGAACGAAATGCGATGGATATCGTGTTTGGTGTGGATCACAGCCAATGCTCTAAAGAGAGCAGGACGTGCGATGAAGTGTTGGGTAGGGAAAGGCTATAAGGAGTGTAACGGTGCGACTTTGCCAGAGATAAAAATGTGATGAAATGGATGACTGCGAGCAGCTCAACGGTCGCCGCCGAATGCGCGGAGCTTCTTCAGGACCTCGTCCATCCCGGCTTCCTCTGCGGAGCGCGAGTGGTCGAGAACCTGTCCGATAGAAGGGGACAAGCCAAACTTGAGGTTGCTTGCGTACGCATGCGCGGCCTGCATCAGCGAAGAGGCAGACATGCGCTTGGAAGCACGCGAAGTGTGGCGGTCCTCCTTCTCCGACGGGGACGAGTCGGCGTCATAGTGGCCGGAAGCGAGCTCCGGGATGGCAGACAGCGTCGTGGACGGAGTCGAAGACGCGGTGTTCGAGGCCGTCAGGGAAGGCACGGACGACTCCCCGCCGTAAGACGAGACGTCCGAGTATGAGCCAGGCATGGATGGGATGTCCAATCCGAGCCCGCTTCCAGTCGAGGTGCTTGGCACGCCAGGGAGGGAGGACAGGCGAGCTCGTCCGCCTCGACTGCCTGAGGGCAGCGATGGCTCCGTCTGGCATGGTGTTCGACCTCCGTAGACTTGAGACAGAACTCGGCGAGCCAGACCTCTCGCCTTGGGCGGCTTCCAGCCGTGGCGTGTAGCCCTGCCACGGCGCGATGAAGTCGCTGACCTCGTGTTGAACCTCCATGACCGCGTCTTCGGTGCTTTCTGCGGGAGAGCTCATGTTGACGAACGAGTGCTGCCGCGTCTCGGAGTTGGTCCGTGACCTCGACGAGCTGGTGTTGCTGAGCTCAGACGCTTTGGAGCCTGACCGCAGACGGCCGATGGTGATCTGCTCCTCCAAGGACAGTCCAGCCAGCGCAGTGGTGTTCACCCCATTGTCCGAATTTGCATTCAGGACGAGCCAGCGCAGCCCGCGGATCTCACGGTCTCGCTTGCGTGCCTCGCGCTCAAGACGGTCGATGCGCTTCAGGAGCTCGACCTTCTCAGCAGCATGCTGCTCCTTCAGGGCGGACACGAAGGCATCGTGCGATGAGTGTATAGACTGGGTGTCGTCCCGCGTCGGCGTCGTTGTCTCCTGCGACCGGCGTGATCCCGATGAAGGCGGCCGCGAGACGGTGAGCATCGAGCCCGCGCCGTCTTCTCCTCGCGTACTCCGAAGGCTCGGTCTCGTTCCCCGAGTCCTGTGGCCTGTCGTCCCTCCGGCGCAAGTGGGCTATGGCCGATCGAGATTGATCGGCTGCCGAGGGACCTGGGCGCGCGTAACGCATGCGGGCACCTTCCGAGTCCTCGCCGCCGCTAGAGACGCCACCAGAGTTGAAGAGCGAGCCGGTCGTTGGTGTTTTACTGATCGAGCCGACGATGGTGTGCGCGCGGACCCGCGGACCAGTGGTAAACTCTTCCGGCTCGCCAACGAGCCAATCCGTGTGCTGTTGTCCGTGCTCCACCCGCCGCCCAACCTCGTGCTGGCGTCAGTGGTCCAACCATCGGTGTCCGACGAAAGGGGAAAGGTTGCGCTAGGCGGAGGCGATGGCAACGGGGTAAGCGGGGAGGGCTGGCCGCCGGTGATGGTGATCGAGAGGTGCGATAGCGCGAGCCCTCGGGGACAACGCAGGCTTGAGAACAGGACTGGACGGCGAGGACGGTATCTTTGTGACAGTAGTCTGTGAGGAGTTGGAACGAGGCCTGACTCCGGTGGGTATGATAAGAGATGGAGGGCGAGTTGGGCGGACAGGAGCAGTCCGTATGCTGAGTAAGGAGAGTTCACCGTCCGAGACGTCGCTAGTAGGCGCACTACGGGTGCCAAAATGTGGTCGAGAGTGTGATACGCTCGGAGGGGTATGAACGTCCTGTGAGCCGGCTCGAGTGCTGGTGGACGCTGGTGGGAGAGGGAACCGCATCTTGGACGGTAGCAACGGGGTCATTGATGGAGTAGGACTCGATGGCTCTTTCGAAGTCGAAGGCGTCTCCGTGGCTACAGCAGTCGCCTCCTCCGCAATGGCCTCAGAAATGCGGCGCTCCTTTTGAGGGCCTCGTCTCGCGCAGAGTGATGTCTGAATTTAAATCCCATCGCCTTGCGTACTTGATCTTTCCCTGGGCGAACCTTTGCTGGAGGCGGGGCAGGAGGTGTCCGTGGCGCGTTGTAGATATTGTCGTCCTCTTCGAGGTTCTGCCCGGGAGGTGCGGAGACGGTGATGACAGGCTTCTTCGCGCTCTCGCCATTGAGCATTGCCATGTTCGACGCGGTAGCCTTGTGGGTGAAGTTGAACGGCCTCGAGACCTCTGGTCGCGACGCCTCAAAGGACGTGGACTTGTGTGCACGAAGCATGCGCAACGGCACCGCTTTCGCGCTTGACCCAGAGAGTTTGCCTGCATTGGCAGACGCTTGGGAGCGACGCGACTGTGAGGTCTCGTTCGTGGCGGTGGAGGAGCGTCCATCGACGGGAGAAGACGACGCGGTGAAAGGCCCGGCAAATGACGGCGGGGAAACGTTCAGAGGAGGCAAAGAGGACGGCAAGGAAGACGAGATGGCATTGTCAGAGCGCGCTGGAGCCGGTAGTCGACTATGGATAGGACGTGTGAACATTGTTGCTGGCACTCAAAAATATCATCATCACACACCTTCTGAGCAGAGCGTCAGGAATAGCAGGGTAATGCTCCTCCTCCTCTTTGGTCGTATGACTGCGAGAGCCAGACTCGAGAGCGAATCCGCCACTCTTCCTCTTGCGCCCGAGGAAGTCAGTTAGTTTTCGCCTGTTTTTAGTTGGCGTAGCAGCGTCATCGGTTGGAATCGCGGGTACAGGAGGCGCGAGGCCGTCTGACGACTGCTGCTTCGTGTTGCCGCGTACGAGGTCGGATATGTCGGAGGTTTTCGACCTTAGACGGCTCGGAGAACGCCCTGGTGCCATGGCTGGTGTCAAGTGACGTGTAGATAGAAGCTGTAATGAGTGTACGGGGAAAAGCTGAGAGAGAAGAAAGGTGGAAGGAGGGTCGTTTCGCGTGTGCGGTCGTATGCGGTGTCAGGCGGCGTCGGCTAAGGCTTCTGCGCGTAAGGAAGTCTCAGCTATCGCGGGATGAGCAAAGATGAGGTGGTGGTTGAAGTTCAAAACTTCATGGTCGTGACCGGCCGTGGCTGGGCAGCATGTATACGAGGCAGCCCGACGTGGAGGAACGTGAAGAGTCGAGAACGGCGAAGTTCAAGTCTCGCGATTCGCGCCCATTTCCAGCTTTTGGCTTCCGTCTGCGAACCACGTCGCCGGACGAATTGGACCCCAGAATTCGAGACAATTCGATCACGTCACCTGCCATTTCTGGAAAGAGCGGAGGAATCTGCAGATGGATCCGCGATCTATTCCCGTTTGGGTAAATTGAATGGACGCTTTTTCTCCACTTCCTGTGCTAAACCTTGTCTGCTTCTGTCGCTCGCGCATCCTCGCACTTACACCGCTGCACAGTCTCTCCCAAGCTGGTCTCAGAAACGGACAGACCACATCTCCGCAGGTGCAGGTCCGTCTCAACCTCGTCGGCATGGGCACCATGGATTATCTAGCGTGGAGAATCTAGATTGGTTCCGTGGAACGGACCCGCCGCCAGGGGAAAATCCAGAAATAATTGGGCCAGACCCCCGGCGCCACATCATGATCTGTTTCAACTCCCCGAACACGAGGCTACTGAACGCCGGGTGCCTAGGCCTAAATTCAGGGAGGTCGCAGGAGCTCAGTCAACTCGTAGAATGCCCGTCGAGGGGCGATGGTAGTTGTTGGGGAGCATGAGTCTTTGAGCCTGAGCTGAATAATGCCCATCATCGATTCGCAGGGCCGGGGCGGGCCGAGGGCGTATCGCCAGATGCTTTTCGGGCACGTCAGACCATCTTGACGCTGTGAACAGTCTGTCCGTCTATTGGCGTCTCGTAAATAATTTAGTCGGAGTGCGGCCGGGAGGTTTCGCACCATGATCGCCTGGTCTCGATGTGCACAACATAAAAGCAAGCAGGCACACATCAGAACATACACCATGACAGCAACAAGTCGCAGCTTCCGAAGGTATCCATGACATGTAAAATTTCAGGTTTACTACTGGGCCTTGGCTCACCCAATATATCACTCTAACTCGGTTTCAGAACAAGAGACTGCATGCAAGAGGTGAACAAAGCTCACCACTCGTGCTCAGAAACTATGATAACGCTTGGTGGCATGCGGTGACAGCTGCTTGCAAGGGGCCTAACATCCAAAGCCAGTAAGCATTGAGGATTACAACAGGCTCCATAGATGTACCATCGAGAAACACGGAGGTCGAGCTTCTGACTGTAGAAGGGTTCGCCGCAGTTGACCTTCATATGCAGGTGGCATAAATGTGGAGTTGGCTGGCAAGCATATACGATGCCTTACATGTGAGTGGTTATATCGGCTAGCTCCCCGTTGCCGAAGATTCTGTAATTTTTGCGGATGATGTAGCCCGTTCGATGACCGAGAAGAAAGCACACTCGTGAGTGCAGATCAAATGAACGTGGCCATTAGCTCGCTCGCCTTATGACGCTGCGATTGCCGCCAATCTCGCTGCAGGGCCGTCGCGCTCATCATGACGGTGTGACCCCGACCTTCTGACCGGCGAGTGCTGACCCGTCGTGTGGTTCTCCATTGCTGCGCCAAGCGACCGCTCATACTCGAGTAGGTGGTCCATCCAACACGGATGCCGGAATTGCGTTCGTTCGACAGCGCTCGTCGGGAGAGGTACCGTAATCCTTGATGTCTTGGACGGTGGCCGCCTCAGCTCGCTAATGCGGGAGAATGGCGTTATAAAGCCTCCTATGGCTATGGGAGCCCTGGGTAAGGTGACTAGTCCCACGAAGGATTAGCTGCATTTCCAATCGAGGAGCAGGGAAGACAGAGACCCTACGGAGCATGGCGGTCAGAATGCACTCCCTCGGGGGGATGAAGATACTCGCCTGAACTTGTGGAGTTGCAAACCCAGCTGGAACGGCCGTTAGGCTATCTTAAGCTTGATTTGCCCGCAGAATATACGCTGATGATGGGATGTGCACAACAGCGCGTTTAGCTGTCCCACGGCGTTCGAAGAAGTTACGGCAGTTTTTACTAGAAGCCATGGACGGAGGTCTATTATAAAGTTCGAAGGTCCGATAGATCGCGGTTCATTAAGGGGATGGAAACATCTACGCAACTGAACAAGGGTGAGATGCACAGCACGGGAAGCCGAGGGCTGGACGAGCTATGGTCAGGACTCAGTAACGATAGTACA
Organism: Terana coerulea; assembly: GCA_024811115.1. Taxonomy (NCBI): domain Eukaryota; kingdom Fungi; phylum Basidiomycota; class Agaricomycetes; order Polyporales; family Phanerochaetaceae; genus Terana; species Terana coerulea. The sequence continues at coordinate 81,623 of JAKOGH010000870.1, forward strand.
CCAGGATCACTTACCGGTTAGTAAGGCAGCTTGACGTAGGAATCTCAGCACCCAATTTCTATGGCAAATAGGGCCCAGGAATCAGACGTACTTACGGAACATGTACAGGGGACTTCAAGATGATGTTGAAACGGTTGTACATAGGTAAACTTGCCCGTCGGGATTCATTCGGCGCCAACCAGGAGCTTCACCTTTGCATCTCCAACGAATCTTTTATGGCAGTGGCAAGTACCTTGATTATAAGCACTAGCGGATATTGTGCAGTGCGCTACGCAAGAGATTCAGCATACTGTGTAGACGAGTGACAGAGGTACGACAACCGTCACATCACCGTCGGGTCAGCACAGGCGCTTCCTTCGCATGGCTCCCTCGTGCCTCTATTCGCACGCATCAAGCGCGCGTTCATAGCACCTGCGACTTTAGCCAATTTTACGGTAACTTTACTTCCCTTGAGCGATGCCTGACATCCCAGTCGGCTCCCAAATATTCGACCTCACCTTTCACCCCACAGAGTCTGTTGTATACACTGGACTACTCACCGGAGGTATCAAAGCCTTCAGCTACGACGAGCAGGGGAATTATGAATCGAAGTTCAAGCTCAAACCGTCCAAGAAGTCATGTAGGGGTCTAGCCATGAACGAGGACGGCTCGCGGTTGTGGGCTGTCGGAAAAAGCAAAGCTTTGTAGTAAGTCTTCTGTTAAACTCGCTCGCAACTGCATGCTGAACTTTCGGAAGCACTATAGACACAACCGTTGGCGAAGTGATTGAGACGTTCAAGTCAGCACATGAGTGTGTTTTAGCACCATTTGCACAGTGAGCTCTATGCTAATTGGGACAGTATCCGCAAGCGCAGCTATCAATCGTGTTAAGCGTCTGCTACCCAATATGCTTGCCACTGGAGATGACGACGGAGTCGTGAAGGTGAGAGCTGCCTTTCCTGCATATTGGCGAGTCTAAGCTCCTTTCAGCTATGGGACCCAAGAAAGCCCGAAGCTCTAAGATCATATACTCACCACTTTGACTTCATCTCGGACTTCCTCTGGCTTGAAGACAAGAAGCATTTGGTCTGTACAAGGTGTGTTCAACGACGACATCTCTACTACTCAAAAAGCTTAACGAATTTCTCGTATATCAGCGGCGACGGAACGCTTTCCGTGATTGATGTACGCTCGAAAAAGCTGGAACCCTTTGCGCAGTCAGAAGACCAAGAGGACGAGCTGTTATCGGTTGTGCCTATCAAGGGGTACGTTTCTCTGGCTTGTAACAATCCACAATGCTCATCGCTCCATCACACCTAGTGGACAAAAGCTCGTAGTCGGAACCCAGATTGGCATTCTCTCCATCTTCAACAGGAAGAGCGGCTACGGCGACTGCGTCGACAGGATCCCAGGACACCCACATTCCATTGATGCTCTGTGCAACATTCCCTCTCACTATCCTGGCGCACAAAACACAATCTTGACGGGGTCATCAGACGGGTTGTTACGCGCGGTGCAATTACTCCCCACAAAGCTCCTTGGGGTGGTTGCAGATCACGGCGAGTTCCCTATTGAGCGGATAGAGGTGGACAAGGGCGGCGAAGGCCGGTGGGTTGCAAGCGCGGGGCATGAGGAGGTCCTGAAGTTGACGGACCTGAAGGAAGTATTTGAAGATGATGGGGATACAGAGGAGGAGGAAGATGAAGACGACAACGAAGAAGAGGTCGAAAAACAGGGCGAAGAGGCGAAAGTCCAGGGTGGCAGCGATGCGGAGGTGTTGGCTGAGGAAGAAGAGGAAGAGGAGGAGCATGGAAGGGACGCAGGATCAGACGGCGACATTGGTGTAAAAGCCGACGTCCCAGACCACGACTCGAGCGACGAGGAAGCAGAGGAAGAGAGGAAGAGGAAGAGGACAAAGGAACCGGATCCGTTCAAAGCGGTGAAAAAGTCTAAGGGTAGGAACGAGATTGAGGCGGACCCATCATTCTTCACAGATCTATAAGCACATTCCTTGCTACCTTCTCGTACCAGCGTTTGCCTCTACAGCCTTTCTTCGTACTCTACGTGATATCATGGTGCAGCGAAGATCAAGCAGAGTGTGGTCGTCGGCGCTTGCTACTCACGACTCTTCTACCTGCGACCAACTTCGACCAAGACACCCACAACCAAATGACCTCTCATACTTTTGAAACACATACACTAAATCGGCTTGGCCATTCGTGTCGTGTCACCAATCACCTGCCAATCGCAAGCCTCACAAGATCCGGCGTAAGCGTCTGAGTCTCCCTGCCACCCCCGTTTCCCCGCTTGACAAGCTTGGCCGACGACCGCCATGATCTCTAGAAATGCCGTGCGTAAGATACGCAACGTCTACACCCTCTCGCAAGCCCGCGCCTTGTCCAGTCGTGCGTCGGCAGTGTTGAACGCGCTCGAGATTCCGACGTCGAAGGAGATTCCTGGCGTGTACGACGGGTCATGGTCCGGGAGCGGCGAAGTGCTGGAGAGCATTTGCCCGACGACGGGTGAAGTGCTGGCCCGTGTCAAAGGCGTACGTCGCGCTTGTCACCAACATGACTTGTAGAGTTGACATGTATGGGAATGATAGGCAAGCCCGCAGGAGCTACAGACCGCGCTTGAGAAGTCGCGAGAAGCGTACAAGGTCTTCCGGTCCGTGCCTGCCCCCCGGAGGGGTGAAATACTGCGTCAAATCAGAGTCGCTCTGGCTGAAAAGGTATGCTGATCTCAGGCCTTCTCGCACTCTGGCATCAATAACATGTTGTAGAGGGATGAACTCGGTGCACTGGTGTCGCTGGAAATGGGCAAGATCCGAACTGAAGGTGTCGGAGAAGTCCAAGAATTCATTGACATTGTATGTATTTTCCACGGAGTACTATGCTTGTCATCACTAAGCCATAGTTCAGGCGGACTACGCAGTGGGCTTGTCAAGAATGATGAACGGCAGGGTAGTCGCGTCGGAACGTCCGGGTCACAGCATTCTTGAGGGTGTGTACAATGGTACATTATCGTGAACCCTCGGACAACGCATTGAATATCATGTTCTACTCTAGTTCCCAACCCACTTGGTGTGGTTGGCGTTCTATCCGCGTTCAACTTCCCGGTAGCGGTGTATGGCTGGTGAGACCGTACTTCTCCATGTCAACCCGCCCATTACTAATGACGCATTGTGCAGGAACCTGGCTCTGTCCTTGGCGGCAGGCAATGCCACAATTTGGAAACCATCTGACACCACCCCACTTTGTGCCATTGCTGTCACGAAGATCATTGCGAACGTGCTGGAAAAGAATGATATACCCGGTGCGGTCGCTGGCCTGGTGGTCGGCCGTAAAGATGTTGGAGAGGCTGTGGTAGAGAGTCAGCACGTCGATATGGGTAAGCCCAAGTACCACCGGCTCGAGATATATCTTAACAGCGAGAGCCAGTTTCATTCACAGGAAGTGAAGCCACCGGTCGCCAGGTGGGTAAAGTTGTCCAGTCTCGGTTTGGCAAGGTCTTGCTCGAGCTCGGTGGAAACAATGGTGAGCTTCCTCCTGTCTGTACTTAGGAAATCCCCGTATTGACGTTGTAACTCCTAGCTGCCATCATCATGCCAGACGCAGATCTGTCCCTTGCGGTTCCCGCAGTTTTCTTCGGGGCGGTTGGTACTGCCGGTCAACGCTGCACAAGCACTCGTCGACTGTACTTGCACCGCGACATTGCACCATCGTTCCTCTCACGCCTCCAAGCGCTGTACAAGTCTCTCACTCCCGGCGATCCCCTCGCTGCGTCTACTCTTCTCGGGCCTTTGCACACCAAGAATGCCGTAGGAATTTACTCGTCCGCCATAGAGCGTCTCCGGAACTCTGGTGCAGAAATTCTTCACGGAGCATCGGCGTACTCGACCTCTGACCTGCAGAGCGAGTTGCACGGAGGAAACTGGGTGAAGCCCACGATCGCGGTACCGACCAAAGTTGACGTGGAGCAAGACATTTGGAAGACAGAAACTTTCGCGCCCATCTTGTGTGTGGGCGTATTCGATGAGCTCGAAGAAGCTATCGAGTGGAACAACGGCGTCCCGCAAGGCCTGAGTAGCAGTTTGTGGACCAAGGACATCAGGAATGTGGGTAAATGGATTGGGCCTGCTGGCTCAGACGCCGGCATTGTAAATGTGAGCATCACGAAACCTCTACAGTAACGGCGAGTGCTCATCTCGCCACAGGTCAACGTCGGCACTAGTGGTGCGGAGATTGGTGCTGCTTTCGGTGGCAACAAGAGCACAGGATGGTATGTTTGTCCAAAATAGATGCGTATCATGTCTGATAATCTTCTCGTAGGGGCCGCGAGTCTGGAGGAGATGCATGGAAGCAGTACGTGAGGTGGAGCGCGTGCACTTTGAATTTTTCGGACGAGGCACCTTTGGCCCAAGGCGTCACTTTCTCCGCGCCTGCGTGAGTGAATGCTACGAATGTGGCCCCTACTTTGTCTACATACAGCATAGTTGGGTTTAAAATTTATCGCACTTGTACCGTGTGTCTGCATCCAAACCTGACGAATGATGGATTGATGCTTTACAATGGTGACGTGGCAAGGCGAGTGGTCATGCAGCCTCCAATTGACGATACGCTACTTGCCAAGGGGCATAGGAGGCGGCGGCTGAGTGGCAGTACGGTTAGGCTGCACAGTCAACAATGGCAAGTAGGAAGCTATCAGAGCAGAAACGCAAATCCTACACATGAAGGAAATATAAGAGAAGAACGACCAGATCAATATGAAAGTTTCTCACATAAGCGCACTGCTAGGATTATTCGTGCCCTCCTTCGTTCGCAAAGGTTGCTGGTTGAATAAGCTTTCCAATGTCAGGAAAAGATTGGGCCACGCCAGGTAGCTGGCAAGTACAGCGCGTCAACATCCATAGCACACATCAGGTAGAGAGACATGTAGTACGCACCGATTGCGAGTGACCATGACCAGGCCAGACAGAAAGAGAACTGATTGTTAGGTTCAAAATAAGCTCAGAGTGCCATCAAGAGCAGAGCAGTTTCATACCCAACCCGCTTAGGCCGTCTACGTCAAACATCGACGATCAATATTAGTACTCTACGGAGTGAGGGAGGGCAAAATCATACGGACCCATAGAATCCTTGTTCCACCTCTCGGGGAATGACATTCTCGTCTCTGCACTGGCATCTCGGGGATCGTCTCCTGCAAGCACGGCGGACATGGTGGTTGGTGTGAGAGTGATGAAGCGGAGTCCGGGGGAAGGCGGCGTCTCTCTATTTGGCAAAGACTTTGTGGCGTACACGTGGGAGACTGGCTGCACGTAGATAGTTAGATCTGCGTTTGCGATTTTATGCAGCGCACACCGTTAGTCAGAAATAATCCGTATACCTTTCGTTCTCCTTGTAGATATTTTGATAAATAAATTAGCCTCGGGAGTGTTCAATATTTGTGCTGGCAAAGGACTGGGTGGCTGGGGTCCTCGCACTGAGCGGTCGTACGACCACGTGATACCCCGCATCGAGGGGTAATGTTGGCGTGCGGCTTGTTGTTCTAGACCATCTGCCCCTTCGTCACCTCCCTCCACTGCCGTGTATCCATCCTGCAACGATTTCGCTGTCGGCTATCTGTTCTTCTCGCTTGTATTCTTCCTGGTGTAATCAATGTCCGCGGTGTATGATGATGAAGAACAACTTGAGTCTTGCCCACGGTTCAACCGCCTGCTCAGCTCTATCCTCGGCTCTCCCTTCGTAACGACCTCAGATCTGCCACCATCTGACTTGTCGCTGATGCATAGGCTCGACCCGGACGCAGATCTTGAACCTGTTGACGGTGCATTCGCTGTCGTTCCACATGCAGAGACGGTCACTCGACCAGTCTCCCCGACCCCCAGTTTCTCAACCGATACATATTCGATGATCAACTGGACAGACAATTCCGACATGTTTTCAGCACAACCACGACCATCCATGTCGGATGCCGCACCGAGCTGCTCATTCCTCCCCTCGACCTCCCGGCGCGGGATGCCGTACGCTTATCCCTACACCACCTCTACACCCTTCAACTCGATGCGCCTCTCAAGTTCAAACAGCTTTAAGGGCTCTCGCAACTTCAACCTTCTTCCTAGGCTTTGGGACGTTCTGCGGGAGTCGTCTCCCGGCAAGAAGGGCAAGCGACGCTTTGATATCTCGACTAGTGACCTGTGGGACGAGCTCGGCGGGAGCGGGTATATTGACTACGCAAACCTTCCTCCTCTTGATGGTGAGGAGGGCGAGCTAATCGACGACGAGGCTTGCATCATCGACGTAAGGGCAGTTACGGGCCTCGGTGAGTCTCTCACGCTTCGGTTCTGTCGTGTTCTGGTGCGCGCTCAACGCTGCCGGGCGGACGCGCGAGCTTCCCTTGGCACTCAGCATGGCTACATAGCAATCCTCTGTCGTTGATGGAAGCCTTTCGTCTCGTGCAAGTTGTTATACCCCAAGCGCGTCTGAATCCCGCTCTGCTTGAGGCTTTGGTTAATGCTCTCGGTCACGTCTGCGCTCCATGTAGCTACGGCTCACTAACTCATCTCAATTCTACAGATATCATTGCCAATATCCCGGACGAACTCGCTCTGCAGTTGCTGTCATTCCTTGACCTTCAAGATATCGTTGCATGCTTACGGGTCTCAAGGTACGCAGCCATGTAGTCGAAGGTTTCGTCTCACATCTCACCGTGCGTGCAGAACATGGCGAAGACTTGCCTCAGACAATGCCGTGTGGCGCTCACTCTTTGCACGAAGGCGCAACATTGGATGGCTCCTGGATCTCCGGCGCAACCGCTCTTCCGCCCTGACACCTGCGGCTCTGTTCGCGTCTGCCCATGGGCTAAGTCGATCAGGCAACCTCAGTTTACCCGCCCCTCTTGAACTCGACTGGCACCGTTTATGTCGAGATCGTGCGGAGCTTGACCGGAGATGGCTGGCACTTCCTGTTGTGGGCTCGGGATCCGAGGATAAGGAGAACGTCAGGGCTTGGGAGCCGCGCGTGAGAAGATTAGTTGGACATACCGATAGGTGCGTAGTGCAACGCTGCTCTACTACAGATTTGTCTGACTATTGCGTTCTTGGACTGTAATGTTTTACAGTGTCTACTGTCTAGAGTTTGACTCTTCACGTATCATCACCGGTTCAAGAGATCGCACCATCAAAGTCTGGAGTCTCAAGACAGGGCGTTGTCTGGCTACCTTCACTGGTCACCGGGGAAGCGTCCTTTGCCTGAAGTTCGAGCACGACTTTGACCTCGACGAAGCCAATGCCGTGCCCGACAACGGCGCCGAGGGGTGGCACAAGGGCATGATGATCAGCGGGTCCAGCGACTGTTCTGTCATTGTCTGGAATCTGTACTCTTACCCGATCACCAACGAAGATGGCCAGGACGAGATCGCGACTGTGGCTGAGATACGTGGAGTACTAAGGGGTCATACTGGCGGCGTGCTGGACCTTCGGATCGAGTCGAACTGGATCATCAGCTGGTGAGTACTAGCTTGATTTCGAGCAGTCGTGATAGGCCACTCATATTCTTCCAGTGGCAAGGATGCTGCTGTTCTCGTATGGAATCGCTCGAACTTGACGCTGCACCGTACATTCCGCGGCCACGAGGGTCCGGTGAACGCTGTCGGCGTACAGGGCAATCGTCTTGCAAGCGCTAGTGGGGACGGCAAGATGATCCTGTGGGACATGACCAACGGAGAACGCCTGCGTACCTTTGACGCACACGATCGAGGGTTGGCATGCATCGAGTTCAAGGTGCGTCACGCCTTTCGAGCTTTATATGCTTTCGCAACTTATCATTTGGCTTAGGGCGACTTGATCGTGTCGGGCTCTAACGACTGCAAGATCAAGGTGTGGAGCGCAACCACCGGGGAATGCCTTCGCACGCTGGTCGGCCATGACATGCTCGTAAGGACACTGTCTTATGACCCTCTGTCTGGGCGGCTGGTGAGCGGAAGCTACGACCGCAGCATCAAGGTCTGGGACATTCAAAGCGGAAAAGTGGTGAGGGAGTTCCGTGGACTCCACTACAGTCACATCTTCGACATCAAGTTCAACTGCTGCCGCATTGTTAGGTATGTGCTGTCTCATGCCTTCTTCAGTCTTACAACTAATGGGCTTGCCAGCGTTTCTCACGACCAACAAATCGTTGTCCTTGACTTCACCGAAAGCCTCGACACATCGCTGTTTATCTGAACAGCTATTACATTCCTTTGAACCCCACCCCGCACGGACTTACTCTATCTATACAACCAACAGCCTCCATGATTCTGCGCAACCTGATACCCTCATCCACCTCGCATTCCTTTTTTTCCATTATAATCATCGCTGGCAGGACGTTCTGGCAATTGTTGTCTCTGGTATCATTAGCTTTCTATATGCTGTGCAAGGATGTTTGTAGTACTAAATATCGTATTGTTATGGGCCGGGAACCCATCAAAAATCGTGCGTCTCATGCGCTCGGTTGCACACGAATAAATTCGCAGTTCACCTACTCGGGCCTAGTTTACGAGACTTTTACTTGGTGGGACTGCTCGACACTCGTACTCTTCACGAGGCACATTCCGAGCCAACGTGGGAAGGCGCTACTTCATGGCGCTTAGATTAAATGTGGATTTCCAGGCCAGATCATGTTAGCTTAGATTAGATAAATATTTAGTGCAGCCCTTGACTCCCTGGAGTCACTTAGACTCACCCACTCACCATGAATTACTTCTCAACAAGAGGCGGAGAGGAATTGCTCTCATTTGAAGAGGTTGGAGTACCTGCTTTGTGTGAAAAGAGATGCTGACAAGACAGTGCTTAGACTGTACTCACTGGTCTAGCACCAGATGGCGGACTGTACATCCCAGAAAGCGTACCCTCCCTACCGAAGGACTGGCAAACGACATGGGCCCGCTATTCATTTGTGGACCTTTCCGTTGAGGTCTTGTCTTTGTATATCTCTTCTGAGGAGATATCGAGAGAAGAGCTTCGAGCATTGGTTGAGAAGTCGTACAGCACCTTCAGGCACCCGGACGTTACGCCTCTGCACAAGCTAAACGACAAGACCTACATCCTGGAACTCTTTCACGGACCGACGTTCGCTTTCAAGGATGTTGCGCTCCAGCTGCTCGGCAACCTCTTCGAATTCTTCCTGGCACGCCGCAATGCGAAGAAAGCGAAGGGTGAGAAGCGGGAGCAGTTGACTGTAGTTGGTGCGACGAGTGGGGACACTGGGAGGTGCGTCTACCAAATCATGCTTCTGTTCATTTATTTAGTTGGATGTCGCAGTGCTGCGATATACGGCTTGAGAAATAAAACCGACGTCTCCATCTTTATACTGCACCCGAAAGGCCGAGTGTCCCCCATCCAGGAAGCACAAATGACCACAATAACGGATGAGAATGTTCACAACCTTGCGGTCAAGGGTACATTCGACGACTGTCAAGTATGTCGTAAACTATCCCTCTGTGCGGAATCCAACTAAATAACAGCGCACAGGACATCGTCAAAGCTCTTTTTGGAGACAAGGAGTTCAATGCCAAGCACCATCTCGGCGCGGTGAACTCTATCAACTGGGCCCGCATTCTAGCGCAGACAGTGTACTACTTTCTGTCGTACTTCCAGCTCCGTCGCCAGCTCTCGTCATCGCTCAGCCCAAGCGAGCTCACAGACATCAAGCTGCAATATGTCGTCCCAACGGGCAACTTTGGGGACATCCTCGCGGGATACTACGCCAAGCGCATGGGTCTTCCAATTGACCAGCTTGTGGTAGCCACCAACTCCAACGACATTCTCGCTCGTTTCTGGAAGAGCGGTGCGTACGAGAAGGTTGACTCGTCTTCCGCTACTGCAAACGGCGCTGCCGCCCCTGCGGCAGGTGCCTCAGACGGGAAACAGAGCGCGGAGGTGGGGAGGCGTGAAGGAGACGCTCAGCCCTGCGATGGATATTCTAGTATCGAGCAATTTCGAGCGGTTGCTGTGGTATCTTGCGTACGAGGGACTTGAGGAATCCGATGCCGCCACCAGGCGGGGTGCATCGGAGACGGTGAACTCCTGGATGCAAAGGTCAAGAGCGACGGGCGCGTCGAGGTTCCGACCAAAGCTTTGGAGCTGGCACGGAGAGACTTCCTCGCAGAGCGGGTTTCCGATCAGCTGGTGAGTACCGCATCAGAAATGTCCCCTGCTTCAAAACGTTGATCCATGTTATGATAGACTCTGGAAACCATCCGCTCATACTTTGACACGGAGCCGTCGTATGTCGCTGACCCCCACACTGCCGTTGGCTTGGCCGCTGCCCGTGTCATTGCTCCCACAAAAGTGCGTGCCAGCATCTCTGATTATCGCGTTAAGCTCAGAGCTTAACGTTTGCTTCAGCCCCACATCCACTGTGCAGGTTATCCTCTCCACAGCCCACCCAGCGAAGTTCTCCGAAGCAGTGACTCGAGCTCTCGACCACTCCTCGAAGTTTAACTTCGAGCGGGACGTACTGCCTGTGGAATTCAGGGGACTGCTTGAGAAGGAGCGCAAGGTGATTGACGTCGAAGGTCCTCAAGTCGACTTGGTGAAGCAAGTCATTGAAAAGTTCGCTACCGCGAACACTGTGCCCGTGCAGGACGCTAGCGTTTGAACGGTGGATACAACTCGAATAAATGAATGTATAAATAGAAATATAAGATATAGCGAATATGCGGGTGGATACGGCCTCAGAATGGCAGCTTCCCTGGGCTGCCTAGATCCACATTGCCTCTATCTGTCTACTTGTAAGTTACCAACATTACCAGCCAAGTAAAGCTCCCCATTGGCCCGTTTTATACCCATCCCGTAAGTGCGACCCCCGTACACGGTGATATCGTCCATACTGAAGAACGGCACCTCTCGTGATTCGCCCTCGTCATCAGGGTCACGCTTCCTCTTCGAAGGCGCACCGGAGGGCCCTTTCTTATCCACGCCGACTAGGGCCTGGAGGCCGTAATGTTGGTCTGGAGACCTGTCGTTTCTTGCCTTCTTTAGCTCTTGCATGTCGTCAAACACTAGCTTCATAGCATCGGAGAAGCATCTGTGATTGTCCAGCACCCGTCTCGCCTTGGGGTTGTGTCCCGGGAGTTCTGTCTTTCTTGTGACCTGCGCCAGCTATAACCACCGGAACCACTGTGGCGTTTGGCTCTGGCTCTGGCTCTGGCTCCGGCTCCGGCGCTGGGGCAGATCCGGAAGGTGTGGGCTCGTCTGCGACATGTCGAGGTCTGGCACGCTGGGGGAGGGTATCGAAAGGATTGAATTCGACTAGCGCTTCATCGTCGTTAGGTTCGACGGAAGGCACCACGGTCGCCTTGCCCACATGCTTGTCTTTCACCGCGAACCGCGCCAAGTTTACGAAATCGAGGGCGGTATAATGTTCGTGTACGAGCGAGTACAAGCGATCAAGGAGCACGGATAGCGGCGTCGGTCCGTCAGTGCTAGGCAATAAGTCCACAGGCGGAACGCCATCGACCACGAAGCCCATCTTGGTTTGGCCCCCGGCACAGTAGTTATTCTCGCACTCGATTTCTTCGTTGAAAAACTGCGAGATTAAGAGCAGAAGTCGTTCGTTGGCCCTATTCTTGGCGCGGATATCGGCTACTGTGTCGGTTGCAAGGTACTCTGGAGTCATGGTGTGGTAGTGATAGCGAGAAGCCATCTCTACAAGGATGTATAGGAACGACTCCACATCGTCCGAAAGGCTGCGGGGTTTCCTGGGAAACCGGAGAGCAAGCGCGGACAAGTACTGCCAGGTGCCCTAAACAGAAGTGATGCTTGTGTCAGCCGGCAGCACAAACGACCACGGACAAGCACTTACAGAACGCACTGGTTGCGTCTGAGGTGCCTCTAAATCCTTCGCAAATTTGCACAGGTCCCAATCGCTGAGAAACCCTCGCGGCTTATTCCTCGGTGCCTCGACGTCGATCATGATGTTCCCGACGCTGACGTCTCGATGCAGGACCTGAGCTTCTTCCCATGCGTCTTGATGACCTGCGAGCGCTGCTTGAGCTGTCATGTATAGAGAATGTCAACAGAATTTTACGCACCGATAAACGCGTGCATGACAACGGACATCAGCTCGTAAGAGTCTTCGTAGCTTTCCAATGAACGACCTATCTCTTTCAAGACGATACGACAATGCCGACGTTCTATAGCCCCCTTGAGGTAACGCTGCGATACAGTCGTTTGTGGAAAGTCTATTCCCCCGACGTCGCCTCCCGCCAGTAGAGTCGCGACGCATCTAACCTCTTTCTCGTTCAACAGCTTCAGAACGTCGTACTCGGTTACGACGTCGCGGGGGCCCAATGCTCTCCACTGATCTTTTAGGAATCGTAGGCAACCGTCCTCGAGGTCATACGCGATGTATGCTTTGGTAGCACGTCCAACCGGTGTATGCTGAACGAAGATAGGCCGGCCAATGAGATAGTGCTTGACAGGTTGCTTCTTCGCCCCCCGAGTCGTCCTTTTGCCTCAACGTCAACAGGAAGCTACGGGTACACATTTAACCTGGGTGCTCGTCAGATATAATGCGTATACTGAACGGATGAACGGTTCACATACCTTGTAAATAGGATGTTGTCCAATATCGTTGACCATCCATGCGTGGTAGAGCTGAAGGTATCTGTTGTCCGTCTTGTATGCTTCGAGCTTTGCCGTCTCGCCCTTCGTCGCCGGAGTAGTGGTTGGATCGTATCCTTGCTGCTCGCGACTGAGTAGTGCAAGGCGAAAGACAAAGTTGAAGAATTTCCGTGAGCCCCCTTCCTCCCTCAGATCAAGAGATTCACAAGCGACAGCGCCGGAACGATCCCACCGGAAAAGGCGAACATGGTTTCCAGCGACATAGATCGTGAACACATGCGTACGATGTTGCCGGATCTGGATATCGGTCGCATAGCGAGCGTGCTGCGCTCTAGCTTTTGCGCTGTCCTCCCCGTCACCAAGGAATCCAGGTGACTTGAACTTGAACCCGGACTTGCCCTCGCTGGGTTTGCACTCTACGGCGACGATCATCCACGGCCATGAGACGCGGGCGATATACTTGGCGTTTGGGTCGTTTGGATACTTCTTTTCGAGCTTCTCGGGATCGTACATCCATTGCTTCTTCGCCGCGTTAGTCGTTTGATACATCGCCAAATCCGGCCGCGAATCTTCTGTGTCAGATTCTCGCCAATCCGAGACGTTCTTGAAGATGTCCTTCGAGTTTGCCTTGTGCAAAACGTAATTCAACATGTTGCACTGTGAGGGAGACGTTAATCATGGCTTTGAAGCTGGGAGCACAATTGACTTGCCAAGACAGGATACATAGCTCTTTCTTCAATCTTCTTGCCGAATCCGCAGAATTTGTTCAGCTTGGGTGTCTCCTTGGGCAAGTCGCGGTCTCCGGGTGCAAACTTCAGGAACTGCTCATAAGTCACCTCCACATATCTCTTGTCCATGATCTTGTTGAGCTTGGTAACGTAAGTCGCGTCCTTGGGGTGCAAGCCGTGGCCTCCTGGTCCGGGATGATGTGGTGTAGCAGCAATCGAATGAGCGAGCCAAGATTGTGGTTGGGATTGCTGTCGAGTGAAAGGCGCGGCTGGGTTTTGCTGGAAGGGGAAAGGATGATCTTCACCGTCGCCTTGGTTTGAGCCGTTGTACGACGAGGGAGGGGTCGGATCGAAGTCGGTATTCTCGTCTGAGTCGTATAAGTCTTGCTCTGCGTCTTCGATGGGTTGCGCCTCTGACCGGTCGAGATCCTCGTCTGTGATGAGAGAATTGTCGTCCTCGTCGCTGTCGGATGTGTCTGGGAGGACTTGGTTTAACGAGCGATGCTGGAGGGAGTCTCTACCGTCAAAGGACATAATGCAGCATGTGGGGTTAAGACACTCACCGATTCGCAACAGGTCCCGACCCTTATACTCTAATGCCCGACGAGCCAACTACAGGCCACCTTGGCCGATCAGCGAACAATAGTCCGTGGCCGCGAGCGGACTTACAGCGAGGAGTTGGGCCACTGGTCCACTGGCCCAAGCGTTTTAAAAGCGCCGTATGGTTTTAGGTGCGTGCGGTCGCTTGAGAGGTATGATGAATACGAAAACTCGAGTCGCTGTCGATGTATGACTCTAAATATCTGCCACCAGTGAGATACGTCTTCAGCCGTCGCCAGAATGCTCTTAAAGCGCAGAGTACGGGTCAGAGTTTATGTGCCACTCGTTGGTCAAGGGGTATTGTTCTCGCTCATCGTGAGGGGCCGAAGCACAAGAACAACATCTAGATCCGACTCAGAGAAGCGCCCGAACATCCCGGTGGCCTTGTGGCGTTTCTGATCACGCTTGGACGGCAGTTGCCGCAGGGCTCTTCGGGGGAGCGCTGAGTTCACTGAATGGACTCACACTCAACGGACCCAAGTAGATACATATCTATTTAGCACCGGAGCTCATGCGGTTCGTCCCGCGCTTCGTTACCAATACCAGACTTCAACAAAACAAAAAAGAGTTCACTGAATGAGTCGACGCCACGGATTTACACTCAACGGACCCAGTAGATACATATCTACTAGCACTGGAGCTCATGCGGTTCGTCCCGCGCTTCGTTAACAATACATAGAGTTTAAATCAAGTAAAATAAAATAAAAGAGTTCGCCGAATGCCTTGAAGGGCAGAACCGTCGGAAGCTCGCTGGCCTACCAATCAGCATGGGGTAACGAGCTATTTGATGTGACCCAAAATGCGGTGATATAAAGTGAACTTGCCGTTCAAAAAGGATCGACTTGAAGGTAAGTACACTGCTCTCATCCCGGGGCCGGTTGCGTACTTAGTATACTTAAGTAGAGACGCAGTACTGTCTGCGAGTACAGTTTGCGCCTAACGAACGATGCAAATATACATTCACAAACTATTATCCATACTTTTATCGCAGTATTACCGCTATCATCAGAATAGTACTACTATCATCAGAGTACCAACGTTATCCTTCAAGTTTACAGAATCGCCTGGTCATCGCGTTCGTCGTCACCATCCCCGGCCATGTCTTCGCCTTCCTCTTGAATCGCAGGAAGTACCTCGCGCTTACGACGAGGCAAGTTGACCTGTTGGGTGTGACCGCCGTACTTCATCCGCTTCGGGTCCTGTTCCTCTCCGTCTTCGGATCCCTTCCGCTTGACGCCAGTCGAAGGGTTTTTCTGGTACGCACCAATCATCAGCATGAGGCCCGCGTGTTGATCAACGGTCTTGTCGTTCAGCGCGAGACTGAGGTTCTGCTGCTGGCCATCCTCATCGAAGAATACGGAGCGGAACGCGCCGATTATATGCTGGTGGTTGTCCAGAACTCGTTTGGCCTCAGGATCTCGGGGCGGGTGTTCCGGTTCCGGGTCGTAGCACTCGTCATCCGAGTCGTGAGCGTCGGCGGCATGTTTGGAAACAACCCGTGAGCCCGATGCTACGTCGCGCGGCCGTTGTAGTCCATACTGGTCGAACATCTTCGCGAAGTCGATAACTCCACTACTGCGCGCGTTGACTTTGCGAGGAACCCCGGCACGAGCAGGTGGTATAGGAGAGGCTGGATTCTCCTCCGTGAAGGCCGTATCGCCGGTGTTGACCGTCCTAACCGCGAAACGACGGTAGTCGGTGTAGTCAATCGCCCTGTAGTGTTCGTATAGGAGGTTGTAAAGGTTGTTCAACAGCGTCTCCAATGGAACGATTCTCTTCCCTACGCGGTTTAACCGAAGAGGCGGAGTGCCATCCATAACCCGGGCCATCTTGGTGACGCCGCCCGACCACCATCCGTTTTCGCATTCGAACTCCTCGTTGAAAAGATCATCGACCATTTTCGCCAATTGCTTGTTCCCTGCATTGAACTCCTTAATAGTCTTGTAAGAAGGGTTCGGAGGGTACTGCAGAGTCATGCGATGTCGATGGAAGCGGGAAGTGAGTTGGACGAGCACATAGATAAACGACTCAAGATCGTCTGCGACTTCCTGTGGTTTCTTTGGATACCGGAGAGACAGCGCAGACATGTACTGCCAAGTCCCCTGCAGGACATGTTAGCCATCGTAGCCGCCAGTAGTGTCGATATATGCTAGATATCGAAGCTTACCGAGCGGCCAGCCTGTGTAGGCTCCCTCCAGAGATCCTTGCGGAACTTGCACAGGTCCCAATCGGTCAGAAACCCCTTCGGTGAGTCAATCGAGGATTCCACGTCAATCATTATGTTGCCCAGGCTGACGTCGCGGTGCAGCACGCCTCCTTTCTCCCAAGCTTGCTGGTGACCTTTTGGTCGTTTTGTTTAGCACTCGTGCCGCACGAAAAAATGGTGTCACCAAGCTCACCCATAATCGAGTGCAGAACGACAGCCATTAACTCCTGCGTGTCCTCGTAACTGTCAAGCGAACGCCCAATTTCCTTGAGGACGATACGACAGTGGCGGCGCTGTGAGACCTCGCCCTCTTGCATGACGTCCTGAGAGAGGGTCACCTGGGCAGAGTCACCTTCACCGACATCACCGCCAGCCAGCATAGTGGCAATACACTGCACTTTAAGCCCGTTCAAGTGCGCGTAGATCTCGGCCTCGGCAGGTACATTCGGTTTTATTGATCTCCATTGGTCCTTGAGGAACCTGAGTCGACCTTCCACCATATCATAGGCAATGTATGCTCGGGTAGCGCGTCCAGTCGGAGAGTATTGCCCTGAGATGTATCGGCCGATTAGGTAGACCCTGCGTCGTTGACTCTGTAAACTGGAGCGAGTTGTCACCTTGGACTCCGAGAATGCCGTAGCCACAACGTTGCACTCCACCTATCCGGTGTATTAGTCTCTCATAGCAAACCTCTTCCATGGGTCAGCTCACCCTATATATGGGGAATTCTTCCATGTTCGTGAGCATGTGAGAGTGGTACGCCCTAAGATCCGCGTTGTCGGTCTTGTAAGCTCTCAGCCTCTTGATGTCGAGCGGACCGGCAAGTGTTGCCGTCGGATCGTATCCCTGAACCGCACGTCCAGTCTTTGCAAGACGATAGACGAAGTTCAAGAGCTGAAGAGGGTTCTTCGTAAGGTTGATGGGCTCGGTGACGACGGTGCCCGCTCGATCCCAACGGAAAAGTCGAGCGTAGTTGCCGGCCACGTAGATTGTGAAGACATGGGTACGATGCTGGCGGAGCTGAAGCTCTATCGCGTACTTCGCGAATTGAGCTCGGGCCTCCCGTCCCTTGTCAGTGTCGTGAAGGAATTTCCTCTTCTGCCTGAAGAAAAAACCGGATTCAGCATCGTTGGGCTTGCATTCCATCGCAACGACAATCCAGGGCCATGCCACACGGGCAACGTGCTTCCTATGCGTTCTGGGAAATTTCCTGAGCTTCTGGTCGGGATACGCATAAGCCGACCTCGCCGCATCACTGTCCAGGTACCATACGACGTCCGGCCGCATATCGAATTCTCCAGACTCGCGTCGGTCCGAGACATCCTTGAACACGTCTCCCGAATTTCCCTTCTTCAGCACGGCATTGAGAACGTCGCACTATCGTGTTTGAGTTGTCCGGGATGAGCAAGCGCCACAGCGAAAGGCCTAGTACTCACCAAAATAGGGTACATCTCCGACTCTTTCGGATAAAGACCAAACCCTCGAAAGCCCTTGATTTTCTGCGACACTTTCGCGGGCATGTCTGAACCAGGCACAGCCTCCATGAACCTCTCCCACGGCACTTGGACGTACTTCTTGTCCATGTATTGGTTCAGCTTGACGACGAACGCGGGGTCTTTGGGGTGTATGCCGAAAGATGCGGGACCAGGCTTCTTAGGGGTCCCTCCGTAACCAGCAGCTACGTGTGCGGGTGTGACAAGATCGCCTTCTGGGCGTGAAAGGGTGCGGTCCCAAGTATCTCGCTCTTGGCTGGGGTTGAAGGCTGATGGAACCTTGAATAGTTGGCGCTGACGAGGTTTCGCCTCAAAATCCTGGGCGGTGCTCGGCTGGGGTGCTGCCTCGCGATCTGAACCGTCTACAGCTGTTTCCGAGTTCCAAGAGGTCTCTTCGCCGTGAGCTGGTTCTTCTGCTCCGCCAACGTCGGACTCGGACTCGGTGGACTCGAGGTTGAGATCTTCGTCGTCGGATGTGGATGAATCGCCGCTCGAAGTGTTCTCGTGGAGCGGAGGTGCTGGGAGATCGTCCTGAAATGCGCCGCCAGAATCAGAGTCCATGTCGTTGGAGAGAATGTCGTTTACTCACCCGCGTCCAGACACAATGTATTTATTTCTCGATCCTCTGTGGCAGGCCACCGCTTCAAGTTTCAGACTGTGTCAGCGAACAATAACGCATGGCCGTGAGCGGACTTACAAAAGCAACCGTTGGACCACCACACTGCAAAATGACGTCGGGAGTGGCCAATGCAATATTCAATGATCGCCTGGCTGATGGAAGAGCTACCAGCTTGATGTCCAAGTTGCTGGCCGTGCAACAGGGTCGCTCTTGATTCCAATCCTTGTGGCAAAGTAAACTTGGAGGGGTACTTAGTGGCGACGGTAGGCGAACTTCTAAGTTCGTGCAAGGCTGAGCCAGTGTGATTGTGCGTAGGAGCCGCCACTCCGCAGGTTCGCATCTAGTTTCTATGCACGCATTGTCTTTGTTCTTTTCCTGGCCATAGCATGAAAGGTCGAGACATATTTGGCGCTCAAACATGCTCGTCGCAACAGCGGCCTTGTGGCGTTACGGATCAAACATCGTCCGGCTAATAGCCCGGAATGGCCGTTCCGCCATCCTTAATGCTTAAGTGGGACGTTCTCTACATCGCATCCAACGAGTTGACTTGAGACGCAGCGTGATCAGCTTGGGTTGTCTTCAACCGAGCCGTTGTGAAAGAGGCTCTGAAATGTTACATTAGTTGACGCGTTAATACCTCTTACCTTTACCCATATGGCACGAAGGTAAGTACCGTACTTACCTTGAGCCCCCATGCAGTGATCCCCGGTCTGAGTCGTCAGCTATATGTATGTTTGCTTAGCTCTGCTTGATACTCGTCCCCAGGCCCCTCTCCGGGCTCTCCCGTCATTCGTGGCGTGTTCCATCTTTCATTCTACCCGATTTAGTCCTCGCAGCCTTTGTCGTTATCCGACACGTTCCGAGCCAGTCCTCCCACTTTACTCGTCCCTCGCAGCCTCGGGCGGTGTGTGACCGATCAAGCCGCCCGGTCCAGTCCCATCTATTGTATTTACGCACTTAGCTAGTTTCTGTTGCCTATATATCCCAGGTTTAGCATTGATCAGCTTCGCAGCGGACTAGTACTGGTACTCGCCCAACGCCATCCTCCCTCAACTTGAACGCTACCCTGACCAAACGCCACCCTAGGCTGCTCCCTGGAGCGAAGCGAAGACACCCCTTTCTGTCTGGCCTGTCTTAACCTTCGGAGCTTCTGGTGATATCTGACGTTCCGTGGCCTGCCGCTTCTGTCAATTTTAGGCAAGTATTTACGCGTCTCCCTGCTCTCTGGTGCATATATATACGACTTGGCCTCTCTAATAGTGTGTACTGACAAGCAGCGCTGTTTATTCTATTTAACTTTAATTACACTGCAGCCGTAATACTATACTATGCTAGTTATAGCTATAGCCGTAGCCGTAGCTTCACTACCGGCACCTTCGTATCAGACAGCCTCGCCCAACGCCACCCTAACCCAACGCCAGGCTAGGAGCCTCCCAGAGCGAAGCGAAGGCGCCTCTTGTGGTGATAACGCCTGCCGCGGCGTGCGATAAGGCTCGACCTCATCTTCGCCTAAAGTCAGATATTTACGAATTACCAGATAGATTCGCTCAATCGACTTTCTCGAAAAGTTGGCCAGACCTTGTAAGCCAAACAACTGACTCGGTTTGCTACTGCGAACCCCGCACCCGCCAATTGCCTGCCAGTGTACAAGGCGTCCTAAGTATATCCAAAGAAATGCGTCCAAAAACATTAAAGAGATAATATGACATGATCTAATGCTGCGCTGTCTCCTCGCCACCCCTATACCCGACGGCCTCTATTGCCCCTGCTAAACATCATACACAAGAGCTATTTCCTGACCATTCCTTCGCTTGAATCGCAGAGAGTGAGAGTGCCCTCCAAATTGCGAGTCATCGCCCACGTTGGGTCTCTTCCGTGGTCCATTTTGGTCGTCGGTCGTTCGCCGCTTCGAAGTCCCAGTGGGGCCTTTCGCATCCATGCCTACCAGAGCTTGAAGGCCGTAGTGTTGGTCGCTGGTCTTGTCGTTCCTCGCCATGCTCAAGTCTTTCAGATCCCCATCGTCGTCTACAAACACCATATTGAGGGCTTGGAAGAATTCTTCGTGGGTATCGAGCACCCGCTTCGACGAAAGGTTGAACACAGGAAGACCATCTTTCTTGAACGACGCCTCCGCCTTAGGAAGGGGCTTAGGTTTGGCAGCGCGGGTGGAAGGGCCGGGTTCGTTTGCGGTGCCGCCAGCGGGAACTTTGCGGCGGGGCGGAACGATATCACAAGGATGGAAAGCCTGCGCCTTCCCGACCGCGGGTTCAGTGGAAGGCACCGCGTTGGTTTTGGCGGACTGTTTGGGCATCACCGCGTACTGAGACAGCTCTTCGTAGCTGATAGCGGTGTAATGCTCGTGAAGCAGCACGTACAAGCCATCAATGAGCTCGCACAGCGGTGTGGGTCCCTTGGGCCCAGCGGTCAAATCTATCGGTGGCACGCCCTTGTCGATGTAGTCCATCTTTGCCTTGCCGCCGCTCCAATAGTTGTTCAGGCATTCGATCTCCTCACTGAAGAACCCGGACATGAGGCGCGCGAGCGCATCGTTCTCGCTGTTCTTCTGGCGGATCTTGCTGTCGCCGTCGCCCGAACCATAGTCTGGGGTCATGTCGTGATAGTGAAAGCGCGAGGCCATCTCAAGGAGGATATATGCGAAGGACTCTATGTCGTCGGATACCCCTCGGGGCTTCTTCGGGAAGCGCAACGCGAGCGCAGACAAATACTGCCATGTCCCCTGCAAAGATGCAGTGCTCACATGAATTCTCAGTAATAGGCGTAAACAATTCGCCACGTACGGAGCGGACGGGCTGAGTCTGCGGGGTGTTGAGATCCTTTGCGAACTTGCTCATGTCCCAGTCGTTAAGGAATCCTCGCGGCTTGTTGGCGGGGGACTCGACGTCGATCATGATGTTGGCCGAGCTGATGTCGCGATGTAGAACTCCTGCAAGTTCCCAGGCATCTTGATGACCTGCGTCTTGTTAAACCTCACAGACGAGAAATTTCGGTATCGGCGAACGCACCAATGAAAGCATGCATGACCACAGACATCAGCTCGTACGAGTCGTCATAGTTATCCAAGGACCGGCCTATCTCCTTGAGAACGAGGCGACAATGCTTACGCTCCGCAACCCCCTTCAGGAACTTCTGAGAAACAGTCTTCTGCGTGAAGCTAACCCCTCCCACGTCTCCTCCGGCCAGAAGGGTCGCAATACATCTCACCCCTTCCCCGTTCAACAGTCTCAGGATTTCGTACTCCGATGCGACGCCATGCGATGTCTCGGCTCTCCACTGGTCCTTGATAAACCTCAGGCTACCATCCTCCAGATCGTAGCCGACGTATGCTTTGTAGCACGCCCAATGGGCGAGTGGTGAACAAATATCGGCCTGCCGATGAGATAGTGTTTGGTTAGCTTCCGTGTCGCCGACCGTGTGATCTTCTTCGAGTCCGACTCAGGTAAAGACTGGCACTCAATCTGCGAACTGGTCAATGGTGCTGTTCGAGTAGATGAAACAAGAGCGTACCTTGCAAATAGGATATTGAAACCTGTCGGCCACCATCCACCTATGATAGAGCTTGAGATACTTGTTGTCGGTCTCGTAATCAAGGAGCTTGGCAACGTCGTCGTCATCTGCCGGAGTCGCAGTGCGGTCGTATCCTTGCTCTTCGCGACTAAGTAGCGCGAGGCGGTAGACGAAGTTGAGAAGCTTGCGCGGATCTCTCTGCAGGTCGATAGGCACTGATGCGATACAGCCAGCGTGATCCCAGCGGAAGAGGCGAGCATAATTCCCCGCCACGTAGATAGTGAAGACATGCGTACGCTGTTGACGAATCTGCATGTCCGAGGCATAACGGGCATGCTGCGCCCTGGCAATGTTGCCGATGTTCGTGTCGTGCAGAAACCCGGGTGTCTGGAACATGAAGCCGGATTTAGCCTCGCTGGGTTTGCACTCCACTGCTAGGATCATCCACGGCCACGACACGCGGGCGATGTGCTTCCTGGTCTTCAAGTCTGGATACTTCTCCGCGAGCCTTTCCGGCGAATACATAAATGCCTTCTTCGCGTCGCTATGACCTTGATACATTGCTAGATCCGGCCGTGCATCTTCGGTTGCGGACTCTGCCCAGTTCGAGACATTCATGAAGACATCCTTCGTTCCTGCCTTCCTCAGAACAGAGTTGAGCACGTCGCACTGTGAAACAAGATGTGAGCCAAGCATAAAGCGCGGAAACATATTTGGAAGGACTTGCGAGGACGGGATACATCGCCGGCTCATCGATGTTCGTGCCGAAGCCGCAAAAGGCTTCCATCGTAGGGGGGCTCTCTTTGGAAGATTCTTCCCAGGCGCGAATTTCATGAAGCTTTCGTACGTCACTTCTACGTATCTCCTGTCCATGATCTTGTTCAGCTTAGGGATGTAGGCGGCGTCCTTTGGGTGCAGACCGTGACCTGCGGGTCCAGGATGGTGTGGTGTCGCTGCGACGGCTTCGTTGACCCAGGTTTGCACACGAGTTCGCTGTTGAGTGAACGGTGCGGTTTGTTCGTCGCTTGCCTGCAGCCGCAAGAGGATGACGTTGTTCTCGGGTTCGTTTTCTACTGAACGGTCACGGTACACTGAGGGTGGTGTAAGACTTCCTCTGGCGTACTCGCTGTCTGTATCGGAATTTTCCAAGGATTCGCCGGCGAGTAGATGTCCTGCAGACGGATTGAGCCCGTCTTCTGCGACGGAAGAGCTGTCCGAGTCGGAGTCGTGGCTGTCGGAAACGTCTGACGGAACCGGTGGGGACAAGCGGTACTGAGAGAAGTGGTCGTGATCAGAGGACATCTTGCGACATGGGAGTTGGTGCACTTACCGGTTCACAGTAGCCCCTACTCTTTATAGACCAGTGCTCTCCCGGTGGCCACTTGCGCGAGCTCGCGAACAATAACGCACAACAGGGAGCGGGCCACAAGCGCAAAGCTCGGGCCACTGGACCAGGCACGGCTGTGAAGTCTCAAGCGTTAGCTGTCGCTTGCAGGAGCTACAGTGTAGGCCCCTTTTATGACTCTGTTCGAGGCGTACGACTAGCGTACGACGTTTGTACGACGCCCAATTCTTGCACTCGAATCAGCGTCTGTGTGATGCTGGGCTGGCGGTAGTACTGAAGCAGACAGTAAAGGGAGGGAAAGGCTGAACTCGAATACCACGCGTCGGGCAGGGGCGCATTGTTCTCGTCATCGGCGGCAAGACATAACAGCTTGAAAAGAACAAGATCGAGATTTGGCAAGCGCCCGAACGTCCTCTGTGGCCTTGTGGCGTTTTCCGATCACATTTGATCGGTGGTTGCCGCAGGGAGGTTTGGAGGAGTATATACCTCTTGTTGGGTCGCAGGAATTACCTCTGTCTACAACGTTGTAAGCTAACTTGATGGGCGCGTCACGTCGTGATAGCCTGCACGCTGGGGCCACAATTTTAAGTTGCCTGGGCTCCTCGCCAGGAAGGGAATGGTATGGTCAGGATGGGCCCTTTCGAGCGTTTCGTCAGTCAGAGGATCATTTCAACAAATAATGTAGGTAAATGTTCGTTAACTCAAAGCGAAGCGTATATGGAAATTGAATAGGTAGCAGACATTTCTCTGCTCTGAGCACTGGTTGCGCCACCAGCAGATCATCCCCACAAGGCTTCGGCATCGACCTCTCTCGGGCCCCTGGGCCTCTGAGCGCTTTCCTCTTCTTGCTCTTCTGGTAGGTGTATAGGACCCTCTTTGCGTTTTCCCCGTAGCCTCGCCCACAAAGCAGAAGCGACTAGGGCGAGCGGGTGGACAATCGTAAAGACGACCACCGTAATCTGAAATAATGAATGGTCAAACGATGAGCATCCATGTACAAAAATGACTTCGGATTGTTGGACGTACCCATACTGGGAAGGGCTTTGGCTCAAGGCTCCATATGCTGGCATCGATCCAACTTATCGCCACACACCAGACGATATCTCGCCTGAACACGACAACAGCTAAGCCTATTGAGATAAGGTAAGTAACGACTTCTCGAGAGGCGAGGGGAGTCAACGTACTGACGAGGTTGACGCCTAGCACTACGCCAAGACCTGCCCACTGATGCCTGCCGTAGTGCTGAGGCTCGCCTGGAGACCACGTCCATCCCAAAGTGACGCTAAAGGAGGATAAGATAAGTGGTCGGGTCACGCAACAGCGCGCTGAACGTACAAGAGACTGTATGCAAACAGCACCGCCATAGGAAGAATCATGAAGGCGCGCAACGGTGCATGGATAAGGGCAATATCGAGAGGTCTGAAGGTCTCACTGTCAGAAGATAATTGAGAAAGGTGATTTCAGCGGAACGCACCTCTCGCTAGTGGGTGCGTGGTAGATCAACAAGACAATATTCGCGTACACCAGCAGCACCAGTAGGATGCCCAGTATGATGGTAGACAGGAGGAACGCTTGGAAAAGCTGTAGCCTGGTCAATGTCTGTAACGCAACGTGTACAAAAGCATCACTCACCCATGCAACCGCCCATCCTGCCATAAGCCAATTCCGCAAACACTAGAGGAAGTCCAACGCCTTTGACCAAAGTTTTCTACACGATGATGAGTAAGGGTAGAGTAGATACATGATAGAGAGCACTTGCCTTCGTCTCGGGTTTCCGTGCAAGGACCAGCAACACGCAATAGCCTATTTGCCCAAGATAGACCATGACAATGTATATGGCAATCATGCTTGGCTGAGGAGTTATCACAGACGGGTAAAGCTTGGCAATATCGCCTAAGGAAGTTCTCTTGTTGAGCCATTTCGTGCCAAAACCGAAGAGTATCGAAACGCACCAAGGTTCGGGTTCATGACCAGCGAGCAAACCATTATCGTTGCAATATTTATCAGCAGAGACAGCGGCGTGAGCACTTGTAGCCTAGGGACAAAAGAGTTCAACAACGCCGCGATATCGTGCGCAACTCTACTCACCGCACAAGGGCCAAGTAGTCGCGGACGGCCGGGTGCGACGTGTCGAGTGGCAGGTCGGAGTCCATCATGTCAGGAGTACTACTGAGTACAGTGTCTGAAGTTCGAGTACGTCGTCGTGGTCGTCGTGGAGAGAGTGCCAGTCATGATGAAAAAGGTCGTGGCGGTCGTGCTGAGCAGAGTGCCTGGCTGTCGCCGATGATGTCAGAGGCGGAAGTGGGGAGTCGGGCGTTCGGCCGGCCAGACGCGCTTGAATCAAATCAGGAATGTGCGCATCAAATGCCATTTTCTCACGATCCTTGACAGTGCCGAGTGCAGCTGGTGCAACGTAGCCTCATAAATTGGCAGACGGACCCACAGAACAAGTACATCGGTATTATGCGGTACAGCCATGTGCAACAACGCCGAAGCAAAAGCACGAACAGATACAAACGCCGAGAATAAGCGGTTGAGACGTGATGACTTGGATTGGACTTGGAGCTTCAGTCTGAATTTGCGCGGGCCTCGAGGAACAGCTTCAGTTGGTGGTCGCATGAGTGAATGCAGTATTGGCTATCCCGAATGTGTTGGCGCCTGAATTGTAAACCGTGTAGAACCTTTCGAGGAATGACATTCCGTCGATGAAGTCAAGCCCGCCCCCGCTGTTTGATCCGAGGTCGCCGATAATGAGATATATGGAGTCTGTACTCCCGCCAATCGCAGTATTGAACTGGCAGAAGCGATCCATAAGAGAAGTAGCAGCTATTCAAAACGAATGTACACACCGCGCGGGGGAAGAGCTGAGCATTCGCGGTAAGCTCGTAGGGTACCTGTGATTTGACCTTCCTAAGCAAACGCACGGCATATTTCAGATTGATTAGGATAAACGTACACCGCCAATGGTGAAGTACAAGCTCTGCAGACTGGCGAATTGCGCGAGGGTGATCCTCAGGAGTCCGGTAGCTGAATCGGGAACGGCCCCAGTAGCCGCCTTATACCCATTGAACGCATCTATCGAGAATTCGAGGACCTCATATTGACTCTGAGATTACGGTATGACATACCTGTGGCGAGCAAAATTAAAGTAGTGCCGGTGTCGGTAATACCCGCAGTGTTGGAAAGAATGGATCTGTGGGAACTTCCGTATGTAATGGTTTGGTTAATACCGACGTATGAGCTTGCGGGCGAAGTCGTGGTAATAGGGCTGTTAATTTCACGTAGGCGTTGTTAGTTAAGCCATGCATGACATCAAATAATATACAGAAATCGACTTACACGATGTTGAGAGCCCCAGTAAACTTTCCGGTATCGACGCCGCCGAAGGTTAACTCGCCATTCGTATCAGGATTTGAAGTAGCCGGGGCAAAGAAGATGCCGACTTCTTTAGTGGTAAGCTTTCCTTGCGCAAAGGCATTGTCGGTGACCGTAGGGACCGTGCCCTGCGGCGTCGGTGGGGGTGTGACCGTACCTAATAGTTAAATTTGGAGTTGAGCCGCCTACACTAGCAGGGGGCACGTTGGCATTTGCTCACCAGCAGTAAGGTCTGTGGGGCCAATGCTAGACCATCAGGTACTGTTAATAGCTGGCTAACGTAAATAATGCCAATGAACGTACCCAAGAATACCGTCCACACCATTGAATCCTGAAGCCACTGCTGCGTTGCCGAAGGATTGGTTCTGAACCACCAAACCGCCAATCGTTAAAGTGTCGACGCATTCGCGCCCTAAATAATGAATTGATAATTATCGAGCAGTCCCACGTAGTATAAAGCGAATGCGAACCTGAGAAACTTCCCGATCCATACGTCACTGTCTACGTGTGATATACGATTATTGACATTCCATCTTCAGGTTTGCTGGACACATACCACTGTGCGAAGGGGTAACTGCAACAGACAATGCGTGTATTTCTTAGTGGTGTTGGCTCCCACCCAGGTGTTGGCACTTCCGGTGTCGACAATCAGAGTAACTAGTATCGCGACGTGAATCAGCTATTGTGCAAAGCTAACAGGAGGCTGGTCTTCACTCACATGTCTTCGCATTGCTGCCAGTGCCGAGAGTGACCTAAACAGTTGTGTTCAACGCTAATTTCTGGCAACCTCATTTGTACTTGTGTTAAAACACTTACCTGGGCTGTGTAAGACACCAAAGTGTTAGTGACCGGAACGGGAAACACAGCGGCTTCGCTGGTGCTCTTGACATCGGAATTGACCAACGCCTTGAGGGCCTTCGCTCTAGCCTGATCTGCCTTCACGATGTTCGCACTTCCGGTGAGGTTGAAGTGCTTCACCATCGGTACAGTGATCGGGCTGTCGCGGATAACGAAGGGCGAAGCGACAACCTGGAGAGCGAGAAGGACTGCAACGAAGAGCTGGGGCGAGACCATTGCGGTGGATAGCTTGGGGTGTGGATGGCCTGAAGCTTGGGGGATACGGAGATGCCACAGTCGCACTTATACCTTGTCTCTGCCTAGGAATGGCTGTCGTTGACTTCCACCGTTCGTTAATAATGTGGCCAGACAACACGATTGCATGAGCTTGTATAACATTTTCGTCTCCCCT
Source organism: Terana coerulea (assembly GCA_024811115.1). Lineage (NCBI taxonomy): Eukaryota > Fungi > Basidiomycota > Agaricomycetes > Polyporales > Phanerochaetaceae > Terana > Terana coerulea. The sequence continues at coordinate 109,346 of JAKOGH010000870.1, forward strand.
GTAAGCAAGCTGTTAGAGAAGCTCTACTAGTGGCACGATTTGATGCAAGCTCACACTAGCCCTAGCATGTTTCTAGAGTGAACGTAAAAACTTGGACAGAACCCATATGTTCCTGGTTCTTACTATTCACAAAAGAAATGTTACGTGACTGCTTGCGGCTTCGACTAATGCCTATGAACTGGGCCGTAAAAGTTGGATGTAGAGCAATGCCCTAGAGGATTGACTGGACACAGCCAGGTCGATGATGCCCGACATGTACCCATGTGCAGCTTATAGGCACGGCTCTTTTATTGCGGCGGTGGCGACGTCCTTTAGGCTCGAATCGCAATATCGGTCCTGAATAAGCACTCGCTCAATCCTACGCGTTGACAACGGCTTAGTAGGTGGAAAGCAGCGTCCTGGAATCAAGCCTTGCGTTTAGCAGAGTTATACCACGGATCGTGATACACAGAAAAGACTAAATACGAGAGGTTTACACAAGAGTCCACTTGCTACCCTCAATTCGCGCGCAGACGCCTTGTTCAAAACGCACTGTCCGGAACCTAGCAGGGTGCTGGGTAACAAAACGCCTCAATATTAGCCTTCACGAAGGAAATGCAGGCTTCGCACCAGTGATAGTCTTATCATGTCGATCAAGCTTTCTCCTCGGTAAGTGTGGCGCTGGACGGCGTCCTCAACAATGGAGTCTGACATGAGCTGTCATCTTGCGAGTCGTCCGCTGACTGCACACCGAAAGCAACGGTGCCTGATGACGGTGGCATGGGTGAGCCGGAAGCGAAGGGGTCTTCGGGTGCCTTGCCGGTCGGAGGCGAGCGGTCGGATGCGACGGGCACGTCGACGCTCTTGCTGACTGAATCCTTTTTATGGTACTCGGACGAGGCGCAATGAGCTCGAAGGCGAGCTATATGATCACGGATTCCGTCGCCTGTAACCAGACCCTTCTGCGTACTCACTTCCAACGTCTCCAGCAGCGTCGGAGGAATGCAAGCGTATATCTTATGATTGGTGGCAGCCACGCTTGACAGAGAATATATCCAGGGTAGAGCACAGTTGTACCCGCAGCTGGGGATGCCATTATCCAGAGAGACCCGAGCGGCTTCATCCATGCAGCCAAGGAGTGACAGGAGGTCTTCCCGGTGGTATAGGTAGACGTACCAGCTATCGCACTTTTGAATAGCTGCGTCTGCGAGAGTGACGAAGAGATGGCGGCTCTCCACGCCCTCATAGGCGTGATTGTTCTTGAACACTGAGATGGCCAAGAGGGCATAGTCGTGGAAGCTCATATGGGTGTGATCAAGGTCAACTAATGCAAAGAGGGGATCAGAGAGATAGCAGTATGTACTTTTGAGCGACGACATACCCTTTACGTCTGACGAAATTTGAATAGCCCCCATTTTCCGGAGCAGCTGAATGACGACGGTCCTAAAGCTTGGGAAATCGCGGAACCTCTCATCCTGCTCTCGTGACAAGGACTCGCCATAGAAGCGTACAAGGGTATTCGCAAGCGCCTCTTTGAGCCTAGAATCCGGAGATAGCTTTGCGATGTGGTAAAGGAAGCATAGAGCGTTGACAAACGCATTGACAGTTTCGACTCCGGGTAACGACGTCGTAGACGCTTCGGATAGCCTTGACTCGAACTGCGTAACTTCGTCCAGGAGGAAAAGACCGAGAATCTCCAGTGACTGAACTCCGTAAGGAACCGTCCATGGGTTCAAGACATCCAGCCTGTTGAGAAGGCAGAGAGTGTAGGTCCAGCGTCCCCCGGGAATAGTTCTACAAACAAACTGACTGCTCAGCAGAGCAAGCAGCATGTCGGGGTTCAACGAAAACTTCCTGCATGCCGCATATATGGGGAGCAAGAGGCTCATCCGAGCGCTCTCCCGCACCTGCGGGCATGAAACGGTATAGCGGAGGCCATCCATGAACCGGTCGTTTTGACAGTTCTCGAGCGTCCATGCGAGCGCGTCTACAAGATGCGCCAGTTTCGTCGTCTCCTCAACCATGAATGAGTCTACATTCGTACCCCACCTCGCCTCGGCTTGTTTAATCATGTCGATGTGGAAGTCACGTTCCGCCCACTCTTCTACCTTGCGATGTCTACTAAGTCGATAGGCGCTAGCAGCAAAGGCACGGTATGCCGCATCCCAGACAACCACGCAGGCCCACCCCAGCGGGGACCTGTAGGGGCAATGGGGACAAAATACAGGAATGATGACGGCTGAGAACGCCACGATGGCGAGGATGGCGGTGACAGTCGAGACGATGATCGCCAAGAGCGAGTGCACGGTCCATAGGAGTAGGACGATGCCGCACATGAAAAGGATGAGTGAGACTTCAAGTAGACCCGGGAGGATTGACACGATGAGTGGGACCTTCCACGTCATGAAGGCTTTGTATCGAACCTGGCGCAGCCAAATCGCCTTCTGGGGCGATGCGGTCTGCCACATGGAATATTCGCGTAGCCACTGTTTCACTATCATGGCAAACAAGGACGACGCCAGGCTAAGAACCAGGCTTAAAAACCAGAGAATGTTGATGATAACGTCGGCAGGATCGGGCTGGAATGCCGCCGGCTGAGCCGGAGTATTTCTCAACGAGTCGGACGCGAGTTGCAGTGATATGTGGGCGACAATGTCGGCGGTCGTCTGAGTGTAGTCTTCTTGCAGCCAACCTACCGACCCAGCGAGGAAGGCGGTGAGAATAGTAGAAAAGAGACCGGACTAGAAGTTCCTTAGGTCAGAAAGTATAGAAGCGTCGCAAGCTATGCTTACTATGACAAGCAGAGCGTTGAGGTCCTCATCACAGTCTTTTATCATGGCCCCATCGTGGCGATTCAGGTAAGCCTCAACGGCGGCCCAGCCACGGGGTGCAGCGATGCCATCGAGCATCTTGCCCTGCCATAGGAACATATCCCAGTGAGCACATCGGCAGAAGTGCATATATAGAGATTGAGATTCGACATACCTGACGCGGAAGCCTACTTGAAGCGCTACCAGATCGACTAAGCATACTGCAAGGTTCGAAAGTGGGTAGGCAGGAGCAGCTGTTGTTCCTCAACGACCGGGGCTGTCTAGGATTTATAGACCATTAGATCCCGTTTCTCACATAGCTGTTATATGCGGCCGTTCATAACCGACATTCCGCGCTACTTGGATATATGTTAATAGAAGGTCTCTGCAGTGACTGGCAGCCCATCTTACGAGATCTAGACAGGCACAAGACGAATTCTGATAGCATCCTCAGCCTTGCGCAGCCCTCGAGAACGTATACATCCGTCAATCATCGGCACTATAGGACTGACCATCTAAGCATCTTACGCGTGAGACAGCGGAAACCAGTGGGTAAAAACGTACAGCAATATCGCCCAATTTTCAACTCTAGTTCGACTTCCAGGCTTTGTATTCATCTGAGCAGCAGAATACAATGCATGGCGCCCCGACAAGATCGAACTCGCCGCGCGAGTACTGCCATCAGATGTCCGTGAGCATCGAATGACGAAATTGCGCGCAGGGCTTCATGTGCCGCGGAAACTGCAGGGCTTTGAGCATTCCGCCTTCGGGCTGGTGGTGGTCGGCGAGCGGAAGCAAGATGTCATTGGCAGAAGCGCCCACCTCCACTTCGAACCTTCACTATCCTAGAGGTTCACTAACTTTCCACACCTACCCACGTCAGAAATCTCTATCAAGCCGCTACAGCAATGAGCGTTGTGCATATTCCAGACGGGGCAAAGGAGAAGTGGTATGAACACTACCTCCGCAAGTGTAAGGAGGAACCTTGGGTGCCTATAGGTGCGTGCTCATCCGAACGAGCGCATACATATGTTGACCTGGCCCGCTACAGGTGCTGGCCTTACCACCTTTGCGCTGATCATGTCAGCATCAAAGATTGGCAAGGAAGGCGAGAAAGCCTCGCTGAACCGCTGGTTCCGCCTGCGTGTCATCTTCCAAGGCATAACCGTCGCCGCGATTGTCGCCGGAAGCTACACTATACAGAAGAAGAAGAAAGAGGAGGCTGCACGTCTCGATGCGAACCCCCAGGAGAAGGAGAAATTGGAGTTCGAGGCGCGTATGCGAGCAGCGGAGGCGGCGCACGCTTTCGAGGAAGCACAAGCAGCGAAGGTGATGAGCGAGGAGGATAAGAGAGGCTTCTTTGAGAAGTTAGGGCTAGGTCGTGGTTCATTGAAGACTCGAGAGGCGGCGGTGAAGACTACTACTTCACCGGAGGCAACAACCGCCGCACCAGTAACCCATGTCGGTCAACCAAACAACGCAAGTAGTCCCACTGTTGTCCCTTCGTCGGCGGCAACACCCACATCCGCAAGTGCATCGAACTCAGGCGGATGGCTGAGCTGGTTTAAGTCGAGCTCGTCCAACTCGAAGTCCGAGAAGGATTGATCCAGTTGTAAGCACGTCTATCCGCTTTGTAGCTGCTATCCTCACATTGTTGTACCATCATTTACGGCTTCGAACCCATTCCATATCATATACTGTATCATATGTAGCCCACGAAATCCGCACCGGTTCTTTCGTTCCAGCTTATCCGCCTCTCAGCATCGCGTCGTAACCCGCCCGGACGCTTGCATCGTTGCGCAACCAGCTCCGTCCGACTCTCTACTTATTCCCTCGACCATCCCCCTTCAGCTCCGTTATCCGCTAGGAGTTATCGTCTTTGCGCTCCTTGGGGATTGCTAGGGTGCTGAGTATTTGGTGGGACGACTTGCTCGAGATCCGCCGCATTTCAGACATTTGTTTTCACGATTGCTTGTTCGGTCAACCACCGTGCAGAGTGGAGATGAAGACGATCTCGTCGCCGTTCTGTAGAGCGTAATCCCCTCGCCCTCAAGCTCCCAGTCCGTGTCATTTACGAGGACTAGTATGCCAGGCCGTCTGTACAAGAAACACCTTAAGTCAGATAATACACCAAATGACATAGAAAGGCTCAGACGTACACAGTACCGTTCTCAATGAACAGTTCCTCCCGCTCTTTCAGCAAATTATCCCTCAGCCAATACATGAGGTACGTGATGTCCGCAGCCTTCGTCTCCGCATCGCTCTTTACGTCCTCGGGCTTGCTGGACAGTGGGACCTGCGCCGGGATAGTGACGCGATGCGATCGCTGGTTGGAGAAGAGTAGCTCAAGACCGCCGCCAAACTCAATCTTGATGCTAAGGGTAGCCATTTTACAGGAAGAGCGGCGTGCGGCGGTGTGTGGAAGACAGTAAAGGTAGTATGGGCGCCTCAATCAACTCATTGCGAGCTCTCGCCGGGAACCCGCCGTTTTGCTACTTATGGGCATGCAGCGGGACCGCACATTGTCCCAGCACAATGTTACCCCAGGACAGCACGAAGCGGATTCATGGACTATGCTGTCAGGTGAACAAAGCAAATGACAGCGAACAAGCGTTGTCTCAGGCCGACAAGGATGTGAACTCTCGTACTTCCGCTACGTCCGCTCAGCTTTGCGGAGGAGCCACTGATGAGATTGTGGGGCACCTGGCAGGAGACGTGCGAGATAAAAGTACAATTAAAAGCCATACAAGACATACTCCTCGAAGTGGAAGGATTGGAATCGCCGAACTCACGGGGGCACACCTTCTATCCCAGAGCTACGGCATACTGAATGCTTTCGCAGACATCCCACATCTCATGAATCCGCCCTCTCCAGAACCGCGTCTGCTCCTTTCGGTGGGTTCTTGTTCTCAACTACTAGCTGCCAGCCACCGTACAGCTGGTTGACGAGTGCGCTTCGCTTCAGCACGGCAAGCTCCTTCACGCGCTCATTATAGAAAGTGGATAGTTTTTGGGGGTCTGTCTCATCCTGCAGCAGATAAATCAGTACGTTACTCTCAAAAAGATAAAATGAGGAACATACCTGGACTTCCCGGAAAGCGGTCTTCGTACGCTGAACGAAGTATTCGCGGAAGTTGTACGAGCTGAATGCTCGCGAAGCACGTAGGGTGTTTGAGTACAGATGGCGCAGAGCATCTTTCGTAGGCGCAGCAGCTGCCATTTCCGCAAAGATTTCCGTTGGTGTTTGGTATACAGCTGACAATGGACGTGGAGAACAACCCGGAGTCTCACTCATTCGCCTCAGACCTCCGTCAGCGTCTGCCGAGCTCGGCGAGCTCGGCAACTTCCGCTGAGCGCGCAATATTGATAAGCGCTTAGACGACCGTGTTGAGTCCTGTCCACTATAATATTGTCCAGGTTTGCCTGCACACCAACGACGAGTCTTCCCTCGAATATCAACATGTTATTCCACCACGGGCTTGAAGTGGCTACTTCGATGCGGGATATTTCTCGAAACTTTTGGCATTGCCACAGTCCCCGCCTCATCTCACGCGGAGACATTGAGTGGCGAAGTTTCGTGAGGATTGCGCAGGTGAGTGGCGTCCTGGTGGCAGCGTTTGTATTTGCTCACATTATCTAGAACAATAGGCTAACATAGTGAATCCGCAATGTGCTCTCAGTGGCTTCACGCTGTGCACGCAGGCTGTCCAGCTCCTTCCACTGATACTTATCGAGTGGCTTTCTTTCATGTCGGACCGGTCGAGACCAGAGATTGCTGCCATCAGGGGGTGGCCACTACCTCTTCGTGAGGTATAACAGCAAGTTACTCCCGTGTTCTGTTTGAAAGATAAAGCCCTTCATCACCCCCATTGTCGCAACTGCTCTTCCCGATGCTAGCACTATTGAACCGCACACGGCGCCGCCGCAATCACAGCGAGTCTACCTCTCAAGGCTCGGAGCAGCCTTTCATCAGGCCACCTTCTGTTTCCAACACTCCATCCGGACGACCACGGCCTCGTCGCACAGTGTTCAATTCACTTCCTCGCGCACCTGTGAATATCAACGATCTCAATGACCAGGACGACGACTTCAACGCTGAAAGGACTCCCTACTCCGAAGAGGCTTCCCCCAGATTTATCGACGCGGAGCCACCATCGCCAGGAAGCGATTGTCCCGAGTACAGCACGAGCTCCAGTTACGGCGAACCTATCCGGCCTTACCCGGACGGTAGAATTGGGAACGCCTTAGGTCTACGCATGTCTTTCGCATCGGAAGCTGAATACGACGGGGCACTCCAGCCTCCAAATCTGCGGAGTCTTCCTCATCGGTCATATAGTCCACGTTCAGGAATCACAGACTACGATAGCCGAATCTTCCAGCCCAGTGACGACTCTGGTTCTATTCGCCATATGGGGCTCGACGAGTATATGGCCACGCTTGGATACCGGAATACGTCACAAGACGAAGAGGTCTCCAGCGAAGCTTCAGACGCGGGAGATTCTGTCGACGATCAGAGCACTGGTGGTGTAACAAGGCTTCCGTTATGCGATTCGTCGCCCAACTCTCCGACAGAGTACCCGACCGTCCGAATGATTTCGCTGCAGCGCGGGGTTCTGCACTGGGACGTTCTGGGCGGGATAGCGCAGCTCGTCGTGGATATTGATACTGGCGACGGTATAATAACCGTTCCTGTGGACTGGGATACGCGAGCTGTGCTTGCACCTTCCCCCGAACCGCGCTATCCAAGTTCTGTGGACGCTCAGCCATTCGATAGGCTCAGCGACGTAGCCTTCACCGGATCTGATCTCTCCCACGACGAGCTGTACCAGAAGGAGTTGGATTGGATCACCTCCCGGGACCATCCGTCCAAGGTCCTTCCACGTCTCGTAGGCGTCCAACGGGCTCCGGGAAACGACGACCACTCGAACGATGACACCGCTCGGCCAACCGTCTGGGAGGTTTCCCAGCTGAACGAGCTCCGCGTGGACGCGTTCTCCTCGATCGACTGGCTCAGCGGCGGACTGCTAGGCGAGGGCACGTATTCGACGGTCTACCTCGTGTATCATAAGCCCTCGGCGAACCAAGTGGCTATGAAGGTCACCTACTTCAAGCATCCACTTTCCGCCGCTGTATGTGAAGGTATTGCGAATGAACTAAAGGTTTTGGAACACATCGCGAAAACGAGTCGACCTCTCCCGTTCTTGCTTGGCCCTAAGGCTGTTGGAAGTAAGTGGGCTTGGGAATCCACACCGGGTTTTCTACATGTTTTGACGGTGAGGATCTCTTATCCAGCTTCATGATCCAGTGTATCTCATTCCCTTTAGGACGTCTGCCCCGGCGGAGATCTCTTCAGCTACGCAGGCAAGCTTTCGGAAGATACCCTTCGCTACATCGTAGCAGAAATAGTACGGCTACTTGCACGGTAAACTGACTCTCCTTGTTAACCTGCATCCTTTTTAGGTTCTCGGTATCGAATCGTTGCATTCCCTTGACATCGTGCACCACGATATCAAGCCGGAAAATATCCTTGTTCGAGCCAACGGCCACATTGCACTCACCGACTTTGGGGGATCCAAGTTCCTGCCCAAAGATGGAATGCTCAAGGTGCACCCCTCTGGAACTACGATTGCAACCCTGCCCTATGCTGCCCCTGAAATTCTCGATCGGGATCCCAGTAGGAAGTATGACGAAAGCGTCGACTGGTGGTCGTTGGGTGCGACCATCCTGAGTTTGATCACTGGACAAGTAGGTCTATCGGTGATAATTAGCTTCCAGTCTACTGATTGCGTATTTAGGAGTACTTTTATTGGAATACGCGCGACGAGCTCATCACCGAGATACCGGGCGCGGTCGAGCGGCTGCCCTCGGTCATGGAAAATTGGCCTCAATGTCCTCAGGAGTTGGTGGATCTCCTGCAGTTGGTCCGTAGTAAACATCTTGCGGAAATTTGATCAGTGACTGAACTATGGAATATACAGCTGTTGCAGATAGAGCCGGCCATGCGACTAAATGGTCCCTGCATTCGTGCGCTCCCGTATTTTGCGAAGCTGTGAGTGGAGCTACCAAGTCGTTATGATGTCGCCTTCTCTGACACTCGTCAGGCCTCACTCTTGGGACACGATTCAATACGACCAGTCCGCTATAGCGCCTCGTAAGTGTGCGGAAGGGGCAGGTTGAACACATCCTGACGTCGTCTTGACAGCTCTCTCTGTCATCCAGCCAATGGCGACTAGATGCCGCGGTATCCAGCCAGTGTGCAAGCAATGGCCTGCCGAATACAACGAGAACGATCCCGACCTCTGCTACTTGGGCACAGAGTTGCGAAGGGCTGGCTTGACGTTACCTGTTGACGAGAGTTGCGACATCGTAGTTATGCACAATCAGACCATGATGACCTAGGTTGATATTTCCTTTGACTTCCCATAGTAGTTGAATACATTGTTCGCTTTTAGCATTTAATTTAGTCCCGCAGTTGAATCGTAGGAGATCATCTCCAGAGCAGGGAGGAAACTCGTACCACGTCACCCATTTCGAGCACATCGTGAACTCGTACCGCCGTCGCTCCTTGTTGCACGGCACAAGTGACTGCAGCAGCAGTAGCCCACCCTCTCTCTACAGGCTTCGTCTCGCGACCGGGATACGTGCCCGAAGGGTCTGGTCGTGTGAGGACGGTACCAAGGAACGACTTCCTCGACGTGCCGACGAGCTGAGGGTAACCAGCGAGCGGATTGCGGATATTGCCGCCCACCGTAGCAAGGGGATCGACGATGGAAGAGCATCCGCGTAGAAGCTCCAAGTTCCCCTCGACGGTCTTGCTGAACCCGATACCAGGGTCGACGATAACAAGCCACCGCCTGAGCCCTCCTTTCCCCTTGACAGCCATGTCGACTTTCAGGCCCAACTCAACCCGCACGGCCTCCAGCGCAGCGCCGCGCCCACGGGCGTCTGCCGCATAATTGTACGCCGAGTAGTTCTTGTTCGTTGAGGCATCGCCTCGGGAATGCATGAGGATGACGGGTACGGCCAGGTTCCGGGCGACCGCGCGGAACTGCAGGAAGTGTCGCTTGCTGGCACTGTCAGCGGGATATGAGGGTCCGGCAAAGGCGTAGACGTCGTTGATGCAGTTTGCTCCAGCCCGTACGGCCGCCTCGGCGACTTCCCAGCGGAAGGTATCCACACTGATCAGAGACTGATAGAGAGGTGAGCTGCGAATGGCTTGGATAACAGGGACAACTCTCCCAATTTCTTCCTCCGTGGGGACAAAAGATGCGTTGGGTCTAGTGGAATAGCCTCCAACGTCGATGATGTCTGCTCCTGCGGCAATGGCAGAGGTAGTATAGTTGAGCGCGGCGGAAACGGTGTTGTTAACGGAACCATCAGAGAACGAATCTGGGGTTGCGTTCAGAGTACCCATGATATATGTCTTGCTAGGTACACCAGGAGCAAATGAGGATGAAGGGACCGGAAAACACCAGTGGGAGGCGGTTTTCGGCACAACGAGAGTATGAGCGGCTGCGCTTGACTCAATGGACGGTAGAGGGTATTGAGGGAATGGAGTGACACAATACATGACTGGGTTATCGACAGGAAGGCTGGCTATCAGGCTTGAAAACAGATCGCCTATAGTGCGTTTAAGCACTGGATGAACCCAATCCGAGATGATGCTAACGAGGCGGTGATGAGTGACAGGTCTACGCATGATAGAGTTGGGTCATCTTACTCTTTCAGTGGTCTTAAGACGAACTCCCTCTCGGATAATCTTGGATGCGGTACCACAAGCTGCCCTTCGAGGTTGTCCAAGGTCTTGCGGTCTTCTAGCTGTCTTGTATCAATGATGTTGTCGCCATAGGTGAGAATGTCCAAGTCTATAGCACGGGGGCCGTTCCTGTAAGACGCGACACGGCCGACGGTCACTTCGACGTCCTTCAAGAGTCTCAAAAGAACAACTGGTTCAACATTGGTATGAATCTGTGTGCATCGTTAGTATGAGCATAGGAAATTTCAGAAAGACAGACGCACCAAACATGCACAGTTGATAAACTTGGGCTGATCGGTCTCGTACATTGGTTCCGTTTCGTACATGAAGCTGGTGTCAACAACTTCTACAACGGGTGTACCCTCTGAGACGCTAGATGCAGCAGCAGGTGCTTCTAACAAGCGTAATGCGAGTTCGATATTAGCAAAACGATCCCCAAGGTTCGAGCCAAGAGCAATCGCCACAGAATGGAAGCCTATTAGGGCGCATATAATGAGCTTGAAATCAAAAGCGGCAATAAAATCTCCTACCTTTTGGCGGAGACTGTATAGGTGATGACTGTGGCATTCCTGCCGTCGTTATAGCCGCTGCAGTCGCCACTGAATTAGTCTTACGAGCACCCCGAGTAATCTTGACCTCTGCGGCCTCAGCACATGCCAGCGCGTCCGGCTTTCCTCCGCATACAGTCACAGTATCCACAGCCATTCCATGAGCCAACACTTTGTCGGCGACTAGAGACACCAAAGCTTCCAACGTCAGGAAAGTTGTCTGGTTCACTGTCTGGGATGTGCGTGAGATCAGCAGCGGCCACAACAATGGTTTGGGAAGGCGCACGTTAACGATATGCTGAGCCAATGAACGAAAAGGGAACTGCGCTCCTTTGAAGCCCTGCGTGGTTCTAGTCATGGAGATGTCGAATCGCACAAGCTGAGTTTGTTCCCGTTCGCATGCATTCACCCCCACGATTGGGAAGGTCTCCAAGTGGTGAATCGACAACGATTCTTCAGTCTCGAGCGATTCGCGAGCACGCTGTGCCACCAGCTCGGTAGAGGCAGGTTGCGCCAATGCTTTCGGCCTACGCAGAGCGACGCTTAGTTCTTCTACCTGGCGGTGTTCACGAAAACAGGCCTCGAGTATCTGCTCGACCAAATCCTCTGAGGAAGTGAAGTCCCGAGCTTGTGCAACTTTCATAGCAGTTTTACACACTGTGGAGTAATTGATTGAGTTGTCGAGGTCGTCGGTGAGAGCTGTTGAAGCAATCGAGTGATTTATGGACAAGGTGAGCTCAATTGGCTGGAGTTTTGGCTTGGGTGGTGACGAGGGCCATTGTGCACCGTCCGTGAGAGACGCTAGCGTGGAGATGTTCCTGACCCGGATGACATCCTGCTCCTGTGAGGATGCAGCCTGATATCGAGCTCTACCTTGATGAAATGAGTAGAGATCCATCGAAGAGTACATGCGACTTACCGTCCATTGGCCAACTGCGACATTGAGCTCTACGATTGAGAGGTGCTCAGAATGCAAAGTACGTGGCGATATTCAAGGAACAGGGACCGGTTGGGGACCGGGGTGGGAAGCGGACAAGTGAGTTGAGGTCAAGAATTCATCGAGAGAGATCAATTGCGCCGCACGCCCCGACGCGCGCCCCGCCACCACATCGTCCGTTCGGGAACAATCATGTGACACTGCTATCCCAGCTTGACGTTGTCGAAGGCGACCATGGAGTTCAACAACGCCCTCCAGAAACTCGGTGCATATCACCCACGACCGAGCAAGAAGTCTGAGGAGACTCTGAAATCCCTTAGCACAGTGCTACGTAGCAAGGCCCAAGGAGAAGATGGTGAGCGGTCTATTTCACAGCTGGGTCACTACTCTGACACTCTGCGGTGGCGACATTAGGATGGGAAACCTTAGAGAAGATGTTTCTTGCGGCGTTGGACGAGGGGGAAGTCGACAAGGCACAGGTACGCTGTCTATATCACCTCTCACGCAATAACTCTCAATGCCGTTGGTAGGAATGTCTCGAAGTCCTGCTTGGAAGATTTCCCGAGTCTCCTCGTGTCGACTGTCTTACCGGCATCCTTATGGAATCCAAGGAGACTCCAGATATGGTGTTGAAATTCTATGATCATCTACTAGACACAGACTCTTCCAATGCAGTGCGTATGCTGGCTTTATGACCCTGGGCTATTTACCGAGCCATGCTTCAGGCAATATGGCGCAGGAAAGCCGGCATGTTGAGACGTCAGGGGAAGATAGACAAGGCGGCGGAAGCCCTCTGCACCATGCTAGACACGTTCTACACCGAGGTGGAAGGTTGGCTCGAGCTCACGGATGTATACGCATCGTGTCAACAGTACGTCTCCTGGGCTCAACTTCACATCTCTCCTGACATGGCACGTCTAGATACACTCTTGCGTTGCAAGCGCTCTCACATGCGCTCCTTCTGGCACCGCAAAATCCTGTACACGTCCTCCACTTCGCCGAAACTGCGTTTCTAGTGCCAGACATCCCACTTGCTCTAAAGATGTTCCTGCAAGCAGTGGATATGACAGACGACGATGAACAGGATGGTATCACTCCAGCCGATACAGTTCCCACAGGGCTTGTTCTGAGGGCATGGTTCGGCGTAAAACTGGTGCGTTCTCATGTGTAGCTGACACGGGTATGCTGGGCTAAAGGCTGCGAACGACCGTAGTGCACTCATAAACTTGTTACGGAACCGAAGGCGTCCACATCTCCATCTCAAACTGCTTCGCCTCCTACCACAGTTCTGGCTTCTATTGACGACCTGTCGACAGAGCGACTCAGGACGGCATACTTGGAGACGACCCGTGCATCTCCTCCCACTGGCGACCAGGCATTAATCGAAGCGGTCGCAAAAATCATACCTGCGTAATCTAGACACAATGTCTTCCTTGGTTTGGGGGGATTATTGGATTCACATAGCGGTATTGTGCTTCGGATGATCATGGGCTGGCATATGATAGGCATGGATACATGGGCTCAAGACGCTAAGCGACCCTCCGACCGCTTCCCGAGTGGTAAGCTGAATGAATGTAGGCTTGCGAAGCGCTGAGTGAGTAGCTCGAGAGCATTTTTACTTGGATGATTCGGGGTTCGCGTTCCTGATAAATTGCATGAGTATCAAGGGTAAAGGAGAGGGTGGCGACAATAGGTGAAGTCAGATAGGAGCGAAAGACAAGATGAATGTGTATCAACATGGAGTTTCAGTGTGAACTATGCAAAGGTGTGTATCATCTCACAAGCACCCGAGGGTACTTTGAGGAAGAAATTCACGAGAAAGCGAGCACTCACATCTTGCGCTTGCCGTTGGGAAGCAGGGTAACGTTCACGAAGCTAAACAAATTGAAACCAAGTTAGATCATGCTCGACTTTTCGTGAAACTCCGTTTACGCACCGACGGTTGTAGAGAATGCGCTTCTTAGCCCGGCCCTTAGGGGTCTTCTTCTTCTCCTGCTTTTCGACCTTGGGGCACTGCGACTTGACTTTACCCGCACGGGCGAGGGATCCGTGAACTAGTGAATAGCAGTACAAGCTCGATTAACAGGTGGACTTGGCGGATGGTATAGATACGTACCTTTTCCCATGTTGTCTTGAGGCGGAGGAGGTGTGGAGGACGTCGTCGACGATGAGAAAGATTGCTTCCTGCGTTACGTAAGCAGCTGCTTTCGGCGACGCCTGGCGACTGGCGAGTCGCTGGCGCTTGAAGTTGCTGCCTGCTGCTCACTACCGTCAGTAGACTCAGTACGTGACCAAGTTCCAGTTTCATTCGAGCTTCACCTACATATGCGTATTCGGGTGGTTTTGCATCCCTAAATATTCTTTATTTTGGCCTTGCAATTGACCAACTTGCACCGCTCAGCTGGAGCCGTTGTGGATCACGTCATCCTCGGTAGTGCAGACCACGCACTTGCTAGTACAGTACTGCCAGAAGGCGACTCCACAGTAGCAAATGCACATAGTGTATGGTACGCCGCGGAACTCTCTGTATATATAACCACGCTCTTACACTGCTCTCACGCAAGAATACTTACTTTTAGATGCTCCGTTTGTTGAATCGCTGGATGTCCATACGCATAAGCCTACCGGACCATGAGCCCCAACTGAGTCCGCTTGAGGTGCCGTGTTGCGAAGCAATATTGTGTGGAGTTGGACCGCACAGTCCAGATGAGCTGGCTGTGCCCAGCTTCCCGAGCCCCTACCCGTCAATCAAGTCGGCTTTCGTTTGAAGGTCACCGCCGAGGGGTCACGAACGCGTTTCAGTTTACTTCCGCTCAAGCCAGCGGCGAGTCTAGTAGCAGCCTTCCGACCCCTGTACGGGTACACCGATGCATCTAGTCAGCGCATTCAATTGCCGCAATTTTTTCAAGGCAAGTGAGTCGTCGTGATATAAGCTTTGCGTATTCAGAACGCGGTCTAAGTCGCAATGTTTCGTTCTAGACGTACCGCAGCCCGCTAAATCGACGATTAAGTCATGAACCTGTGTATGGTAGTACCGCTGTTCCTGCATATTATTGATTGTGCATCCCAAGCAGATTGTGAATAATATTAGGGGGCAGAGCTAATGTAGAAGCTGCGGCAGGTATGCGATATTGTGCTCAGGAAGTACAAGACGTCGGAGACAGTACTGGTGAGCTGCCGACGTTTCATCTGTACATTTTACCCTGAATTCCCGACGGGCAAGGTGGCTGTCTCACATAGCCGAGGCTCGATCGATCGACGTAGCACTCACACTACCTCGGACAACATTCCGCTCGTCCCGCGTATGCAACGCGCCTCAGCACTGCCCTACATGCTCTCACTGCGATAAAGCCTCGCTGGGTTGCTTACACTCTGGCATCGCACATTCCCTCCCATACCTTAGTCGCTCACTACTTCGAGTAATCCTACATCTGTCTCTCTAGAGCTACATGGCAATGCACCTCTCAACCTTCCTCGCCTTGACCGCCGCCCTCAGTGTCAGCGCTGGTATCATTACCGAGCGCGGAGTTGACTGGCATGGTGTTGATCCAAGGAAACCCCACCATCGGAAGCCCGCTACCCATGTCATCCAGGTTGGCGACGCAAAGGGGGACACGGTCTACAGTCCTCCTTACCTTGTGAGTTTTTTGTGTTCCGCTTTCTGGACTCAAAGGCTGGCACTGACTTCTGTTCTCTTTAGTACGCAAAGAAGGGAGACTTTATACAGTTCGAGTTCCAGCAGAAGAACCACTCCGCGACACAGTCCGCCTCTTTCTTTGAGCCCTGCACAAACAAGCCGGGCGGGATTGATACTGGGTTGTGCGTTGCCAGCTTTACCGCCATATTTCTCTCCCTTATCTAATACTTGTTTCAGCCACCCCGTCGCCCCAGGTGTGACCAGTGATTTCCCGACCTATACCTTCAAAGTCGTGACCGAGGTACATCTCTTCCTGTCTCTTCCCCGTCCACCTGCTTACATATTCCCATGTGCAGGAACCTTTCTACTTCCACTGTCGCCAGGGCGAGAACACGAACTCCAGCCACTGCGGCAAGGGCATGGTGGGTATTATCAACCCCATCTTTCCCGGAGAGTTCCACCTCTTCAAGGAGGAGGCTCTGGCGATTGGGCACAAGCTCGGTGCGAATTAAGCCGAGGTGACGTTGAAGGGTAGACGCGAAGTATATATCCAAATTGGCTGTATCGTTACCTCTATGTGATTTGGACGAGGCGTACGATTGAGAAGTCATAGCTTCCCCATTCGATGTGTTCTATACTCTTATCCCGTAGCCCAGTGTTATCAAGGCGTGCATGACGGACTTCATGCAAGCGCTGCAGGGAGAACATCTTCTGCGATTTGAGTCGCTCCTTGGCTAGTGCATTTGATTGGATACAAGTGGTACACTAAAAAGACATATCGATACACTAGTCTACAAGTGCGCTAATCGTTACCATTGGTGCTGTATTTCACCTACAACTTCGCATGATCTCCACGAGTGGGGGAACTCCAGTTGCATTGAACCGGAGTGCATCCTTGTTCTTATAGACATCCTCACGGATGCTACGATACCCCGCAACGGTCATAGTGATATCCAAGTCCTGTGAATGTGTTTCAATGAATGGGTATATTTGTTAAAACGATTATGGTAGCGTACCGCAAGAAGACTCTTGATAACGTGGCGACACCCAGTCTCCGCCTCATGCGACATGCCCCACACGTACAATCGGCCGACCATGACAGCATGCGCGCCGAGAGCGATAGCCTTGAAGACGTCTGGGCCCGTGCGGATACCCGAGTCAAACAAGATCGTCATCTCTGCCGTCAGACGTCAGCCTCAATCACGCTAAACTGGAATGTGTAGGCTGCTCACTGTCTCCTACAGCATCAGCGATCTCGGGCAAGACCTCCAAGCTGCCGACCGCGCCATCGACTTGTCTGCCAGCATGGTTCGTCACGACGATCCCCGCACATCCAATGTCATGTGCCTTGATTGCGTCCGGAACGCTCTGAATGCCCTTGAGTACAAAAGGCCGGCCTCCGGAGATGCGGTTCCACTGCCAACCGCGCATATAAGCAATGTGAAACCGAGCAAAGCTTGGTAGACGTACTTGTTCAATGAGCCACTTAATCTTGTCCCAGGTGTGCGGCTTTCCGTGCCATACACTGGAGTCGATCCACGTTCCACTATCTTTCTCGAGCTCTTTGCCGTGCTTCTTCATAAAGACGGGGTCGGACATGCCAATCTCGTTTCCGGTCGATCCGCCGTAGTAGAACCTGCGATGATACTTGAGCACTAGGAAAGTAATTGCACGCGGGCAAGAACATACACATAATTGGCAATATTGATGTCGGTCGGCCGCCACCCAAGCTGCCATGTATCCGTGGTGAGCATGAGCACGTCAAACCCAGATTTCCAGGCACGCTCCAGCAGGGATAGAGTGAGTTCATCGTCGTGTCCCATATACAGCTGGTAGAACCTAGGACCCTTCGCACTGCCGCCATTTGGGCCTTAAATACAATGAGCATAAGCCCGCATTACGAGGGTAAGCCAGACGTACCGTCATATTGATGCACGCTGTTACTTTCATTCAAGACCGACGCAGCTTTGTCGTTGGCGGCTGCCACAGCCTCAATAGGTTGGGACCCAGCGGTGGAGAGGCAATATGGAAGACCGAGCTCTCCGGCAACGGTGGCAGGCACCAGCTCTCCGTTGGGCGAGTAGAGCTTATTAATGCCAATAGGAGCGAAGCAGATAGGTGCAGGAATGCGATGACCGAATAGATTTACTGGAACGTACCAGTAAGTCGCACGTCAGGGAGAAAAGGAGGTGCACGCTTACCGGTAAGGTCTCGGGTATTAGTGTCCACGCAAGTTCGGGGAACTATGCGCCATCTGTAGAAGGCTTCTCTAGAGACTTCGTTCAGTACGAGGAATGCACTGATCAAAATACATGACAGACCTATTTGCTCTATCGGTCCAACCCAGACCAGCATTGGAGTTGGCATAGAAGTACCCCCGGTCACTCAGCTTCTTCTTCGTGGAATCTTGCAGTTCTTCGGGATGAACAGAGAAGCTGGGCACTGAGCACAAGGTAAGCAGAGTATCGTGAACGAATCATTCTACGCACGGAGCCCTTGCTCTCCACCACGCCTGAACACCTCTCGCTGGTACAGCGAGTAGTGAGAGAAGGTCCCTTGGGCTTGTTGGTAGGATCCATACTTGACTTGCGGTTGAGTAAGTGGTCGACTATGAGGTTGTGAGCTGCATGGCTTACCTGTCAGCTATTTAACCAGACATTGGAATCCCATGACATCAAGAAGACGGAGCGGTGGGTTCGATGCTGATCCACGGCCTCCCGTTCTTCAAGGGAGGTGTCGGCCGTCGACAGCGTCCACGGAGCACCACGCGCATCACCACAACGCTGCGGTTGCTTCCAGTTATTCAGCTATTCCTGTATTCCGCGTCCACAGTCCACCCTGAGCGTTTCTTTCCCTTCCGCTGCTTCCGCCCTGAAAATGTCGGAGTCGTGGAACAGTCCTCCGCGTTCCGCGGGATAATTGCGGGCACCCGTAGCTATTTGAAAAAGGTTTTGGTATTTTTGTCGAGACAAGTATCAATAACACGACAAGCGAGAGTTGCATTGGATTCAGGCGAGTTTGCTGAGCAAGATCAGGCTGTGGGCGATGTTTGCATGACATCACTCCGTCGTCTACACAAAAAAGGACATTTTGCGATAAGATTGAGAGCCGAGTCAGAAAGGCGCCAGATCACGGCCAGCGGTTCGTGAATCGTGAGTCGCTCGGTTTCACCTTGAACTCCTTCCCACATGCTCTGGACCGATTTCTTTCACGCCGAACTATTTCGTGCTGGTTGAACATAGGAGGGAATACCGTGATATAGTGGGCGGAATGGTTTGGCTCATATTACAACAATCTGTGTTCGAGCAACGGTCGCGCAATGTCAGGTGTGTAGCGGCTATCCTCCGAGCTGTAGCCCCTTCCTGAATCTACGTGCAAGGTATTAGAGATTTTTACCGTTGTACTTGGAAAGACTGCAATAACGAGTCCGCGTTCCACAACTTTGAGCAATCTACTGTGGCTGCGGTCGAATGGGTTGCTGAGCTGGCCACTTGTCGAAATGACCTGCAGATTTGAAAGCCGCGTAATAGTCCGTGCCGTCTCCCTGTGAGCCGTATCAGTTTCTGTTCTGTCCTGGAATTTTTGTGCAGTGGACTTACAAATCTATTTGAGGGGAAACCCTTGTCGAAAGGCTGCACGTTCTCTAAGTAGGCGACCTGCTCTGGCGAGAGAGCAATATTCAACGCCTCGACATTGGCGAGAAGATGCTCGACTTTCCGTCCACCAATGATGGGGAAGACGTACGGCGCCTTCTGGAGCAAGTACGCGATCGCCACTGTTGCGGAACACTTCAGTAAGTACATTTATTGCTTGGTGAGTCACGACACTGACCGGCCTGAATGCTTTTAGCACCAACTTCTCCCTGCACCTTCTCCAGCGCAAGGCAAACATTACGTTGCTTCTCGTTGCGTCGCCACTCGCGCCCGTTATACGTCCGTCCTTTCTCGCCCGTCTCAAGACGCTTCTGCTCTTCTGCGTCCGTGCGGATCTGACCTCCACATAGAACATCCCAGGGCGCCAAAGCGAGCCCTGCCAGGTTTTTGGTGAATTGCAGAAGTTCAGCTCGACAAAGATTGCAAACCTTCACTGCGAGCCATTGGCAGAATGTCGCGCTCGAAGTCACGAGCGAGAATATTCCAAGCGCCTTGGTAGATCACGAACGGAGTCTTGCCCGTCAAACGAGCGTAGGTATTCGCTTTTGCTACGATCCAAGCTGGCGTGTCGGAGATACCCTTCGAGAGGGTATGAGCATGTCATATACACCTACAAATTTTTGATGACGCTTACCAGATACAAAACCTTGCCTTGGGTCACTAGATTATGCAATCCATTCATGACTTCCTCCACGCTAGTGGAGTAGTCCCACCAATGGACGTAATAGATGTCGACGTAGTGAGTGCGAAGTTTTATCAAGGAGTCTTCGAGCGACTGAACCATAGACTTCAGGTTGTTACCGACATATGCTGCCCTCTGGCCGATCTCTGGTTCGCCTCGCTTGTAATTGCTTGTGTACTACAGTTGGGTGAGATATACGCCACCGAAGAGCGAATAAATGAGGCATCGCTCACCTTCGTGGCGATGGTCAGCTGCTTGCGAATCCCACGCTGCTCCATCCATTCTCCAATGAATTCTTCCGAGCTCTCGTCCTGGCTGTATCGACAAGTTCAGCTCTGCGAAGTCCGCATCATGATGGAGGCTGGGCGGGAAATACGTACTATCCGTTCGCGGTGTCAATGAAGTTTCCACCGGCTTCATAATACGCATCAAGCATCTTAAAGCTACTCTCCTTGTCCATGGACCCGAAGCCATATCTGCCCACTTGTCGCCGATGCTCATCGCACCAAGCTGAATCGGCGACACATGCAAGCCTGCAAGCGGCGCCAACTGGCGATAGCGGCCCAATCCGGTAGGCGGCGGCGGCGGTTGCTTGAACATCGTGATATCGGGGTTATTGCAGGGGTTGTGAGACCCAAATGTTCAAAGAGATGAGCTGGGCTCTAGTAAATACCGCCATTGCTCTGACTGTTTATATAGCTCGTCGCTGTCACGGCCCGGATACATCACACCCTCTGACGTGATTACTCAGATGACTGGGCGGATGGAGGGGTTCTACTGGAGAATGCCCTCACGAATACGCGTCATCCCGACGGCTGGTCATTCTCACGCATTGGGAACCAAGCGCCCTTATGATATCCAGTCAGTAAACACTCTGCATCGTACCTCCCATTCTCAAGTTACTGAAGAGGCTTGCTCTTAAGGTTTGCACTGGAAAACCTACTTTAACGTCTTTTCTTCTACCACTCGGTCTCAGCGCAAGCAGCGCAAAGTCAACGTACTCTCGATCAACCGGTCTTTCCTTCAGTGGATGTCCCGGAAAAGCGGGAATTAATCTTCGGACTCGCTGCCGTGGCGTCTCATAAGCCGTTCTGTTTTCCTCAGCACTTTGGCTACGGTCTGCCTGGGGCCCTTCTCCCAATTGCGACAAGCGACAAGCGACAGGCACATATATTTCAAATTGTTGGGCATGTCATACTGGAAAGGCATGTGCGTAGCTCAGTCGTCTCTAAGAAGGTCCTTGATTCCATGCTGCTAAACTTGGGCTGGAGCTTTCTGGAAGCTATTCCACGAGTGAGGAGTGCAAATGTGTCACTTCGACTGGTCATTCACACCACGTAAGAGGTACATCAGTATGGGGACCCATTATGGCATTAAACACACAAAGACAGTACAGATAATTCAATCAAGTGGTTTTGACACCTGGGACGCAAGGCTCGCTGTGGTACAAGCAACCCGCTTCCGCTTTTTCGGCCAGCTTTGCTCACGAGGCCTCACAGGCACTGGCAGTAGTCTGTGCGAAGCAATTAGCATCCACGCATGTTGAACAAAGGACGAAGACGCACAGGTGTTCTGGCACGAGCAGCTAGAGCCCGACGCGCAGACGGTGGGGCCCGTCCAGCCCTGTCCACCGCATTGGCCGTACTTCGCGGCAGCGGCGGTCGAGCTGGGTGCGGGCGCCGAACTCACACCCGTGCTACCAGCACCTGCCGAGCTCGAGCCGCTGGGAGCACCGGTGCCGGAGCCAGTGCTGGGCGTGCCTTGGCTGACGGTGACAGTCGACGTGCCGCTCGACTGGTAGCCCTCGGTGGCGACGATCTGGTAGTTGAACGCGCCGAGCTTCATGCCGAGCGCGGCCCACGCGTTGAAGTGGTTCGCGGTCGTGACGGTGCCGCTCGTGCGGTGCGTCTGGCGGACGGACCAGTACTGGTTGAAGGTCGCGGTGCCCTGGATGGACGGCTCGTTCACGCGCTGCGTCTCGTAGATGTTGTACGTCGCGCCGTCGCTGACGACCGTGCCCTTGAGCGACGCGCCCGTGGACGGGTTGTACGTGCCGAAGTCCTCGGTGATGTAGTATTCGACCAAGGGGTTCGTCGACCAGCCGTAGACGGAGAGGTAGCTGTTGCCGTTCGGCGCGTAGTTGGCGTTGAACGCGATCGCCCTGTCATTGGCGGCTCGTGAGCAGCCATGTTCGTACAAGCGATTTAAAGGACGGCAAGTACGCACTGTGCAGAGCCTGGGTTCCATCCCTTGCCAGCAACGAAGTTGCCTTGGTTGCCCGACCACTGGACGGAGTACTGTCCACTAGCACCGTTCGTGTACGTGACGTCTCCAGTTCCGTCGGTCCAGAAGGAGTAGTAGAACCCGCCGCTGGTGCCCGTCGAGGACGGTGTACCGGCGCGCTCCATGAGCTGCGTCACGTTAACGTGTCCGGGCGGGTAGGCGAGCACGCCGGTCACGGCGGCGGAGCAGGCGAGGAGAATGGAGACGAGGTTGAAGACCATGGCGGCGATGGAGGCGACAGGCAATGTGCGGTGTGTCCTGGAATGCACCTTGGGGAGGCAGCTGAAGACATCCGACGATGGTTTTTATACGCACGCTGCTGCTGTGGCAACCGACCTGCAACCAACCGCAGCCGACGTACGCATGACCGCACACGCACAGCGGGTTCATCCGTATGTCGAGGCCGTTTCTATTGGCACGTTGAGGAATTTTGCCGTTGCGACAGCATGGGAGGGTCATACGCCTAGAGTCACGTCGCATCTTGCCCCAATTAATTCTGTCAAATCCAACCGCCTGCGGCCCCGGGATGCATCGCGCATGGAGACGGATGACCAGGACGTGATCAGCCCTCGTCCCAGCCGCGACTATGTCGGGTAGCTGTCGGATGCGGCTAATCCTCTGGGCTGAGGAGCAAACGAGTTGAATTTGACGGTCGGCGATGAGTTTTATTATACCAGGTTCGGACCGACCGTCGTTCAACGTTCGCTGCCGTAGAATAGACTCGATGAATTTGAATGTTCCGTGTTGCTGACCCTTCTCCGCCCTTTTACCGGTACCGGGTGGCGTGCATGTACAAGGATCACCATGACGCGCCGGGCATCCACTCA
Organism: Terana coerulea; assembly: GCA_024811115.1. Taxonomy (NCBI): domain Eukaryota; kingdom Fungi; phylum Basidiomycota; class Agaricomycetes; order Polyporales; family Phanerochaetaceae; genus Terana; species Terana coerulea. Next base: position 132,458 of record JAKOGH010000870.1, read on the forward strand.
GTATGGGCGCTTCATGACGCTGCTCTCTGCTTCGGCCAAACATGGAGGATCTTCATGCTCGTCGTTTTGCCAGGACGCTGCGTACACCAGAAATTCCGTAAGTTGCTACTCCTGGAGCAATTAGCATCACTCACCAAGCCATGTCCCGCAAAACCGCTTTAGGTCGCCATCTGGCACAGACCTTTCGCGTTGGGATAGCCATCTTCAGTAGGACACCTCGTAGTGAATCTAAACGACTATCCACATCTTGGGCCATGTCTTCGCCCACCAATGGGCTGGCTAGCTTTTATCCCAACAGAAAGCTGAGTATCTGAAGGCGATACAGGAAGGAAAGGGGAAGGAGTGGGTGGTCGTGATGGGTAATGAAGCGGGCGGTAAGTGTCCTTCGAGTTGCGAATCTGTGCTGCGCTCATCGTTCATAGACTTGGATTCGCTCGCAAGTGCGATAGCATTCGGCTGGTACAAGAACGCGATCCAGAAGGGGCGTGCTGTTGCGCTGTCCCAGACTCCGCGGACGGACCTTCAACTCAGAGCCGAGAACCTCCATGCGATGGCGTTGGCAGGCTTAGACTCTTCCAACCCAGATATCTTATGTATCGACGAACTTCCACCCTCACCGACATTTCCATCCTCGACTTTCGCGCTCGTAGACCACAACCGGCTGCAGACTCGCTTCTCCGAGAGCAACCCAGATGCCCGAGTGGTCGCAGTCATCGACCATCACGAAGATGAAGGACTGTACAAAGACACTGCTGATCCCAGAATTATCGTGGTGCCCACTGGCAGTTCTGCTTCTCTGGTTGCGCGGTTTCTCGGAGAAGCACTGCGCTGACAAGGTACCCGGGGAACTCGCGACACTCCTTCTCTGCGCAATCCTGGTCGATACCAACGGACTGAAGCCCGGAGGGAAGGCAGAGCGAGCTGATCGAGAAGCGGTTGCTTTCTTGGCTCCGCGCTCTCTGCTTTCCTCGGACAGTTTTGACGTCACGGCTCTTCACGACGGGCCTGGCCTACAAGAGCTCACAGCAACTCTGAACGCGAAGAAAGGCGACGTCTCCCATCTTGGAACCAAGGATCTACTGAGGAGAGATTACAAGGAGTACTCGTTCACGCCTCTATGGCTCCCGAACAAGACGTTGCATGCCGGGCTTTCCTCTGTTCCTGTCGGCCTCCATCCGTGGATATCCGAGGACAAGGCATTCTGGTCGGCGACGGAGCAATGGATGACCGAGCGTAAACTCTCCGTCCTAGGGATCTTGACATCTTTCAGAGATGACAAGAAGATCAACAAGCATGGCAAAGGAAAGCATCGCCGAGAGCAGCTGTTCGTCGTACAGGAGGGGCCTATCGACGGCCTCGCGGAAAGGCTGTTCGACGGCCTGAAGCACTCCGAGGAACTGGACCTGAAGAAGCGATCCTTGAAGGATGACTACGGCGTGCATGTCGATCCAGCATTCAAGGACAAATATCATGCGAAGGTCTGGGAACAAGGCAACGCAAATGCGACCAGGAAGGCTACCGCTCCACTCGTGAAGCGGATCATAGAAGGATGAAGATATCGTGTGGTGTGATACCCATGCGGAATGCGTTCAGGTCGATGTAATGTAATCTGTTCGCAGATTCTCTGCAAAGCGCTTCACTTACTTCTACTTATCAGTTTGTAGAATCGAAGTCCAGAATGTACCAGTTATTGCTAAATCTCACTGTGCTACGTTGCTCCTCGTCAACAATCAATGTTAGGACCTTGCGTGTCCAAGTTCATTGTGATTAATATCATTCCATACGGACCATGAAGCGCAAATGGTTTACTGCACACGGTGCGCCGAAATGAATATTGTTGTCGCTGACATTTGGCTCATCACCCCATTTCCATATATGCTAATAGAGCATGGATCTGCCACTCAACCTGAGTACGCAGAATGTCTGAGGTACTGAACGTCCGAATACTCTTGCCCTGTACAAGACGTACAGCATCAGTAAGCTGCCTCGAAGCCCAAGGCGTATTCAGGTGAACCTAATTATCCGTCGGAATCTATCCGTCATCTTCGCTCTCACCACTTCCTCAACTTCTGCCAACCTGCTTGCATCCGCAGACACTACTTGGCCTTGTTTCTCCATCAGCAGTTGCATCTCCAGCGACCTCACGTCGGCGCATCCTGCCAGATTTTCTTGCAGGACTGAATAGTCAAATCCACCGAGGGTCTCCCGGGTCGACGAAGTACAAATGGATGCCGAGCCGGACATGATGGGCGGATGGTGGGATGAAGGGAAGCATGGAAAGCATATTTGTCCAGAGATTCTTCGAGATGACCGTCCCTCGTCTGCGGATGGCCCGTTTTGGAGAGACAAACTCGACGACCCGAAGCTTTGTGAGCTCCCTCAACGCGGGCAAATCACTTTGTTCTGTGGGAATGTCGTAGTCAGTATCAGGTGAGAGCACACGCTCTCGCAATGCTTACCAGGTCCTAAGATAACCCACCCATCCAGCGGAAGGTCTAGCCTGAAATGTTCCAGGTTCTGACCAATAGAGCGCAAAAATGCGTTGATCGGAGCGGTGTCAATACGAAAGTATCCCTCGCATTTCAGCCGAAGATTCGTCAAGGACCCTCTGACCAACAACGGCTGCAGGGCCCCCAAAGCCTCCACGCTTCCATCACAATGAAGAGTGTCCAAGCGCAACTTCTGGTTGTCGTATGCTTTGTGCGATGACCGTGACGGGGGCGTTTCGGGTGCCTCGATATATGCGTGGTCGAGATGAAGCGTTCCGACGTGGCTGAAATGCCCGGAGAAGCTCGAGAAGCGACTTGATGTGAACACGGGAAGCGCGAAGGAATGCAAGGTCTCTTCTCCGTACGTCCGGAGTCGGCAATGCACTGGCCCGAATGCTGACCCTGTCGCCATAGATCGACAGGCTCCGTAGCCGCGGGAGCACCTGTAGGATGTTTCCGATGAACGGGGTGAAGTCGAAGTCGTCGTCTCCCGAGAGGGGCTGGGACACGGAAAGGTCGACGACGTGCACCGCCAACCTGCTCGACCCTGCTGCGAGTGCGAGGAAATCGTGGAGGTGCGTGGTTGATATGCTGAGAATGCTCAGCAGGTGCTTCGAGCTGCGAGGCGTCCACGAGTTGCACGTCAGTGCGCAGCTGGCGGCTGAGCGCCTGTCTAAGGCGCCGACGTTGTCGATGATGTGGTCGACGAGCTCCTGCGGGAGACTCATGACGGGGGATGCCATCGGGGACGGTGGCGAGGCTGCGCGAACACGACGAGCTGACGTTGTTTATATAGCGGCAAGGGGTGGTACCAAGTTCACATGTAAAAGGGGCCAGAACAGGGTTCTGCACGGATCAGGAAGGGAAGTCGAGGTAAGCAGCAAGGTTCAGTCCATCCACAGATTCATGTAATTCAGTGTGGCCAAGACATGCACCGCCCCAGGTTGCGTCGTGTTGATGCGCTCTAGTGCTGAATCTACCGCCGGGCGCGGCCAACGACAGAGGAGAGGGGACCAGGGTAGAGGTGGAGTAACTTTTGCGGTAGACAGAGCAACCGTTGGACTTTGCGGCGCAATCACCGTTGTACTTCACACCCAACTGTCGAACTTTTCAGCAACGTCAGGATATCAATGAAATGGAGCTGCGTGGTGTGGCTGAAGCACTCCCCTCTGTGTCTTCAACACGTTGAGAGCGACCCTTGCTTCGAACCCGGACAGGTTAGGCCTGGTGCCTCTTGGTTGAGGACGTGTTCGCATCGCATGGACCTGAAGCTAGACTATCCTCGGTCAACTCATCTGAGCATGCGTGTAGATGTGTCCAAGAATGTGCACGAGGAGCTAAATCCGACATACGCAGCCTAGCACGATGCGAAAGAGCGCCTTCCTCGACATTTCCGCTATCGTTTGGGTGGGAGGAATCGTCTTCAATATTGCTGGCCACAAGTGCGTCACTTCACGCAAGCCAATCATCCCGAGAGGGGATGCACCGCCCAGGCCATAGCAGGCCGTAGCGTATACTAGGGTTGTAGAAGATTTGAACAAGCCATATTATTGAAGCTAACTAAACACACCATGGTCAAGATTCGGGTGGTAAGTAGAAGTCATGTCTAGCTATGGTTGACCTAAGCATTCTGACTCATTATGAAATACAGGCGAGTAGATGAAATAAAGCACTCTTGCTACGGATATAACTTGGTAACCTCTGCGAGATGTTTCGGTAGGCTTTGTTGGACCTGACTTTGAGCTTCAGAGAGAACTTGTGGGAGGTCCGCGCCAGGGACGCCACGATGCATTCCATGAAACTCTACGGTCTTGAGGGTCTCATATCTCGCAGGGTTGATGCTGAACTGCAGAGAGATGTGAGACAGCGCTTTCTCGAAACGGAAGGAGACCGTGAGGTTGACACGAATGTGGTTCAAGCTTGGGAGGAGCGGTAACAACTTCCGGCAAACAAAGTCGCTGAACTGTAAAGAGGGGGTGAGAGAATGTAACGGCCAGACAACATAGGAGATCTCACGTCCACATGGTCGACTTCGTATTCAAATCGCTGGAGGCTTGTGCACATTGGCAAGGCTGACAGTGAATCCGCTGATTTGAATTTGCCTCAACATAATCGTTCAGCGACGTAGTGCACAATAAACTCACGGCGATAGAATGGCTGCCAGTTGGACGAGCTGGGGCGCACGCAAATGTGCTCTAAGCAGTAAGCCATTCCAAGCAGGCAGTTGTTGATGCTGATCAATTCACGGCGGTGAAACCCATCGAAAGATATGGACTCCGGTAGGACCACGGCAGGGGAGGGGCGCTGAGGAGGATAATTTCGCAACACCCATTCACTATCAGCGAACCAACTCGAAGTGTCCGGCTGACTCGCCATTTGGCACTTCTGAAGATTGTGGTGTCTATAGAGCGCATCTCCAAGATGTCGATGAAGTCAAATATCCACAGGAAGTCAGGAACAGACAGCAGGTCGACGCAGGATAGCTTTAGATGGTGAAGACGGTATCGCGCAGAAGGTCGATTGGTGGGCGACAATCTCAAGTTGGTTTGTGAGGAGTGATTACTCCAGAATTCGAGAAAACGGAGACGCGGGAATGATTGCAGGATGTCCTCGAAGTGCGGCGTGAAGTCGATAGACCCATTGATGACCAGCTCCCGGACATTGTCCGAAAACCTGGTAGACACTTCGGCCAAGGGAATGAAACTGGATATTTGATATGTTGACACTTCTATGTGCTCCAGCAAGTATTGGGAGCTGCGGCTGGACCATGCGCGCGACATAAGCGTATTAGACCTCAAGGTAGCCCAATCTGCCCCCTCATGAGGAGCAAGAAAATCCACGATTTGGTCTATAAGCTCCTGAGGCAAGGTAGGGGCAGCCTTCGTACGATGGCGTACATCGTAAACAGAGCCCGCTGCACAGCTGGAACGGTCGTCGATAGTCATGATCCCCAGCAAGACCACGAAATGATTTGACTAGCTGGTATACCTGTGCGCAAACAAGTGCAGTCAGAGAGAATTGACAGCCAAGTCCACTGACGTTCGGATGCTAAGCTTACTGGTGAATTGACTACTGGGTTTAAGCACTGCGTGTGGAAGTCTTGAAGTACGACGCTTGTCCAAGCCCGAAACGGACTGAGAAAGTGGGCTTTATTATTATTATCATTAACATAAACATTATAGCCGTAAATGGGCTTAACAAGTCGAATCAGAGTTTATTTAAATCAAGACAGTCTTGATTTGGCATACTGAGGCCGGGATAAGTCCTTCACCTCCGAGCTGAAGTGCTTGAACAACCTTGACCGGAAACCTCTCGATGCCAACTGAGGGCGCCCTTACGACCACCCGGGCTGTGTTTCTTGTCCAATTATTGCTGTATCTGTGACGTCTAAGCCTACCCCGACCGACCAATCTGCCCCTCTCACAACTTGTAACTAAACTCTCACTGAGTACTAAGCCCCGACGCAATGCCACCAGCTGCAGCCGCCGCACCCAGCAAGCGGACAACGAGTTCGAACTCTGATAGGTCTACGCTACCAAGTAGGAGGGTGGAGGACGACGAGGTGAAGCCGTATGTCATCGTAAGCGACCTGGGGAAAGGCAGCTTCGCGACTGTTTATCGCGGATATCATGAGGTACGCCAGTGCACTCTTCTGGTCTGGCATCCAAGTCCAACAGACTTTCGGCGTAGGACAATCATCAACCTGTTGCAATCAAGACTGTCAACCGAAGTGGGCTAAGCCACAAGCTACTCGAGAACCTTCAAGGGGAGATAGACATCCTGAAGGCCCTATCACACCGACATATTACACGCTTGCTTGACATTGTGGTAAGCTGGCTTCTGCACATACAATGATCACAGTCTTTGACGCGTCGTATATAGCAAGGAGAACGCAACATATACCTCATCATAGAGTTCTGTGCCGGCGGAGATCTCTCTAATTACATCAAGAAGCGCGGCCGTGTCGAAGGCCTGGAGTACATACCATCCCTAGGTGCTGCCCCGACGTACTATTCTCATCCAAGGACTGGCGGATTAGATGAGATTGTAGTGCGAAGTTTTCTGCGGCAACTGGGTACGTAAATCCGACATGCTTTCCTTGTTCCATCTCACCTTGTATTCCCAGCACGCGCTCTGAAGTTCCTCCGCAAGAAGACTCTCATTCATCGGGATCTCAAGCCTCAGGTGAGCTATATGCTATCGTGTAGGCACTGTCACGGTTCTTAGCTGTCATCAGAATTTGCTCTTGAATCCTCCTGCTGAGTCGGATCTGGCCAATGGTCACCCACTAGGAGTACCTATTCTGAAAGTAGCAGACTTCGGTTTCGCTCGTTCGCTGCATCCTGCTATGATGGCAGAAACCCTTTGTGGCTCTCCGTGAGTTGAATTTGATGTCTCAACTGACTCGTCCTGACGTGTGTAGATTATATATGGCACCTGAAATCCTCCGTTACGAGAAATACGATGCTAAAGCCGACTTGTGGTCTGTGGGTGCGGTGCTCTACGAGATGGCTGTCGGACGACCGCCCTTCCGCGCCCAGAACCACATTGAGCTGATCAAGAAGATCGACTCGTCGAAAGGGGTGAAGTTTCCGGACGAAGACCCTGCTCTGGTCGCTCGTATGAAGGAAAGCGGAGAAGAGATCAAGGAGGTTCCATCGGACGTGAAAAAGCTTATACGCGGTCTGCTGAAGCGATTACCTGCAGAGAGGCTGGACTTCGATGACTTCTTCGGAAGCACCGCGATGGAGAAGTCTAAGTTTCCTCGACCGACTCGCGATGCTCCTGCGCCGCCAATCGAAGAGTTTGGCACCGGAATCGCTGACCCGATGGCCATCCCAGACCATCACCGGGTTATACCACCCGAGGTGTTGGACCCCAAAGCCATGATTCCGCCTAGCAAATTCACGTTTAGGCGACGGGACACTGGCATGGGTGAAAGGTAAGCGTGGTGCTACGCATCGCTCCTTCGTGGTATTCCAGCTGACCTTTATATTGCAGTCCACCATCGCAGCCCTCGAGGGATAGCCGTCAGTCGCCTGCCAGTAGCCCACCTTCACGACACGCACCGTTGGCTGCCGACGTTTCGGATATACCTGGTGAAACCGAAGAGGATGGCATGCTTAGACGTGAATACGTTCTTGTGGACGATAGAAACGCTGTAGAAGTGAATCGTACATACGACGGTATGTTGCTGCTTGTTCACTACACATGTTTCCGCACTCAGCCCTCAATAGAAATCCAGTCTACTCGCAAGCGTCCTCTTCGTGAGCGCCAGGCAACTCCAGCAACATCACCCACCACCGAGACCGCCCCCGCGCCATTCCCGACCTACGAGTCCTCTCCATCGCCCATCAGCTTCCCACCGCCTCCCAATCCCAACGCACCCCCATTGTCTGGTTCGCCATCAAGCGTCGGAGCCCGCGCCAACGCACTCACTCGTGCGCTGAACGCTGCCTCGAAGAAGCTCTTTGGTGCGTCGACTTCACCGCGCACGTCGGGCGATTACCGTCCGTACCCCTCGGCGTCGCCAAGACGACAGCAAATCATCTCTTCAAGAGGCGGTGGGCTTGGATTAGACGTGGAGGGTTTCCGGGACCCGCAAGAGGACGTGGTGCTCGAGCTGCTGGAGGAGCTTGCGCAGAAGACGGAGGTTCTCTCGCGATGGGCGGACGAGATGTACGAATACGTGAAGAAGATTCCTCAGAGTGAGTGGGGTTTGCTTTGAAACACTCACTACGTACGTGCTAACGTTGGTACACAGAGCCGTTGCCAGATCCTAGCAAGTTCGAGCGTCGCGAGGGTGAACCTGAACGGCATGCCGCCCGCCGGAAGAATGCCGATATCCAGGCTGAATACAACGCCGTGACCTGTGTCGCGGTGTGCATGCTCTTGATGTCGTTCTCGCAGAAGGGCATTGACAAGCTGCGCAACTTCCATGAGCACATGCAAATGAGGGACCCGGATGGAGAGTATGAAGTGAGCGAGGGCTTCGATGAAGGTCAGTGCGTCGTGTGGCCGGCTAGACTGCCTACGGTTTTACTGACCATTCGGTAGCTCTGACTTGGTTCAAGGACCAGTTCATCAAATGCCATGACCGAGCGGCATTGGTGAAGACTTGGCTTCCAGCGCAGTACTCTGGTCCGCCGACTTTTTGGATCAACTGGTGTATGACCGTGCCTTGTACCTGGTGAGTACCTTGCCGTCTCGTGCAAAACACCCTTGTGATGTTGTTGTCACTTCAGAGTCGCACGGCAGCCCGCAAGGAGCTACTTGACCAGGCAACCAGTCACGACGAGTGCGAGAAGCTGTACGAAGAGTCGCTGTGGTGCCTATATGCGCTACAGGACGATCTTCTGCAGACCGACAACCCGTTCATGGAAGAAGACCGAACTACGATCGCTACCTGGATTAAACGTACGAAGTTACGACTTGTACGATGTCGTGTCCGTATGGGCATGACCGACCGGGAGCGTTTGAAGGACGCACGCCTCGACCGAAACCTCGACGACGTGCAACACGACCCCGCACCATGGGATGCCGCACACTACCAACATTCTCCGTCTCATCACTAGGAGTCAACGATATTCCCGTCCAAGAATTGACACTTAGACATCTCACCGCACTGTCTGGTATGATCCTTTTCATGCTCCCTTCTCTTCGCATCGATTCCACTGGATATTCATGGGCTGGAATGGACCAATACCATCCACTTTGTTGTATATACACTATCTAATATGTACCTCGCTGTAGTCTCATTCCACAGTTGTACCACTATCCGTCATACTTGGTTAGCATCCTGTACACTATACGATCCATTTTCTGACTACATATAACAACCTCGTTTATGAGCTCAAGCGGTGCTGTGCGATGCGCTTCAAAGCTTCAGCCTTGTCTGTTTGCGCGCTTAGTTTCCTGAGTTCCTCAATCTCTCCCCTTTTCTACCACTACCATCGTCGACCATGTACAGCTTGCATCCTGCTGGTTTTAGCATGAGCCCAGGGCTCGTTTTGACCACTCGGCTTGGCTTTCGAGAACGTCACGCTCTGTGAGACCATGGTAGTATCTCCCGATCAAACGGGAATGGCCCTCATCGTGAAAAGGCTTTCCCCGTCGACTGACCTGCTTGGAAGGCACCGTGCACCCTCATTCGGGTGCCGAGATGGTTTTTCATGACTCCGTAGGTTATCTTCCGTCGCTCCTCGGGGCGCTGCTGCTGATGAATTCTCTTCCAGAGACGTACGCGTACACCGGCCGCCGCCTGCCGCGTCGACCTTGGTCATCACGGTGCGACACACGGAGGCTTCTGGGCTCCTTGAGGAATACAGTCAGGGTTCTCAGTCTCATCTTCCGTGAGGCATATACAACGGATAGGGTCTGGAGATAGCAGCTACGGTCCGGAATGCTAAACCCTACAGGAGCGGATTAAGACAAGTTTGTACGTGGGCTCCCATATGCCGATACTGTCCCCCTCATGTCGTCATGTTTCTCATTGCCAAGTCATGTGGTCTCTGTGTCTCCAAGAGTATAAAAACCTCAACCTCTCGTCCAGGAAGATATCGCACCCTCCTCTATCCTTACTTCTACCTCGACATAAGACGCACAATGAGTCTCTGGGCAACTCCTGCTGAACCCGCCACCAAGCTTGGTCGCCATCGCCAGCTCGCACCTCTCGCAGGTGTACATGTGTCGCCCATCCAGCTTGGTGCGATGAGCATTGGCGACAAGTGGGCATCGTTGGGCATGGGTGCGATGGACAAGGAGAGCAGCTTCAAGTTGCTCGACGCGTTCTACGAGGCTGGGGGCAACTTTATTGACACCGCAAACGGCTAGTAAGTCATCGACACCCTGTTTTACTAGCCGATGTGTTAACGTTACTTCAGCCAGGATCAGTCATCCGAGGAGTTTATCGGTGAATGGATGGAGAAGCGCAACATTCGCAACCAAATAGTTCTTGCCACGAAGGTCAGCAAACATCATTTTAGGATCTATGTACCATCGCACTAACATTGGCCTAGTACACCACGAACTACAAGCGCGGCGCACCGGTGAGCGAGATTGCCCAGAAGACGCAATATGTTGGGAACAACATCAAGTCGCTGCACAACTCCGTCAACGACTCGCTCCAGAAGCTCCGGACCGACTACATCGACATCCTTTACGTTCACTGGTGGGACTATACGACTGGTATCGAGGAAGTCATGAACGGCCTCCACAACCTTGTCACCCAGGGCAAGGTGCTGTACCTCGGCATCTCGGACACGCCGGCGTGGGTCGTGTCGAAGGCCAACACATACGCGCGCATGAGTGGCAAGACGCCGTTTGTCATCTATCAGGGCGCGTGGAGCATCCTTCAGCGCGACTTCGAGCGTGATATCCTGCCTATGGCTCTGGATGAAGGTGCGTGTGTGTGTCGTGGTCCAGCGGATCTTGAATTGAACGGCATTCTGCACCTAGGTATGGCACTGGCTCCATGGAATGTGCTCGCTGCCGGTAAAATCCGCACGGACGCAGAGGAACAGAAGCGTATCGAGTCAGGCGAAAACGGACGATCTTTGTTCGGAGATTGGAAGCGTTCCGAAAACGAACGTAAGGTATGCCTGGAGCTCGAGAAGGTCGCGGAGGAGATCGGTGCGAAGCACATCACCTCGGGTAAGTAAGGATATTTACAATCATGGGCAACTTAATAACCTTTGCTCTGTAGTCGCTATCGCATATCTCATGCAGAAAGCTCCATACGTCTTCCCCATCATCGGCGGCCGCAAGATCGAGCACTTGCACGCCAACATCGAGGCGCTCGATATCTCGCTCAGTCCGGAGCAAATCAAGACTCTCGACGACATTGTCCCTTTCAACAAGGGCTTCCCATTCAGTAACTTCGTGAGTTACATGCTGCTCGCACATATCTGTCAGCTGACTGAGTGTACACGACACAGGGCGATGGCTCGGAGTATTCGAGGTTATACAATTCTGCGGGTCACTTCGACAAGTGGCCTGTTCCTCAGCCTATTCGCCCCCGCCGCACATAGACATGTAGAAGACGTCCTTGTAACTTACAATGCAGAGAAAATCAGCGGATCTTTATGAGACGATATGCCAGTAAGCAAATAACATGGGATCTGTGGGAACAAATCAGAGTACAGAATTCTCTCCGCTTTCACCTGGCTAGGTCCAAGTTGTCTCTTTGACAATACCTCTAATAGACGCATTAGAACGCGTTTCAATGTGTTCGGTTTGAAATGAGTTGGTGTTAGCAAGATGCGGTACTGTAATGACTTAAAATGACTTGGCCCATTCCCTTGCTCCTGCATTGCTCATGAATGCCCAAGTTATGGCTGTCACATTTTCAAATCCGCGGGTTAGTCCGATAAATAGCTTTTACGACAGGTCATAAATGGGTTACCGTATAGCTAAGACGGTAAGTACCAAAAATCGTAGCGTGGCTGGCGTGTGTAGGTCAATCCAACGTGCTTGAGCATTGCAGAGGTGCCGCACAGCAAGCCTGAGCACTGTACGAAAACAACCACTGTTTTTAGAAACAGATATTTGCAGATCATTCAAAAGAAAACGGCAATGCGATACATTCGGCTTTCTGCCACCTTGTCAGAGATGAGCGAGGTGCGACTGAGTGCTTCATGGGAATTTTGTGGCGTTCGGCAATCACCCCGTGCCGGATATCCCCGGAGGCTAATCACGTTTGCTCGGGCTTGAAGCCAACTTAGCCCTCAACTTTGCCTCAATTTCTCGCAACACGACGAGGATTGTGTCGTGTACAGCCCTCCTTGACTTCATACCACCACCATCGCCTTAGACGCCCGTGCCGTCTGAGCTCGCTGTCGAGCCACTCACCCTCTACAGTGCTCACCTCCATCTCTTAGAAGGTCTGTCTTTTATTCAAGTAGTATACTGATCCCCTCTTTCCTTTAGGTTTCTCGGTTTCCCCGTCAATGGAGGGTCCCGAGGCTTCTTGCCCGCTCTGCGGGTGGGCGGCTTCGGGCCTGAATGGCTCTGAGTCGCCCTTTGTAGCTGATGGGCAGCCCAGAGACGTTCGTCGTCGCTGGTGCCCCCATCAGCATAGTTTTGCCCTCGTATTGAGAGGGCACCGTTTGCACGGAATAGCAAAAAGGCCCCCAGCAGAGATGCGGGGGTTTCCTTGGGCCTGCTGGCAACAGCGGGCACAGGGCGGAGTACGGGCGCCTGCGGCCATGCCCAAAGGGCGTGGTTGCGATCGCTCGGACAGATTTGGCTCGGGCTGCAGGGATGCACACCGGGAGGAAGTGGTACAAGGTTCAGGCCTGTACGTACGATGTAACGAGATTAATTAATAAAATCGTTGTTCTCAATTTCAGTCGGACCGCTTGTGCCGGACTGGGATGGGGTATAGGGGCTGCAGAGCGGGCATTTGAGTGCCGGCTGTGTGGAACCTGGAATTAGCTGAACCTCATGAGGTATGGCATGAAGATAGGGGAAAGTACGTGTACCTACCCCAAAAGGAGTGAGAGGCAGTGCAATCAGTTACTGTTACTGCCTCACACTAAATTGAGGAGATGCGTGAGAATGGGTCCCGGGGACATTCAACACGCTACTCTCCGTGTAGAATACCTAGTGCACCATACCAACGTGTCCTATGTATAACAACCAATATGATGCTGATTCCGTATTACCGCCGCCTCTAAACCCCCAGCCAACCGATAAAAAGGAAGGCTTGGCGTCTAGGGAGAAAGAACAAGCGTCTATTAGCGCTTACAGCTACCGAAACAAGGGTACCCCGAGCAATCGGAGCGTATCCATTGAGGAAATAGAGGAAGGGGATGAGAAATCCCCAACCAGTAGCATCCATTCCCTGCCACCATCCTTGGATGTCGAACGGAGACAATACGAGGGAGGGAAGGGAGGAACAAGACTCGACAGAGTCATCTGAATCAGATAGAGTGATCGAATCTGAGGCGGAGATAGAAAACGAAGCCCGAGGCACTCAAATGCATCAGTGCAAACGTCCAAAATTCTAGAGCAAACCTTAACATGCTCCTAGAGAGAAACCTAGACCATGACATCATATGTGTCCAGGAACCGTTTTGGGGCTTCATCAAGAATGTCGCCTCAAGCACAAACAAGGATGGTGATGAGTATCACCAGACATGTAAACACCGAAACTTCATATGTTTAAGAGCAAGCGAGACATCGAGGGGTGTCCGTTTATATCAACAGAAAGTGGGCGTCCACGAGCCCACAAGTGAGACTTAGCTGTGTCAAACACCAGGACATCGTGTGCGTAAGCATGCAGTTCCAAGACAAGGAATTTACACTCCTCAATGTGTACAATGACGGTAAAACGTTTAGTGCGGTCAAGTACCTGCAGGACCATGCGGAGGATCTTCTCCCAATTGCGTTCATGGTAGGAGATTTCAACCTGAGGCACCCATATTGGGACTATCAGGAACAGAAACTCGTTGATGAAGGAAGGAGCAACGAGATAAGAAACAAACAATCGAGCCTAGATCTCATTGATTTGGCAGAAACGTACATGGAGCTCGTGCTTCTAAACGACAAAAGGGGACCGGCCACGTGGGAATCACATAATGTGAAACTACGAAAGGGAGTCCTGGACTTGGTTTGGGTGGACCCGAAACTCGGCGAGTACGGGAACCTAAACGTAAAAATGCATGAACGTCGAGGCGATCATGCAGTATTAGAGTGGCAGATGCCCATAGAAGTAGAGCCGGAGATTGTCCCCACTGTAAAAAGAGGGTCCATTGAAGGTGGCATATTCATGAAAGAAGTTAGGGTGGCGTTAAACAATGCCCTACCAATTTCCGAAGATTGGTTCACGTCAGCTGAAGACGTGGAGGAGTATGGTGACAAAATCGCCGGAGATCTTTGAAACCTTATGGGGAGAACATTCGAGACCCCCTAAAAAGTGCGCCAAGTCTAAATCTTGGTGGACGAGTGAGTGCAATAAGCGGGCAGGAGAGCAGCGCAAAGCACTAAAACAGAGATCAGCATGGAGGACGGAGAGGTCCAGGCTGAGAAAGAACATCATCACATGGCCTGAGCACGAGGAGGTGGGCTCATGGGCCTTGAGGATTGATGAAATTGATGCACTATGCGACGATCACAAGGAAGTGGTCGAAAAAGCAGGCAAGAGGCTAGCTGAGCGGTCTCCAAAGCTAAGACCAAAATGTTTGACAAGGTCATCGCCAAATGTCATTCATCCAGAATCTGGGATATGGTTGAGTGGACCAAGCCCAGAAAAGTGTCCGCGAACACAGGCCTTGTCGATAGACAAGGCGAGCCAGCTGATTCGGAAGAGAAGTTAGGAAAACTCTTCCAGGAACAGTTTACACCGGAGAATCCACGCAAAGTGGATATGTCCATTCTCGGTGAATTTGAAACTCACGAGAAAAGAGAGTTCAAGAACTTCAGCAGGCACGAGCTGCGGAAGGAATTGGCGCTCACTAGCAACTTCTCAGCGCCCTGGCTCAGATAACGTGTCATGGTTCTGGTTGAAGCACATTGTTACCGATGCGAGAGAACTCCCTATGGTGAAGAGGGAGATGAAATCGACATGGAGAGGCCTATCTTGGCTTACTTCAACGCTGCATAAAATTCGGGGTTCACCCTAGAATATTTAAACAGTCTAGGACTGTTGTTATTCAAGCCAAATAAGCTGGATTACACGAAGGCTAAGGCTTACAGACCGATAGTTCTCCTAAACTGCTTAGGAAAACTGTTGGAAAAACTCATCGCCAGACGCATGCAGTTTGACGGACAGAAGTACGGCATCATGCACCCGAATCAGTTCGGCGGCACAATGCAGCACAGCACTACGGACGCGGGCATACAACTCGTGCACAACATTAAACAGGCATGGAAGCAGGGAATGGAGTCGTCAGCCCTGCTTCTTGATGTCTCACAATTCTTCCCTTCCATCAATCATGAATTGATGGCAGGCATTCTACGGAAACAGGGCTTTAACAAGGCATTGTGTTCATACTTTGAGAACTACCTTGTCGATAGACAAACACAGTTCATATTCAATGGGAAACAGATGGATCCCATGGACTTTTCGACCGGCGTCGGGCAGGGTTCAGCCCTGTCCCCGATACTGACCGGATTGTACATTGCGCCGTGGCTACACAAAGTGGCAGCTACAAAGCGCGTGATCAAAATATCACATGATGGTGAGGTTCACGTGTTAAGGCACGATTGGACCCCTAAAGAGATTAAAGCAAATGGTCACACGACCATTCAATTCTTCGTGGATGATGGACTCATTTACGTAGCCGGAAAGATGGACTCCGATGACCGGAGGACCAACTTAAGTATAATAACCTACTGTTAAAGGCAGTATTTGCGGAAGTCATGTCAGGTCTCAATCGAATGGGATTGGGAGCTGAAGCAGACAAACTAGAACTAATGCACTTCCCGTAAAAAGAGTGCAGGAGAATGGAATGAGAAAGACCCACTAGGGCCGAAACTCAGAGTCAAGGTTGACGGAGTCATGCACACCGTTAAGCCAGCTCACAAAATGAGATACCTCGGATTCTACCTGGATCCAACGTTATCATTTAGAGATCACATCAAGTTTTACGCCACCAGGCTGCAGCACGGTGAACGCCCTCAGGATGCTGGGGAACTCAAACCGAGGGTTCAAACCCAAGGATAAGAGAAGGCTGTACGTATCATGTGTTATGCCGATCATAACATATGGCGCCCAACTGTGGTGGCGCCCAGACTGGTCTGGACTGAATGGCGCATGCCATCAGCTACAGTTGGCCCAAAACAGAGGCGCCAGATGGATAACGGGAGGCTTCAAAAGTACTCCCATTGGAGCGATGGAGACAATGGCAGGACTACTGCCCATTAAGCTCCAAATCAATAAATTTATGCACAAACAGTGTTTGCGCACTAGAACGCTGCATGAGGGACACCTCACAAGGGCACATCTCACGGCCGGATTGGAGGTGAATTCCACCAACATTGTTGCTCCCTTCCCATACAAGGAAAGGAAGACGAGAGATGCAGACACCCCTATGGTACACATTAACCATAAGGGGAAGATCAGCAACGAGGACTTTGATCTTGTCAACCCTGAGTGCCGACCTGGCGACAGGTTAATTGACGAGTACTATGACAATGACCGCATTAGTATTAATACTAAAGCGCCAACAAAGAGCTCAGAAGGTTCCCCATATGGCTAAAGGAGGTTTTCCTCCGAAGCTAGAAGAAGCTACCAAGTCGGAAACGACGAGGGTGGTTTTCACAGACGGGTCCCAAAAAGGACAAAAGTCATTTGAAAAACTCCGAACAGGAGCAAGCTGGAAGGTGTACAATCACGATGGCACCTCAAAACAAGGTTTCTTTGGGTGTGGGAAAGCAACTCCGTATGATGCGGAGATGATGGCCCTGGCCAAAGGAATCAAAGAAGCTGTCAGCGATGCGGCAGACGGTATCCGCACCATACAGGTCTTCGCAGACAATATAGGGGCGATTGAATCCATTCTTAAACTTGATAAGGGAAATTCCCAGATGGTTGCAGTCATGACGTGCAAAGTTGCACGAGCATGGTTAGACAAGAGCCCAAGAAACAAAATTGTGCTCAATTAGTGCCCGGGCCATCGTGACGTGCCTCAGAACGAGGAGGTCGACAAGTTGGCGGGAGAAGGGGCAAAGGCTGAGGCACAACCACACTACGTGTCGCAGTCCATTGCCCTGCAGTCTATGGACGAACTTACCACAAAATGTGGTCAAACATGCGCAGAGACATGAAATACTGCTAGGAAGAACGTGGAAAACACTAAGTCAATTTCCGAACAGTGGATCTAAACATGACCAGGCCGAATGTTACGTGGAAATACTCCATGAACTGGTACCTGAAAACCATGGGAAAGGATCAGAAAACCTTCTCCCGTTTCGTACGCTTCAGGAGCAATCACTTCCCACACGGAGCGTGAGACAAAAGATCAACCTCCCGATCAGGAGAAGGTCGCCCAGTGCTGGTGCAGCGGAGACGCAGAAACACGCGATCATATCCTGTATGATTGCAAGTTGTGGACGCACCGCTTCATCAGAGAAGGAAATCATCAATTCACAGACAGAGAATTGTTTGAAATAGCGGAGAGATACGGGAGCGAGGCACCATCCATGATGCTGATGCTCGCTGGAGAGTCTTTGCATTTACCAAAGAGGACATTGCTCTCTTCGAAACTGAACCCAATGGTGGCCACATTCAAGTGGCTCGAACTGAGGGAACAGATATATGATGACGAGCACAATGGGGTCCCGGAAGAGGACTCTCTTGCTGCCCTCAAAGCAGACCTTCACGGAAGAATGCGCAGACTAGCGCGCTTCCAGTGGGACATACAACACGCTCCGGCACTTCTCAGTAGATGGAAGAAGGCCGAGGAAATGGTGGATTGGGATAAACTCGATCTAGTCTTTGACCAGTGGTGGGGTGGCACGCGGTCAACAATATCCCGGAACAAATTCGGATCAGATATAGACGAGGGAGATGAGAATAAGCTCCTTGTCGAGTTCAGTTGGGACCTAGACACCACCCTAGCGATCGAAGAAGATCTTCGGTCGCGCGAGGGTAGGGAGTGGATTGAAAGGGAAAAGGCCGGGTTCATAGACCGGCTGCGAAAGTACCAGACACCCACTCGCCGTCATAAGGAAACCACCAAAGGCCAGCATGTGGCTTGATCCTGCATGGGTGCAGGAACAGAGATATAAGTACCGTAAAGGTGCTCATTCAGACTATGTAGGGCTATATGCCTACATGTAGTGCGGCGTGGTTTTCTCATTTCTCTCTGTGCGGAGGGATTCTCGAGTCTCGGGTTCAAACCTGGCTCTGGGCAGGCGTTTTCTCGAGGGCATCGGGTTTCGGGCCAGAGTGCCGCCGAAGGCCGCCCTTCCTGTCCGTAAGGGGGAAGAAAAGGGCATCTATCCCAGGGGGTGCCCCGGCGAGTCGACACCACGGACACACGGATTCACACTCAACGGACCCAGTAGATACAGATCTATTAGCACCGGAGCTCATGCGGTTCGTCCCGCGCTTCGTTACCAATATCAGATTTCAAAAAAAAAAAAAAAAAGATTGTGTCGTGTATTTTATTAACGCTCGAGCCAATAACGAGCTGGAGATACGTGTTTCCAGTTATTCATGACTCTGCGTAGCCAGCTTTGTCTGCTCGCGCAGGCATTGTCTTTCGGCGCCGCCAAATCACAATGCACCCCCTTGTGTGGTTCGCAATCAAGCGTCGGAGCCCGTGCCAACGCACTCACTCGTGCGCTGAACGCTACCTCGAAGAAGCTCTTTGGTGCGTCGACTTCACCGCGCACGTCGGGCGATTACCGTTCGTACCCCTCGGCGTTGCTAAGACGACAGCAAATCATCTCGTCGAGAGGCGGTGGGCCAGATCGATTGGACGTGGAATGAGGGGTTCGGATGGAGAGTATGAAGTGAGCGAGGGCTTCGACGAAAATCGGTTGCTTTGTAGCCAGTTAGGCTACCTACGATCTCGCTGACCGCTGGGTATCTCTGACTTGGTTCAAGGACCAGTTCGTCAAATATTATGACCGTGCAACCAGCATTGGTGAAGACTTGGCTGCTAGCGCAGTACTGTGGTCCGCCGACTTTCTTGGATTGAGTTGTAAACGATCGTGCCTTGTACCTGGTGGGTCCTTTGCCGTCTCGTGCGAGATACCTTGTGACGTTGGTCTCATTTCCAGAGTCGCACGGCAGCGCGCGAGGAGCTGCTTGACCAGGCCACAAGTCATGACGAGTGCGAGAAGCTTTATGAAGAGTCGCTGTGGTGCCTGCATGCGTTGCAGGACGATCTTCTGCAGACGGATAACCTATTCATGGGAGAAGACCGGACCACGATTGCGACTTGGATCAAACGCACGAAGCTACGACTTGTAAGATGCCGTGTTCATATGAAGATGACCGACCGGGAACGCTTGAAGAACACGCGCCTCGACCGAAACCTCGACGATGTTCACCACGACCCCGCACCATAGGATGCCGCAAACTACGAGCATTCTCGTCTCGAGCTCATCACTAAGAGTCCACGATGTACTATCCACGGACTGACACTTAGCCGTCTCACCGCACATCCTTCTGTATAATCCTTTCCGCGTTCCCTTCTTCTCACATCGATTCCACCCGATATTCGTGGGCTGGAATGGACCAATACCATCTACTTCGTTGTATGTGCACTATCTAATATGTACCGCGCTGTACTATAGTCTCATTCCACATTTGCACCACTATTCGCCACGCTCGGTTAGCACGCTGTAAATTACACAATTCATTTTCTGCCTGTATATAACAACCTCGTTTATGAGTCCAAGCGGTGTTGCGTGAGGCGAGTTTCAGCCAGCTCCCGAAGCCTTGTCTGCCTGCGCGCTTAGGTTTCTCGTATCCTCCCTCATACCACCGCCACCGTCGACCATCTACCGCTTGCGTCCTGCTGCTTTCTGCATGAGCCTGGAGCTCATATTCACCACTCAGCTTGCCTCTCGAAACGCTCATGCTCTGTGAGACCTTGATGTTGGAATTCTTCCACGGTGAAATGGCAATGGCCCTCGTCAAAAGGTTTCAAATTCCTCCGTCGACTAGCCTGCATGGAAGGCACCGTGCACCTTGATTGCGGTGATGAGATGTTTTCGTGACTCTGTGGGTTCTTTTTCGTCGCTCCTCGCGGCGCTGCTGCTGATGAATCCTCTCCAGAGACGTACGCGTCCCCCTACTGTCGCCTGCCGCGCTGAAGTTGGCCATCATGAAGCGAGACACGGAGTCTTCTACTTTCCTTGAGGAATAACGATAGGGCTTCCAGTGTCATCACTTGTGACGCGCATCCGACGGGTAGGGCCTGGAGATAGCAGATGGCGTTTGAGCAACCAAACACTATAGCAGCGGATTAGTACAAGTTTGTGGCCTCTCATACGCCGATCTGTCCTGCTCATGTCGCCATGTCCCCAACCGCCAAGTCATGTGGTTTCTCTGTCTCCCAGTGTATAAAATCCTCAGCCTCTCGTGGAAGATATCATGCCCTCCTCTATCCTTACTTCCACCTCAACACACGACGCAGCATGAGTCTCTGGGCTTCCCTCCTGAACCTGCCACCAAGCTCGGCCGCCATCGCCAGCTCGCACCTCTCGCAGGTGTACATGTGTCGCCCATCCAGCTTGGTGCGATGAGCATTGGCGACAAGTGGGCATCGTTGGGCATGGGTGCGATGGACAAGGAGAGCAGCTTCAAGTTGCTTGACGCGTTCTACGAGGCTGGGGGCAACTTCATCGACACTGCAAACAACTAGTAAGTCGTCAATATCCTGTTCTATTGTACGGCGTGCTTACGTTGCATCAGCCAGGACGAGTCGTCCGAGGAGTTTATCGGTGAATGGATGGAGAAGCGCAATATTCGCAACCAAATAGTTCTTGCCACGAAGGTCAGCCAACATTATTTCAGAATCTCTGCATCATCGCGTTAAAATTAGCTTAGTATACCACGAACTACAAGCGCGGCGCACCGCCGGACGAGATTGCCCAGAAGACGCAATTTGTTGGGAACAACATCAAGTCGCTGCACAACTCTGTCAACGACTCGCTCCGGAAGCTGCGGACCGACTACATCGACATCCTTTACGTCCACTGGTGGGACTACATGACCGGCATCGAGGAAGTCATGAACGGCCTCCACAACCTCGTCACCCAGGGCAAGGTGCTGTACCTCGGCATCTCGGACACGCCGGCGTGGGTCGTGTCGAAGGCCAACACATACGCGCGCATGAGTGGCAAGACGCCGTTTGTCATCTATCAGGGCGCGTGGAGCATCCTCGAGCGCGACTTCGAGCGCGATATCCTGCCTATGGCTCTGCATGAAGGTACGTGTGTGTGTCGCGGTCCAGCGGGTCCCGAATTGAACGGCATTCTGCATATAGGTATGGCACTGGCTCCATGGAATGTGCTCGCTGCCGGCAGAATTCGCACGGATGCAGAGGAGCAGACGCGTATCGAGTCAGGTGAAAATGGGCGGACTATATTTAAAGACTGGAAGCGCTCCGAACACGAACGTAAGGTATGCCTAGAGCTCGAGAAGGTCGCGAAGGAGATCGGTGCGAAGCACATCACCTCGGGTAAGTAAGGATATTTAGAGTCGTGAGCAACTTGATAACCTTTATCCTGTAGTTGCTATCGCGTATCTCATGCAGAAAGCTCCATACGTCTTCCCCGTCCTCGGCGGCCGTAAGATCGAGCATTTATACGCCAACATTGAGGCGCTCGATATCTCGCTCAGTCCGGAGCAAATCAAGACTCTCGACGACATTGTGCCTTTCGACAAAGGCTTCCCATTTAATAACTTCGTGAGTTGCATATTGCTCGCATTGATCTACAGGCCGATTAAATGTACATGGCACAGGGCGATGGTTCGGATATCGGGAGATTATACAAGTCCGGGGGTCACTTCGACAAGTGGCCTGCTCCTCAGCCTATTCGTCCCCGCCGCACATAGGCATGTAAAACACATCCTTGCAACTACAATGTAAATCAAAAGGAACAATGCAGGGAATACCAGTGGATAACTATAAGACGGTTTGCCATACGCAACTAATGTGGGGCTCGTAGGAACAAATCAGAGTGTAAAATTCTCTCCCCTTTCACTGAGCTCGCTCCAAACCGTCTCTTTGACAATACTACTAACAGACTCATCAGAACGCGTCTCAACACATTCGGGTTGAAGTGAGCTGGCGTTAGTAGGCTGCGCCGCTGCGGTACGGAATACCTTAGAATGGCTCGGTCTGTTCTCTCGCTCCTGCTCAGCTCATGAATGCCAGAGTTATGGCTATCACATTTGTTAATCGACAGGTCATTACGATAAGTGGCTTTCACAACAGATCATAAATGGTTTACCAGATAGCTAAGACAGTAAGTATTCAAAGAGCGTACTTAACTAGGCTAGCACGACACGCTGGAGTATGTGGGACAACCCATCGTGCTTGAATAGAGGTACTAACCGCACGGCAAGTCTGAGCAGAGTACGAAAAAAAGGCTATCATTTTCTTGGAAAAGAAATATTTGCAGGCCATCAAAAATAGCAATGGGATACATCCGGCTTTCTGCTGGCGCACTACGGCTACAGACATCCTTGTCAGAGATGAGCGAAGTGCGACTGGCTCTGAGCGCTGCATGGGGATTTTGTGGCGCTCGGCAATCACCTCGTGGTGGATATCGCCGGGACTAATCGCATTCGCTCAATGGAGCCGACTTCAACTTAGCCCTCAATTTTGCGCAACATGACCTAGCGGATTGCGTCATATATTCGGACAACGTTCGAAACAGTACCGAGTTGGGACATGCGCGTTCAGTGATTCATAATTCTGAATAACCAACATTTACAGGTACACCATGATATTGCACTTGTCGGGTTCTCAGTCCACCAAGATACAACGCACTCATCTGGCGGGCAAAACGAGTCAATAATCCTCTGAGAATCAAGGCCGTGATGGTTGTTCTCCTCCATGAGTTTCGCCCAGTCGATACCTAGAAATGCTGAGCCCGTAAGAGCTTGAAGGACGTCAGGTCGGTCCAAAGCTTCAATTCGGTGAAGGTGAGCTGGGTTTTTGACATTTTCATAAACATGCAGATGTAATGGCCATTCGTTAGAACGCCCAATCCGGTTTCATGAAAATGTAATTTGCCCCATATCTGTCCCAGTAGGGTTAAGTAATTACGTAACTCGGAACCATACGGTAAACAGAGTTGTACCTGTTTGAGTAGCTTCTCTTCAGAAGAAGTACCAGTCCAAGCAAACGCGCCAGTCTTGTGCTGGGTAACTTCGGTTGTAAATAGGGACTCAAATCGTATGTTGGTAAGTCCCTCCAGGTACTTGACTTCTACCACAGCACCATACGTCATCTGGTTTGGGTCTCTGGATAATAAGAAATCCGGAAAACCAGCTCTCTTCCTTGCCGGCCCATTCGACGTACCGTGCATGGTATGAATCGATCGTAGCCAGACAGGATAGAAACCGCTTGCAGGTTCAGGACCCCATGTACCTTTGTCCCGGGTCGCCTCAGTGAGCGCATTGCTGACTTGGTTGCTGTACCGAGTCTACAAGTCAACATAGTGCTGTCGTGTTAATACCCCGACCAACAAGAAAGAGATGAACACAACTTGTAGGAGAAGATTGACGAATTGCAGCACCTGGGTCCTAAACTCGTCCTGAACGGCTAATTCGCAGTTTGCCAGTGCCGGATTGGGTTTCAACAAATGGCCTTTGAACGAATTCTTGAGTGCACTTATCGCCTGTCGCTGCTGGACATGATCAGGTAGTGGAAGTATGTTCAGCTGCGTATTCCAGGTATTCAGCGCTGGACGGCCATCAACGGGCGCCATGGAGGGGCACTCCCACAAAGATCCAGGCGGAAAACCGACTCCGCATAGTCTTTCAACCGTAGCCAAAGCTTGACACACTGTTTGATGTCTGCCAGCTTCACATCGCTAGCCAAGTTCTTGATCGCTCCTGGGGTTTCGGTCATTGATGTCCTTGTGCGGAGGGGCGTTACTCTGAGAGGCCTGCATCTAAACTCAAGGGGTTGAGGGAGGGCGTCCGAGTAGAGGTCAGGAGCGTCAGGGAAAGGCAACTGAGGCCCAATCCCCGAGATGGGGTTGTCCGGCAGGTGTAGCAGCAGGAGTAGATTGACGATACAGGCGATTTGGTAGATATAGAAAAGGGCAGGCCTGTTCTGGAGGCTTTTGGGCCGGAGGTTGTGGCTCTTCAGGTTGCGGCGGACCCTTGGAAGGCCTCGGGGTGGCAGAGGTGGCAGTCGTGTAGGTTTTGCATCCGGGTTCTGTACAGAGGAAGGAGCGGAGGGTACAGAATGTGAGCTCATGGCGTAGCGACAAACGCAGGAGGGGTATGTGGGGCGAAGAGACGAACGTTTGTGGACGTTTCAGTAAACTCACGCTGTTAATTTATAGCCACCTGGCATATAAACAAAAGCCTAGTTCGGTTCATCGGAGTTCACAGCATCTATCACATGCAGCTGGTGGCCATTTGGTGGCCACTACCAAGCCATAAAATGAGGGTGAATGTTCTGAAGGAAATGTACCTCTCTGTGATCAATGCGGCGTGAGTGAGCATAGATCTATTTAGAGCGAAACTCTGCACCGCAGCAAATACACAGAATATGCCCACCAGAGCTCAATAAAGTGACAGGCCAGCATGTAGACTTTGGCAAGGATGACTCAGCTTGTGGGCAGGCCACCTCCGACCGGCCGACAGGCAGGCAATGTTGAACAGAAAGGAGCGCTCAAGTTGATGGCCCACCACGGTCACGTGCATGCTGTATTCAAATCAATATTCAGCTCAGCGGCCTCAGCCTGACTGAAGGCTATTACAGGCCACCTCGGCCGCCTCCGGGGGTACAAAATGCAACAGAAGGACAAGGGACTTATTGTCTGCTCGCGCATGCGTTGTCTCTTCGTGGATAGCATTGTCCTGCCTTGCCCAGGGTGATTTCGACTTCGAGCACTCGTTTGGCGCATTTGTATCGAATTTTTCACTGTGACGAGCCAACCTCTCTCCTGCAATCATGGCCTCCCGAACATCTCGCAGCAGATTGTGAGTGTTGAATCCGTTTAGTTGGATTGCGCTAACATATGCTTTTAGGCTCCAAATGCAATCACCTCCGTTGTGGTGCCCGGTGTGAGATCCAATAGACTGAATCTTGACATTTCCTTCGCGAAGGGCAGAGGGATCCGTAACGAACGTTTACTCTATCACAAAAGCTCTAACAAGATGAGAGGCCCTCGCCACCTCCCCTCCCGTCGACGACTTTGCCAGCAGCTGAAAATCTCAAGCTGCAACTTCGCCTCGGAGCTCAGCTAGGGCGTGGCAGCTCCGGCCTTGTGTATGAGGGCTTTCGTCGATCCAGATGGCTCGACAGCTCTTTGCAAACCACTCCCGGCCTACCGCCTCTGGTTGCAAAAAGTCTCTTATCGAGGACGCATGTCGGGCTTGCTCACGATGCCTACTACTACGATCAGCTACTTCCGGTGCAAGGCGTCTCCATTGCTCACTGCTACGGCTATTTTTCCGCCCGAAGTCTCACCGGACGTGTCTCCGATCAAGCAGGGGCTCAGAGGATGATTCTGAGACAGCCATGCAACTGGCCTACTCTTATTACCACAGAGATTTTGATGAGGGCAACGACAACGACAATGACGACGACAAAGTCGAAGGAGAAACACTTACAGAAGCTGGACTCTGCTCAGGGAGGCCTTTCCATGGGCAGAGCCTGAGCCTGTAGACACCGACTTTCGGAAAACCAAAGAACCGCCTAACGTTGTTTCCATCCTGATCCTAGAGCGTCTGGGAGACTTTTCTTCCTATGCATGTGGAACTTCCTCAAGACCTCATGTAAGTGGCTCGCCCCTTCTCCGCAGCTGTTTCTACAAGCTTACAGCCAATGTCTGGAACGTTAGAGATGACGTGCATGATATTTACGCCGATCTTGTGTACATGCGCATCTATCCTCAAGACATTCGTTACTCCAACATCCTCAGTGCACCTCCGTCGCCACCCGGTTTCCCTGGTTTAGTCTGCCCATTCCACGAGCGCGTTCATCAGTGGCGCGTCATCGACTTCGATCGCGCACAGGAAACCAACATGTGGCCAACAGCACGCTTACTCCGTCGAGTTGTGGCTGGAGCAAATTCTGCCTCATCTTCGGTATGGAGGCTATTACAACCCGGGAGGACTTTTGACCCAGTCGCTCCGACTCATCCAGAATTGTACCTCTCGTAGATGCGATGTTTATTGTGTGCGTGTATATTCGCTGCCATGACAGATAGCCCATCTATGCGGCTGGGTTTGGGCGGTGTTTCTCACCATGGAGAATTAATATTATTCACCATCCTTGAAGCCTCTGATGGGAATGAGCTCAAGAATGCCAACCCGAGCGTTACATGGTGGTGTTACCATGACCAGTCACCATCAGTCACAACAGTGTTGATTCCGAGTGACTGAGAGTCATCTCGTAACTCTACCAGACTCTACCTCCATTCATCAGCGACACCAAGTCCCCTCAACAGATTGTGAGTGCCGAGAACAACTCGGAGCTGCATGAATCTTACTCATGCTGTGTAAAGACTTCGAACGTGAATTGCTTCTGCTACCATCCCTGCTGTACATATCATGAACGGGATGCCTATGCAGCTCTCCTTCGCCAGAGCACAAGGGATCCGCATCAGACGGCTTCTTTTCCGTGAAAACTCCAAAGAAATGAGAGGCCCGGCTCCACCCCCAGCTCTGTCCGCAGTACTGCCTCCCACCGGCGACTTGGAAGCTGAAACTTTATCTCGGTAAATGGTTGGGGCAGCGGCAGCTCAGGTCTTGTTTTTGAGGCATTTGTTGATTCCAATGGTGCTGACCCTTCCTTGCTCAGCTCACCTGGGCTACCACCTTTAGTCACAAAAATCTCCTATCGAAGACGCAGTGTCACCCTCAGCGCATGATGCATACTATTACGACCACTTGCTGCCCCTGCAAGGCGTCTCCATCGCTCGTTGTTATGGCTACTTCTCTGCCAAGGTCTCGTTTGATATTTCGCCCGTCAGGCGAAGGTCCAAGAGTGGCTCCGAGACTGAAGTGGATCTCACTTACCCGCATCATCACTCAGATCCAGAATCTGACAAAGAGGATCAGGACGAAGAACTGGAGGAAGTCAGTTCTGAAGATAGCTTGGAGGACATCCCCGTTCTTGTGTCTGAGCCTGTTGACACAGAATTTCAAGAAGTCCAAGAGCCACCTAGTCTACATTCAAACTGGGGGTCTTCTGAGGAGGGTCCCGGAGTTTGAAACGGCACGTCAGGCATTGCCTGGCCATCACGGCAACCACGTGGAAGGTTCAGAAGAAGACCGTCTAGGCTGCAGGCTGCACGACGTGTCCGACTTCAAAGCTGCAAAGCTTTTCGTAAGCAACTTGAACTAAATAGCTCATATATATACCGTGTATCTGGCAGGTCTTGTAGCTTGATGTCAGGGAGCACTTGGGTCAATGAAGGAACAAACAGAGGTGTGAAAAGAGGCTCGTGGAGGCAATGTGTTATGGTCCCGTATATATGAGGATGGCTGACTCCTGATCCAGTGAGAAAGTAGGAGAAAATGTATGTTTGTTACTTCGTATTACTCTGTGCGTTACGAAAGGTTGGACTTTGAAGCTGAATGTGCGAACAAAATGCTTGAGCACTGAGTAATCAGCATTACGTGCGCGCGCGGACGATGACATCGTCAGAAAACGCACTTGAGGTCCAACCCATTTCTGGCCGAGAAGCCGATTCAAACTCCGGGACCCTCCTCAGAAGACCCCCAGTTTGGTCACAGCCTCTATATACCAAGGAACGCGGGCATCTCTTCCGACTATTTAGAAGGCTGTCCTAGAGCCTAAGAGCCACCCAGCGTTCTCTCCATCCTGATCTTGGAGCGCCTCGGCGACTTTCTCCCCATGTATGTTGAACTCTCTCAAAACCTCATGTACGTACACTTTTCCTTCACCGCTCTCTTTTCTCGAGGCTCACATTCACCCGTCGAACCCATTAGAGATGATGTTCACGACATATTTGCGGATCTAGCCTACATGCGGATCTATCCTCAAGACATTCGCTACTCCAACATCCTCAGCGCGCCCTCGTCACCGCCTGGCCTCACGGGGCTGGTCTGTCCCTACCACCAGCGTGTTCACCAGTGGCGTGTCATCGACTTCGATCGCGCGCAGGAAACAAACATGTGGCCGACTGCCCATGCGTTCAGCGTCGCGTCATGGCTGGAACGAATCCTGCCTAACCTCCATTGGGGAGGGTATTACAATCCAGAGGATTTGTAAGCCACGTATATGGTATTGACCTAGTTGTTATCGCGTATATATCGCGTCTGTAATGTCATTGTGAGCCTGTTCGAGAATTTGTATGGTAGTGATACTGTCTCGTGCCTGTGCCTCAAGTGGGTCGTTTGCGATGAGACCTCGCCACAGTGACCCCCTCCCCTCCCCCTCCCTTGGATAAGCCGCATTCATAAGGTTGAAAATCGAGACTGCTCGACATTCCTCATCCCGTGCCGCGTCTTCGAGTTCGTGCGCTTGCCAGCAGGACGCTCTGCTCTCGTCTGTCTTATGGCCATTAATATTGTTGGCTTCGCATGCCACGATGACGGGGTATTTAGCGGACAACAACATGCGTCCCTGGCAACTCCCACAGTTTCCCAACCTTGTCAACAACTTGTCAATGTGAGCTTGGGCTCTCAGATCTCAGATCTCAGATCCAGTGGCCTTGGGCGTCTACTGACGCACACCGTACGCGTAACTTACGAATCCCGTACTTAGCGTTTCCACTTTCGCCTGATCTACCTTCAAGCTTCAAGCTGTGGCGTGACCTGTTTGCCTGCTTCAACGGCCATGATGGCCTCACCCGATCTTCCCGAGTATATCTTAAGTGTCTTTTTCCAGCTTGTGTCACTCGGTGGTGACTGACATGTGTGCACAGGCTTCCAATGCAGTCGCCTCTGTGGTACTTCCCGCTGTGCATTGCGACGATGTACGCATTCAAATCATCTTTGAGAGAGCCGAAGGAGTCCGCAACGAAAAGGCCTTATTTCGTGAACAGTCCGCTGAATTGCGAGGTCCACCTGCTCCGCCGCCACCGACTGCGTCGCTCCCTCGAACAGGCTACCTTAAGCTGCAGCTGCGGTTGGGAGCGCAGCTTGGTCACGGCAGTTCCGGCATTGTCCATGAAGCCTTTGTGGATCCGTCGGGCTCAGACGCTCCCCTCCAAGATCCTTCTCAATTGCCCCCTTGGTGGCCAAAATCTCCTACCGAGGACGGAGTGTTCAACTCGCCCACGACGCTTATTACTACGACCATCTGATTCCGTTACAAGGTGTTTCCATTGCTCGCTGCTATGGCTACTTCTCCGCAGAGGTTCCTGCAGAAATCTCTCTATTGAAGCCAAGCACCCAAGAGACTAGTCCCGAAACCAGCATCAAGCTTAGCTACGAGGATTATAATGACGATACAGATGAAAGCTCGGCTGGAGAGCCGCTGGTGGAAGAGGTCTCTGCGCCACCTTCACCTCGTCGTGAGACTCTGGCCGCTATACCAGTGCCTCCGCCAGCTCCTAGTGACACCGACTTCAAGGAAACTCCCGAACCTCCCAATGTGGTCTCTATCCTCATTCTGGAGCGTCTGGGCAGTTTCCTCCCTATGTCTGTACAGCTCTCGAAGGACCTCACGTGCGCCCATCCTCATCCCATACGCATATAGAATCATCACTCAATCCATATGGATGCGATTGTCAGGACGGACGTTCACGAGATGTACGCGGACCTAGCTCACATGCAGATCTGGCCTGGTGATATTCGGTATTCCAACATCCTCAGTGCGCCTGCCTCTCCACCGGGCTTTGCTGGATTAAGCTGCCCGTTTCACCATCGGGTCCATGAATGGAGAATCATCGACTTTGACCGCGCCCGGGAAACGAACATGCGACCCACGGCTCATGCATCCGGTGTCAAAGCCTGGCTCAGGCGTATTTTAAAGCACCTCCCTCATGGCTATTACTACAACCCGGAGGACTTTTAGACGAATTATCCCGTATTTATAGTTAGATGCATTCTACCGCCACTGGTAGTTGGTTGGTTGTCAGTGTGTTATATTCGACTCGACTATACGTATATGTGTCGTCCCTTCGTAACGGCTTGTAAGATACGTAACTGCCTGACCTTCCGTGTAAGATCGTGACACTACTAAGTGGTGGCGCTCAGCGTTGGTTTTCAGGTTCATCCACGCTCGACGGACAACCATGAGACTCCCCAAGCCGGTTTGACTTTCCTGCAGCGCCGATACAACGAAGTCGGCATTCAGTCTCACAGTATAGCAAGGTACCCAAACAGGTATGGAAGCCAGGTGTGTAAAAATCCCTCGAGCAAACGAGTATGCTAACTCTGCTCGGCAATAACCACCTTCTTGCGTTCTGGTTTTGGTTTGCTGTCGCCGGCACGAGTATGCTTCCGGCGACGCTCCTCCTTAACACGCTGTGCGTCCAACATCGTCCGCTTGAGCTGTGCTGCCTTGTGTACGGGCTTGGGGACGTGGCGGGTGCTGCGGCATAGACGACTGAGTTCAGTTGCTATTGTGGCATGCAAGAATAACGTACCGAGACACCCTTCCAACCTCTGGATCGAACTTCCACCTCTCCTTGAGACTGTCGCGATACTCAATCGCTGCACGCTCGCGAGCATCGATAATACCGAGCTTCTCGGAGGCTCGAGCCTTCCACATGCGTACGTTCCCGTCGTCGGATCCGGAAAGCACAAAGCGCGCATCGGCAGTAAACAGCGTCGATGCAACCCTAGACGATGTTTCAGCCGCTTCCTTTACGGGGTGTCTTCCATGATGACCTACCGTTGCATTCGTTTTGTGTGATATACCTCAGGATGTGTACCCTGTCCTTCTTTCCATACACGGACCGTGCGGTCCCAGCCCCCACTGACAAACTCCAGACCGGTCGGACTCCAGTCGCACGAAGTGACAGCCGCGACGTGCCCTTTGTATATGTGCGTAGGGGTGTTCAATGATCGTACGTCGAATGTGTATAGGTTATGGTCTTCGGAGGCAAGAAGAACGGACGTAGGGAACGTTGGAGACCATGAAAGGGCATTGCTGCGGAACTGACGAGACGAGGATGAGAGAAAGACCGAAAAGAGTGGTTATATGCGCCTACCTGCATGATGACACGTCGCTCTGCCTTTCCGGTACGGATGTCGTATAGTGTGAATGTGCGATCTGAGCCTATGCTCGCAAGCACTGAGGACTCAGATAGATTGAACTTCACGGCGGATATAGTCTCAGTGGACGTAGGGAACGTGAGGTTGGATATTGCCGCGCTCCTGCCCTTTTTTCGTTCAGTAGATGTTGATATGCAGATTCGAAACCTCGCACTTTGTCTCATCCCATACTTGAACGATAGTAGATGCAGTGGCAAAGACGGGGTCTGAGCGATGGTGGTCTATGGAACTGCACACAAGATCATTATTTGCTTCCATAATGAAGATGATTGTTCGTACTTGAAAGCAGCCTTTCCGGGAAATATGCTCAGAGGCTTCCGAACCTATGAACAGTATCAGCCAAAAATGGTGCATATAAACTCGCGATACGCACCTCTGAAGGCCCAGCACCATTTTCGTCCACCTCTCTCGTATCCCATAGCTTCACGTTACGATCGACTCCGCACGTCAGAAGCTTATGTTCATCGGCAAAACATACGCCCGTGACTCTTCCTTTATGAGCCTCATCAACGCGCAGAGTGTGGTTTTGTTTTGCGACATCGTGTACAATAAGCCCTGTAGAAAGATTCGTACAGCGTAAATGGAACACGGTCAAACAAACGAGCCACAGATCACGCACATACCTCCATCCCAGCTCACGCTAGCGACAGCTGTCAGAGATTCAGGTCTCCGGGCCATGGCTTCTATGGCGTCAATGTGTCCTTCGAGGGCTGCAACGAACGGCTTTGCGAACATTCGTTCAATTTTGGCGGCGTTCAAAGCACGTGTCCGCTCCCTTGCTTTCGCGAATGGATGCATCAACGGATCCAGATTTCTGGACGTAGGAGTTGGGTCACCCGGGCGACTAGGTAAATGTGATGAAGGTGCATGCTGCAGCACAGATATTTTCTAAAGCAGAGGTTAGACCAGATTAACAAATGAAGGATGGGGTCGCTCACCACCATTTTGCCGAGAAAAAGGGTGGTGAGTTGACCAGACCAAGTCAGGAAATTATTGGTAAGTAAAAAGCCCCTGCAAGGTGATACAAGATGAGAACAGGCAAGCCAGTGAGGTGAGGGCAGAGCGAACGAAGCACTTCACCGAGGCGTCTAGCAAAACGATCGGGCTCCTCCAGACCCACGTGGAAGTTGGCGCCCACGCACCCCCGGAGAACAGCGAGCCTGCCCTTTGACCGGTTCCGTTCATCACCACCTCACCTCAACGGCAAAACGCCGTCTATCACTTCCCCCTTTGTCTTTTCAACTCCGTATATAAGACCAGAATGTCTGACTCCGACGGGGACTTTTCTGACGAGCTTCTTGAGCTTGCCGGGGCCTCGGAGAAGAAACGCAGAAAGCGCCAAGCTCAGTCCAAGTCCATGAAACGAAAACGTCCAGAGTAGGTCCCAGGGCGAGGACACGACAAGCGTGCTAATGCTCTGTCCTAGTGTGTCAGGATCGGACTCCGAGTCTGCAGCCGCGCAGTCCGACAGCGAAGAAGAGAGTGGCAACCCATACCCGCTGGAGGGAAAGTACATCGACGAGGCAGACAGATCACGGTATCTATCAATGCTCCGAACTATGCACATATAGTGGCTTACGCTCTGGTGCGAAGCTTGCTGGATATGTCCGAAATTGAGAGGGAAGATATACTTGCGCAGCGGCAGGAGGAGATGCAGCGCATACAAGACAAGCGCAACTTGGATCAAATGTTAAGGGATAGGTCTGGTGCTGGGGACGAGACAGTGTCAAAGGCTGCAAAACGTCGGTGACGAAGGCACTGCCTGGTATGCGTACAGCTTATAGAAGGGCCTCTAGGTCAACACGCACAACGCGGCGCCACGAAGGAGAAGACAAAAAACTGGACGAGCTGAAGGCGAAACGGAAGGCAAAGGATGAAAAGAAACGTGTATGTTGGTCTCTATACTATCTAAAGGGCTTTATTTGATCCTAGCAGACAAGAACTGACTCTCCGAGGCGGGAACGTTCTTCATCGCCCATGGACATGGAAACGTCTGACGACGAAGAGGAAGATGGTCAAATCAGCAAATTCGAGGAGTACGAGGAGGTTGACCGAAGATCCTCAAGTAAAGCGATACATGACGACGAGCCTGTGGCCTACACGGAGCTTCAAGAGGTCTGGCTCTCCCGAGACCAGTTATCAAGGCAGTACATGACACCTTGGTTTGAAGAATATGTTAAAGGTCTGTCGCACGTCCATGGGCTTGGGGAATGTGCTGACTGTCTCTTAGGTGCATGGGTGCGCTATTTAATTGGGTCAGACGGGAAGGAACCTATATATCGGGCGTGTGAGGTCATAGGTTAGTGTGGCTTCTTTCCTGAATAGCTATCTCTGATTATATTCAACAGAGGTGTCACCAAAGCATGTTACCCCATATAAGCTGGATGATCGTCAAATGGCCAATCAAGAGCTGGTCCTGCGTCACGGAAGCTCCGAGAAAGTGTTCACTATGGATAAGATATCCAACTCAATCTTCACGGAGGTACGTGCCGATCGGCCCCTGGCCTCAGCGACCAAATTCACACTTTATTCAGAAAGAATTCACTCGCGTGCTTAGAGTGTACGAGCAGGACAAGATCAAATTTCCGTCAAAACGACAGGTCGAGAAGAGATCCGCCCAAATGAAGAAGCTCAGCTCACAAACACTGACCGAGGTGAGATAGGATGCGTATTGGGTTCGAGCAGCACTCATTGCTGTTCTCAGACCGACGTCACCGCTATGATTGCTAGGAGAAACCAAATGAACAAGAAGCAAAGCGCGACTAATCTGACGATGGAGAAATCACGACTCAACCAAGCGAGGACACTGGCGATGCGCCGAAACGATCTGGTTGAGGTGGCTCAGATCGACGTGCAGCTTGTCGCGCTGACTGGCGACGCTACACCACTGCGGTCTAAGCCCGATCGTGGGGATGACCTAGCAAGGCTCAGCGAGCGCAATCGCAAAATCAACATGGAAGCAGCGCGTAAGATCGAGCTGGCAGAAAACGAGCGTAAACGACGAGAACGCAAGCTTGCTGCTCAGGCGAATAGATCGGCGACACCTGTGGACCGTCTCAAAATGCTGAAGAATGGTGAATCAAGGTTTGTACTCTGCTCGTCACCTCGTCTGGTATCAGTCTTCAGGTCCATCCAATGTTGATCACATCTTCTGTGCTTTCTTTGTTGTCTTCGGAATCTCTAGACCAGGAACGCCCGGAACACCGCTTTCCAAAGCCCTCGAAACTCCTCGGTCTGTCTCTCCTGCTCACCCTGGCAAACCTGCGGATCCGAACGCCAGCTTTGAGAATACTGTTTTGGATTCCGTGGAGATAGACTTGGGCGATTTCTAGGAATCCTAGCTCTCGGTGAACTTCGGTGTATTCTTGCCGCCATTCGTTGTACGTTGCACGATGTCTTTTGATGATACCTATACACAACTCCTGTATTTCACCTCAATATGCATCCCTTGAACAATGTTATTGTAACGACGTAAATCATCAGCCCCTCAACATAGGTTTTGTAGCCACATCTTCAAGGTTTTACATGTACAGGTCGCTCACCTACGGTTCCGATTGCGCACCGGCGCTTCATAGAGTCACCTTGGCCGAGCGCGTTTTTAGCTTTGCGCCTGGGACAGCGACCATCTTCACGACATACACGCACCAACTCTTGAACCTATACATAACCATGTCAGAGCCAGCCCCTACTTCTTCGCAGACATTCCTCAATCTCGTTGAAGCATGCGACAACTTCCGCCCAAATCAGGTTTCCTCATCGTATCGCTCAGAGAAGCTGGTGACTTGGTGCCTCACGCCTGAACCCAATTCCCCAGCCATAGGGCTGCTCCGGGGGTGGATAGTGCAACAGCTGGTCTCGGAGAATGCGGCTGCATCAGATGACAGGAAACCGTGGCATTTCGCACTCGAAGGGGAACGACAAACGGTGAGTTTCGCGAGCTGGGTGGACACACCGGCCAGGCGTTCAGAGATCATGCGCGAAATGCTGGAGCGATGGCGGGATACAGGCCTTTGGTCTGGTATCATTGGACCGAAGAAGTGGCGTGGAGAGATGTATCCCATCTACCGCAATCCGTTTGGCAAGAACGACGCACCTCTCGAAGAAGCCGGCGACGAGGACACCTTGAACTACGCGTTCAGGATGGAACGCGCGGCTTGCGCTCTCTTCGGAACTGTAACATACGGTGTTCATATGCACATATATCTCGACGACCCCGAGCACGGCTGCAGGCTTTGGGTGCCGAGACGCGCGAAATCGAAGCAGACTTGGCCGGGCTACTACGATAATAGTGTGGCGGGCGGCATCCCTGCCGGCCTCGGGCCCTTCGAATCTCTGGTCAAGGAGAGTATGGAAGAAGCCAGCATCGCGGAACATGTCGTTAGGGGAGCATACGAGGGCAGTTGGCAGCATAAGCTATTTCTACAGGTGTGAATAGAGCTTTTCCGAGCCATCGTCGCCGCTAATCCTAGATATCCTTAGCACGTCCGATGGATGGCTGCAACCAGAAGTAGAGTAAGCTCTCCCATATACGGACCATAGCAGCCTAAGTTGACGATGCTCTGATGAGATATCTATATGACTTGTGCGTACCACCGAACGCAGACCCTTCGTCCTTCGAACCAAGGCCTCTGGATGGCGAGGTAGAATCATTTGAGGTATTTCACATACCTGCATATCTCCCTATGTTCTCTTATACGACTCTACAGCTACTATCGCTCCCTGAGGTGGTAACGAAATTGCGTGCAGGTTTGTTCAAGGCGAACTGTGCTGCGGGTAAGCTAATTCTCACTATTGAGTCAGCATATACCTTACGCCGCGGCGACGTCCCATTCCTAGCGCTTGTTGACTTCATGATCAGACATGGACATATCACGCCTGACAACGAATCGGACTTCCAGGAAATAATAACGCGGCTACATGGACGGTTTAACTACGAGCTGTGGTAGGATACCACTCATCTACCTGTTGAAAGGAACCCAGGAAGCTGGATCCTGAATCAAAGGGAAAGACCATTGGTAGTATCGTTCGTATGGTCCCGGAAAAGACATATAAACCCACTGAAGAACTTTGTAAAATCATAGCAGATTACGCTTATATAACTGGCATAGTACATCTAACCTGAGTGTTGAATCTGCGAAAGGAGGGCGTCCATAAATCGGTGAATGTAATAGCCACTTTCTAGGTTTGGAGGAAACACTGGGCGTAGAAAAACTCGTTGTAAAAACCTTGGCAATCCTCTATGAATGATTTTGTGGGAACAGTGGCATATTGCCAGCGAACAAGTTGGCGAAAGACTTCATTGGGCCGCAGAGTGCGCAGCCGAGGCGCTTATTCTCACTTGCCGCCAGTCACCACTTCAACACTGGGCTACGGCCACGATGACGTTGACAATAACAACCGTAACGGCGTACAAATCTCAAGCTATATGAATGGGTAGACCAGCATGTCCCGGTTCCAGTTCCAGTTCAAATGGGATGCTGACTGCAGCCTTGCTGGCGTCTATCACTTTGTGGCGTTCGGCATTGGACGGCCTCAGTTCAACGCGTACTATCGCACGGTAGCCGGATCCCGATTTTACGCGAAAGATGAGCTTAGAGTAAAAGTGTGTGATTTTCTCCCTCTTAGTATGAGCAAGTCAAAAAAACCTGTATCAGTCTCCCTGGTGTCGCAGCAAAGATCACTCCAGTCCCGGTCAGCTTGATTACGCGGCTCCGTAGCCGTCTGTATGGGCGCCTGCTACTATTGGCGTCTACCTCAGCCTGCTTTCCTTCCGACTTCAACCACCGATCTACTCGAAACACTCCATCGTACCTCAGCTGTGCATAACTCACACGCATTCTGCGCCATTTGAGCTACACTACTAGTTGCAGTTTATCTGATCGAAAGCATCATTCGCATGTCTTAGATTGCCGACAGGGAATGCCGCTGAGACGCGTCTCCTTCAGAAACGGTATGGGGCTGTTACAGCATAATGATATCTATAACGACCTGATTTTGGGACAGATAGTGCTATGTGGGCTCGAAATACTCGTTATATGCGGGTCGAATACACTGTCCTTCATGGTGACACATGCCGGCATATCCTATGACTCGACGCCTTCACAGTCACGAGTCGGCCGCTTGTCGCCTTCCTGCGAGAGCAGGTAAACGTCCTCCTGGGGGCTGTTGAACCATTACCCACACTCATTCTTTGCGCGACTCAGGTACCCGATGAAGTAGCCTTTTACCCGCCACGGCCTCTCCCTGCCAAATGTGTCCTAGGCCCCAGAACCACGGCTGCCGTCATCTCAGCCGCCACTGCACACGGTCTGCTCTACATTCGTCATCATGAAGGCCTCGGTCAGCTCTGTGCAGAGTCCCGTGAGACCTGGTTCTATTTCAACCACGGTGTTCCCTGGACCCTGCGCGCATTTCCTCCCTTATCTCCCATGCTGCCTAGCCAATGACGCGCATATACCCAGTGCACAATATCGCGGAGATCCGACAATGCCTTCCTACCTCAATTGGAATTTAGTTGGCGGGTCACGGGTGTCAACACGAGCTGAACGACAGGGCTGCCACTCTCGTGTTCTCAAGCGTTCCGTCTGCTACCCGAAGCACAACGGATTCGGTGACGCACGGTGTGGTGGGCAGAGCCTCATGACGCTGGTGAAGAGGGAAGAGACTGGGGTGCGCTGAGAATCCACTGACGACGGGAATTTCGCTGGTCGTAGAGTCGCGTCCTGGAGTTTGATGTCACCGTCATAATCAACATTGGCTCAAGGAAAGGAGACGCACCGCTGCTGCTGTACAGCCAAAAGATCTGTGAGCTTATATTTCTGTATGCGGTTATAGTGCCGGTGCGCCAGGACGTCTCCAATGCATCAATGATGTTCCGTGGGAGGCAGGGGGCACAGCTATGGGGCGTACATTGGACTGCGTAGCAATGTAGCCGCAAGCGGTGTAGCAGGGCTGCACGCTGCGCTCCAAATGGTGAGTGGAACTATGCACCCCTCGGATATGAATTCTCAGCGGATATTATCTCTGGTACAGAAAGTTACCATGTACATGATCCCCTATAGACACCGAGAATGAAGTAGCGTCTATCAAGCACGTTCACATGCCACCACAAAGGCAAACCACGATATCCTAAACCTCCACGTATCTGATGCAGCGCAGCCATCGCCAAATTGTTCATGTTGTGAGTGGCCACAGCCTCTCCACGCTCTCCGGACTCATCGTTACTATCGTTTGTCAGAAGTCCCGCAGCATCTCACGCCGCTTTCTTCTTCGGAAGCCCGCTGTCGTCAGCGTTTGAAAATCCGAATGCCCTCGGCAGCTCCTCCTTGATTCCAAATTCAACCTGCAGCGCGGTCTTATTGAACTCCGCCATGGTCAACCCCATGGGATGCCGTGCGCGAGGCTGCCACCCGTCGGGTAGACGCTCCTCGAGAAGGAACGGGCGAAGGTCGGCGACCCTCCCGCCCAATATCGTCAGCATCGTCGAAGAGCTGCATGAGGCATCAATCAACCACGGTGCTATTCACGCGGACGGAGCGGGCACTTACTTGGAGCTCCCGAAGAACCTCTGGAAAGTGGTCAGACTGAATTGACCGTTAGACTGCTTGGACTGCGCGCGCCGCTTTCCAGAGATCCGTGCAAGGTCGGCTGGCGTCAAGTCCCCGTTAGGGCCCGTCCCAGAAGCTAGAAGCTCCTCGACAAGATGGGCGACAGGCTTGCTTTGGTCACGTTGATGGACGGAATCGTCGCCTGCGGATGCGACGTTAGCGGTTGAGCCCTCGGCAGAACAGCCCGGATGTGCGCTCACGAGTCAGCGACCCATCGTGTTCGATGCAGTTGTGGACGTCCAGATCGCTAAGGTCGAAAGTGTCGTTCCAGTAATCCCGACACAGCATGTCGGCGGCAAACTTGGGCACGAAGAAGCAAAAGCTTGGGGCAAAGTTGTACGTGGTTCGGATCTTTGCTGTCATCTCTTTAAAGCTGATGCCGCGTCCAGAGTGGGGTAGGATTCCTGTGTAGCAACCGACGTCAGCATGTACGCACAGCAAGAACGGACATCTATCAAGAAGGCAATGTGCACAACTGTTGTCCAGTGCTCCTGCATTTACAATCTTCGGAGCTTTCACGGTCAGTGTCAGGGTAAGTCGTGAAAGACTCCACTGCAGCTTGAGCTGAAGGTCACTGGCATCGCAGAGGCATGATATTGCCACATCACTCGCCCAAGTTCCACTTTAATGGACGTGTGCGGGCACCAGACGCATTCTCGAGCGGCGACAGAATCTTTTTGTGGGTGTCTCGCTGTCTGTCAGGTAGACGCAGTACAATGATCCCCATTGTAATTGAAAGTGAGACGCTCGTAGCCGGCATCCTGGAGTCGGTGCGTGCAGACTGGGACGATCTCATCGGGGCGCATACAACGAGCCAACGCGATAAAGGTTTTTGCAGCGAGAGGACGATGGCTCGGTACGATTGACAAACTCGATTACTGCACTCCCGTCCGATCCGAGCTCACATGACTTTAGCGCAGAAGACCACGCACCGTGATTCGCCATTGCGTTCAGCGCCGGGCACGAACACCTGCAGTCTCCACCGCCCGGTCGCACATACGCAGGCCACACACCATGCGCGCCCGGGTGCCCCTCGGGGACGACACCGTTTGGCGGCAGGGCCGGTGCCACGAGGTTGTAGGTCGCCAGCAGCGCGTCCCAGCTGAGGACTCCGACGTTTGTCAAGACCGAGAGGACGGATGAGAATAGCCCAGCGAGCAGTCGCGCTGGGGCGACGACGAGCAGCGAGTCGGACGGCATGAAGGAAGGCGACAAGGTTTGTTGCCGCCCGCCCCAGGGTTTTATGGCCCATCTTGAAGTCAGTCTTGAATGGAAGTTAGCATGCTGCATGGAAATTTACCTTTTATGGAGAAGCACCCGACTTTCCCAGCACGTGCTTGTTCCGCGGGGCGACCCTAAAGCGCCTCTTCGCGGACATCTGCGACGAGACTACGACGAGACTGAGGCGACCGAGGAAATCATCAAGACGGGCGAAGGGTAAGTAAATCATACTTAAACAACTATTCAATTCCACTTGTCTCGTAAAACTGATGTACTGGCTGTTTTTCTAGACTCTAGATTGTAAAACCTATGCGCGCAAGACGAAAGGCTGGTCTCGATGTTGTCGCAAGTACAGCTTGTATCCGGTTCAGACTCGTAGGTAACAACTGTATGTACTGATGTATGCCGCGCTGACATCTTCACACGGCTTTGTTAAACTGGTTGGACATACAGTATAAAAGCTCCGTATGCTGTGCATGCTTGAGACTATGGACAGGATGCATACATGCCCCTGGGGCAAGACGGCCTAAAGATCTGCATCTGTAGCTTCCCAGGCTATCTTTTCAGCGGAGAACTATTTCTGTGAGTCGTCCATCTTACATGCTTCGTGTGACTTTATCTTGCCCATTGACATGCTGAGTCAAGGATCCCATTCTCCAGGCTACGTTATGTGCCCGTCTTGTCGACGAAGTCTTCAAGTCAACTGTCGCCTACAGACAGGTGTGTATATTGAGAGATGCTGAAAGACCGTAAACAACTCCAGCTTG
The DNA here is from genome assembly GCA_024811115.1 of Terana coerulea. NCBI lineage: Eukaryota > Fungi > Basidiomycota > Agaricomycetes > Polyporales > Phanerochaetaceae > Terana > Terana coerulea. The sequence goes on from JAKOGH010000870.1 coordinate 173,388, forward strand.
AAGCCCTGAATTAGGTCCAGTAACATATTCTTTTCAATACCAATGAATCCCACAATTTCTCAATATATACGCTCGGTCACGCTGTTACGCAGATATAAACAAGGAAACATAACGGGAATCTCAGATTTGCGCTCCGGGGGCTCCCATGCGCGGAGTTGAAGCGTACCTTAAAACCTTTTCTACGTAAGTTCACAACATATCATGACATACTCCCGACCCTGTCATCATACTTCGCTGTCTAGCCAAGCATTCAACCGAGCCTAGCCTGACGACGGACGAGCCAGATGGGCCCAAAGTCATGAGATTCAAACAACGTCTGGATACTCCGCTGTTGGTGAGTAAATACTTCCCGAGATGGATTACCGTGTTGACTAACATCTTCTGCATAGATTTCAAACATGCTTTAGGCGGTGAAGATCTCTTCGGAGAGCTCGAGTCAGTACACGCTCGACATCTCCGACAAAGGATCGTGCTGACTTGCCATTCACTCACTAGGCAGCTTTCTACACGTGCATACAAGATGTCTTGGGGTTGTTGTGACTGCCCGCAACAGGCCCAGCCTCCTGTTGCTGCGGAAGTCACACGTACGCCGCACCGGAATCACATCGGCCGCGCAAGCTTGGACAAGTATTTTACATCGATCATAGCATCCACTAGGATCGTGAACGACTTGGTGAGTCTAGTGATAACTATTAAACGGACTAAAGCTGATACGCCGCGTGGCGTTTAGGTATAGCTCGATCACACAATGGTGGACGCAAGAAGCCCACCCACGCGACCTTGCTGCTCGTCTCTATCGTGTATATTGCGGGCTGATCATCGTATGCACCATTCATGTGTTTCTCATGGGCCTCAAGGTTTCTGACACATACTGCATGACTGTAAACAGGAACAGAGCGTCCTACTGCTGCTGGCGCACCAAACCGGATGCAGACATCGGCCCGTGATTGGCTCCCGCCCGGTCCCCACGCCGACTCGTTGAAAGAACTGACGATACCGTTGCTGGAACGGGCCACCTCCCACGGGCCCTGTGTGCCCCACCAGAAGCGATGTCCATCGCCGTCCACATCGCTTGTGCTTCCGAGTGTGGCGCCCCTCGGCACACGAAAGCAACTTTGACGCAACCTTGGCCGGGTAGCCCTTACGGGCGCCTCTGGATTCTAATATGTAGCGGCGGGTCGCCCCCTTGCGGAGCCGAATGTTCCCTCTGTCGTCCCCGCTTCGCTCGACCGGGTCGCCCGCCGTCATGACCATCTTGAACCACCCACTTACCACGCTATCAACAGTCAAAAGGCTCACAGAGGAGATCGCAGAGCGTCTCGATTCGTTGTCCTTCGCCTACGCGAGCTATAAAAGGTGCGCGACACGGCGGTAGCGCACGTTCGGTGTTGACGGGGAGACGCTATAGTTTGTCCGAGTCCATCACTTTTGAATCAGTGAGTACTGGCAGCATTACAGTGTCGGACACCGACGTCTTACGTTCGCCTAGTTGCAAAACATCGACGACACACTGTCGTTGTCCCTCTCCCGGCTGCGTACCTTGCGCAACGGCTTGTCTCCGGTCAATTCCTTGCCTCCGGAAATTCTGACGAGCATTTTCGGGTCTCTCACCGAGCCCAAGGCACCAACTGCCACCGGGACGACTTCCGTCATCGCTTCGAAGGCAAATCCCAGGGAATGGATCCCTGTGACGCACGTCTGCCGGTACTGGCGAGATAGCGCACTCGGATACCCGTTCATGTGGAGCCCCATCGTCTTCGAGCCCTCGGATATCAGCAACGCTGCGAGCCTGCCATACGAATGCCTGCAGCGCTCGCTCGGTGCCCCCTCTCGACGTGCAGATCAAGTGCGACGGGCGGATGGACGAGCAGCTGTGGGATAAGCTCGCGGGCCGCAGCGGACGTCTGCGGAAGCTGCATATCTCGGACTTAGGCGAGCTTGAGCCGCTTCGCAGCTTTCGGAACGAAGCCCCCCTGCTGCAGAGCTTGACCCTCCATGTGGGCGACGCACGCGTCGAGATGCGGGCGGACGGGGAAGACGCAGATGACCAGCTGCCATTGCTGTTCGCCGGGCAGCTGCCCGCGCTGCAGCACCTCACCGTCTCGTTCTTCACCACATTCGCCCCGAACCAGTTCGCGAAGCTCCTCACGCTCCGCCTCTCCGCGCAGCTGTACACGCGCGAGAACGACATTGGTCATTTGCTCGGGCTGCTCGAGGCGAGTCCCCACCTGGAGGAGCTGTCGCTGACATCGTGCGAGCTCGAGCTCGCGGACGACGCGATGCCTCCCACGCTCTCCGCCGGCAGACGAGCGGTTCCTTCCCATGTACCGTCTGCGCCGCCTCGCGTTCGTGGGCTGCCACGCGAGCCTCATGCAGCGCGTCCTCGCGCGCATCGAGTTGTCGACGGACGGCGTCGGGATCGTGTGCAAGGACTGGACGCCGAGCGACTGCCCCATCACATCCATCTTCCCGTCGAAGGCCGTGTCGCGGCTACATCCCTTACACGACGTCACCGCCATCGACCTGAACTACGACACCGCGGAGGTGTACGCCACGGGACCGACGACCGCCGTCCGCCTCGTGTTCGAGAACGACCTGGACGTGAACGACGGGATTGCGCCCGGCCTGCACTTCTTGTTCCCCATGCATTCGATCCAGGAGCTCCGGCTCGCCGGGGTGGAGCTGCACGGGGCGCACTTCTGGCAGGGAGACGTTCGGGGCGATGCCCGCGCTGAAGAAGCTCGTGCTGTGGCTGCCGCCGACCGAGTGCGAGAAGTGGCTCGCGGCGCTGTCTTCCGAGGGCCTCAACGATCGACCCTATCCTGCGCCGGCCCTCGAGGAGCTCTGCATCTTCCCGCCGTATCCGGACGTGTGGGAGACGTTGACACAACTCGCGCAGTCACGCGCGGCGGACGGCCACCCTATTCGACAGCTGGGCATCATGCGAGAAGAGACGACGCGGGACGCATCCATTCTCAAGGCGTTCAAGACCTGGCAAGATGACCTGTCGGGCTTCGACGGGGTCGTCGAGAATGTGGCGTTCGACGTCGTCCTCGGTACCGCTCGACGGGCGTGCCCGTCGGCGTACCAGAGGCCTATAGAACGTTCTTGGCGCTATGAGCGCATTCGTCGTCGGACTTTGTTGGATAAGGACGGTCTTGGGTTCAAGTGCTTGGTTGCATTGTATTATCAGCAAGTCACAATTGGAGCGCACTTCGAATAAGCTAGGATACCCATGTAATCTGTATTGTAGCATACGTATACCATTCCACTGACGGCTTCTGCCCGCGAGTTTGCACGACAGCACAGTCAGATAGGCTACCGACCCCCAGCCAACAGCCCCTCGGCACCGCGCAGGCGGGTGATCAGGAACAATCAGCTCATCGGGGGTGAACCAGTACTGAGGGCAGTTGATCTTCCTCTTCTCGAGCTTGAGCCGAAAGCCTTCATCCTGCCAATCGCGGCCCTTGTCACACTAGGTTCAGACCTCGATCAGCACACACGCCATTCGTCTGCGACATGGCGCAGAGCGCAGCACGCACCGTCCAGATGCGGTCGACGGTGACGAGCTTCTTCAGCGACTGCACCTCGTCCATCATCGTCCGTACGTTGTCGCGGGTGAGGAAGGCTTGTGCGTTGTGCGTGACGTGCGACTCGCCGATGTCGGTCAGCGTGTGCAGCGTCTTGCTGCGCCCGAGGGCCGTCGCATATGCACGCTGTAAACAGGCCAGTGTCAAGCCCAAAATGCGTAGCGCGGCGGCAAGCGACTTACGGCGTCCTTGTACGGTATATGGATTGCCAGTCTCTCCAGTCGTTTTGCAGTTCATGGCGATGGACCGGACGCTCTCCCATGATACGTCACCATTCAGTATCGCGAGATGCTCAAGGGTGTGGCTGTGTGCGGCTAGAAGCTCGTTGATGAAAGTGGTTTGGACCATGAGCTTGTCCGACGTGCGGAGTGTAAGCGAAGCGAGGGGGCAATGCCACGACTTTGTCAGAGCAATGATAGCCAACCACAGCGATGGGGATGTAGCGTGGGCGGCGTCGTTGACAGTGGGACCAGTATGAGTCTCAATAGCGAGATGCTGCAGGCAGGGCAGCTCGGGCGCTGGGTCCGGCAATGGATGGGAATCCTGAAGTTGGAGTGAGTAGATACACTGCGAGTGTCAAAGCATATTCTACACACCCAGGCCGTGAAAGCGAGATTCACCAGCTTTGGAGTATGCCGGGTTGCGCGCAGAACCATCCAGTGTTCGATTTTTACGCAGCCGACGACATACAGACCTGTGAGGTTGGGTAGATTGAGTACCATGCGCTCCAGTATGGGCTCATTGAGCTCTTGTATCGTCTACATAGAATCAGCGACACGGAATTGAACAGAGTCTGGAAGGCGCACATTCATTACTAAGCTCGTCAGGGTGGTGCTGAGCTTGCCGGTCCACTGAGGCAGCACGTCAACCATGTTCCACGAGCATGCATCCAAGGACAGTGACTGTAGCTGCGACATGTTGGTCACAATGTCCGCTTGCGCCACCGTCAACGTCGCATTGACTCGGATTCCGCGCAGGTTTCCGTGTTCTTTCAGAGCGAGTAGAAGGGACGGCAGTATATTCGGCGTGCATGTGAAGGTTCGTAGGTTTGTGCATGCCTTCATGGCGTCCATCAGAGTCATCAAAGAATTTGGCATGAGCTGTCCCCTTAATCATGGGGACGGTGCGTATGTCTGGAACCCGTTTCGTCATTAATTCTAGGGCCGCGAATGAAGGCACAGATGGCGTACCAATATGGTGGACATGCGCGCCGAGCCTTGGATCTCTCGCAAGAACCTCAAACGGTGATAGTGTCTACACACTGTAAGCACATATCACTTGGCAGAATGGACACAGAATGAACCGCATATACTCACCGAAGGATACCGTTTCGCATTGCCCAGATGATACACCAAGCGTCCGGTAGAGATATGGTATCACCCCAGCAAGAAAGGACTTGCTGACCTGGGATACATGAAAAAGGTCATTGCCAGAAAGGTATGCAAAGACGAGTTCGAGGCAGTCGAGATTGAGGTTGTCCGCGGAGACCATGTCAGAACACCGAACAGGACGAGGCTCGCTATGTCCTATTGGCGCCCATAACGGGCTGCAGGCTGGCCGGTGATCTCGGCCGCAATCCGCCGGAAGCTGGCCGAGCACACAGCCAAAAGGACCGGCAGCCGGGGTGTTGATCGGTCCGCACCGGACAATACTGAGGTCAGTGAGAATAGACGCTGCCGCCTCTTTCATACCTTTGGTCGTCGTCCTCGACGATGCCAAGTTCGACAGTGTCGCTGGAGCCTCTTAGCTCGCCGTCGCCGTCTCCATCCCCCCCTCCACCAGATACTGCCGCCTCCACGTCTAACAATAGTGGAGCAGGCGCAGGATTCGACGGTGACTCTGAACTCTCAGAGTTGACCGAGGACGAACAAGAAAACGTGAAGGCAGATCGCGAGGAACGTCCACGCTCGGCGAAGCGTAGAAAGCGCAGCGGGATTGTCCCAGCCCCTATGTGGGATTGGGCTTACAAGACTGGTAAGAACATGAAGACCAAGTCACCGGAGGAAGAAGAAGAGGAGGAGGAGGAGTCGGGCCCCGCTAATGCCCTGGAAGAGGAGGAGGACGAGCCGCAGGGCTCTAGGACGAGGTCAACAACAACACCTCTGCCAGAGAGGCGACGGCGGCGGATGAATGGAACGTCGTCCAACGTGATCCGGTCCGACGACGAGCCTGACCCCCTCGATGGCCCACGAGATGATGCAGCGTCTGTTGACGGCGCACCTGCACGGCATGTACCAGACGACATCGAAAACGACCCAGCATACGCGTCTGAGGACGATGATGAAGGCATACTCCCCACACTTCCAGAGACGGTCAAGTCGCGTGAAGCACCCAGCGTCGCGGGTTCAGCGGACGCTACCGACGATGAGAATGCGGAGGACGAAGACGACGACGTTCCAGCCAGCAAGGCACCGCCTGACGAAGACAACGCCACCGTTGATAACGTTGCTGCTCCTTCAGACGATGAAGCTGCTGAGGATGCTGTACCCACCACCGGACCACCTTCCTCCACCAGCTCCGCGGGCATAGTAGCGCCGGCAATCGCAGTGGACCGCACGGTTGACCCCGATTCCACTCTCATGGATGTGGACCAGTCTGCCCCCGTGCCTGCACAGGTATCCTCCATCATAGCCGCAGCCGCACCTTCGTCTATAATGGCTGGGCAAGAACTCGTCGAACCACCGTCCCCTGCGTCTTCAGCGTCGTCTGCATCTGGTTCTGGTCGCAACCAGTCGCGCTCTCCGTCTCGTTCACCAACACCAGATCAAGTGTCAGACCACGAGGTCGACCTCAAGCGTGGCGCACCCAAGACCAGAGGGAAGCCAAAGAGCAGCCGAGCGACCAGGAACCGTACGAGAAGGAAGGCCAAGGGGGATCTCGCAGAAGCAGAAGGAGACGTCGATCGCACGCCGGCTGAACAAGAAGCGGACGAAGGCGAGGACCTCGATGATGCGGACATGGATTCACCCGAAATGGACATGGAACTCGAGCTGCAACCTGCGCACCGTGCTGAGGCTTTAGATGCACTGGCTACCGTCGAGCTAAACTATGCGCTCTTACGAGAGAGTATATACGTTGAGAAGATGGAAGGACTCGCTTGGGAAGAAGCCCTAGTTGAGAAAGGTGCGTATCCACAGGTTCATTCAGCTCGAAAGGTGTTCTAAATCTACTTGTGTATTACCGTAGGCATTCATCCTGAAATGCTACATCTTCATGCCGAACTTTCAAAGCGACGAGACAAACGGCTCGAACTCGCGCGTTTGCGACGCGATTACGAAGTCGCCAATGTCACGAAACGGCGGAAATTGGACGAAGACGGCGTTTGGAGCTGGTGGCAGGTGAGACGCGTCTGCACGTGGTTCTCGCCGCGATCGCAATACTGATTACACGCCCACCCGTGCAATCGCGGTTTGCATCAACGCAGCTGAGACGCGACGAACTCCAAACGGAGATGATAGCGGAGACACATAGGAAACGCAGGCTGCTGGATCGAGAACGGCGTGCCATGGAGCGCCCACAACCCAGTACGTCCCGCGACGACGATCCGACTCCCGTGAGCTTACATAACTACTATTTGCAGTACGTCGAATACCCAGTCCACCTCGAGAAGTCGGCGTTGCTCCGACCCTTCGGGATCTTGTCAAGGCATCTCCGTTCGACTCCACCGATTCACGGCGACGCACCGACCCATCACCGCCGCTTGCCTATCCTCAGCTAAGCACTCTGGCGCCGAACGACATTCAGAACGATATGCAATTCCTACTTGAACATCGAGCCAACGCTTCCATAGCAAGGCAAGGTGCTGTGTACGGGCATCCGATGTCGGGCCCTCCGATGTTTGACCAGTTCAACATGGGCATGGGCATGGGTATCCTTGATGGACCAGGCGCGCCGCATCGCTTCGCTCAGCACGCACCGTTCCAACAGCCGCCGATGCCTCCGCAGGCCATGCCTCCGCAGATGGCCCAAGGGTATCCAGGAATGAGTCATCCGCCCCGCTTACAACACCATCATTCTGCCCCGCCGGGCTCGATGCCCATCGCACATCCTCAAATGCTGATGGAGCAAGAGTTCACTATCCACCGTCCGGCCTCTGGCGCCGCGCATCCTCACGCACAGATGCAACAATATCCTCAAGGTGGCCCCGCGCCGTCGAGAAACCGACGATCGCTCTCTCCAGTCCCCGCTCACCCTTTGAACAATGGTTCCGCTGCCGGCATGAGCGCAGGACCTTCCAAAGGAAACAGCCGTATGGTGGCAGGCGGCCCTGGTCCAAGCTCCCTCGGGCCCTAAGGAAGCTAGGCGGAGCGACTCCGGCATGCACAGTATGGACGTAGATGTGTATTCGATGGAGAAGGACCGCGAGCGTCGGCAGCATCTGGATTCTATGCACCCAAGGGAACGTGACGAACGTGAATGGGCGCGGGAGATGGACGTAGAGCGGCATGAGATACGTCAGCGGGAACAAGAGCATCGCGACCGAGAGCGCGAGTATGAACGTGATAGGCTCAGCCAAATCCCACCCTCCATTCAGCGTCTTCCTTCGCATACGCACCCGCCACCCCATGTTCAGTCGAACCAGGCTGCGCCTCATGTTCACCACCACCATCGCCACCATCATCACGTTCACCACCATCACCACAGCGGCGCAACGAACGGGCTGGGTCCAAGTTCGAGCGCGGGGTCTCAAGACCGTCTGCACGACCGACTGCCAAACGGCGTTGCGCCGGGTGCGGGAAGTCCGCGCCCGGGCGGAGAGTTGGACACACAGCGTCAACTGTCCGGTGTGCCCGTCGAGGTGATTGAGTTGTCATCCAACCCGCAACCAGGTTCCTCGCACTTCTCGCGCAAGAGCAATGAAGAGCAGATGCCACTGCATTCGGAAAGCTCTCGGGAACGCATACGCGGACCGCCAGGCCCACCTCTGCAGGACCGCTTGGCGCCGCCGTTGATGTCGCCGCCCTCACAGCCCCCACACACCTCCTTCTCTCCCTCACCGCGGTTACTTCAAGGTCTATCGACAGCACCTGCATCCATGGCACCCTCACGTAGAGGGTCCTGGAGCGCACCGGACGACGGTTCTGTTCCCCGACCCTCGTCATCCGCCTCTGCTCATCTCCCCGGGCTTCCAGTGTCTCAACGCGTCCCCACCTCTTCCCTTCCTGGCCGTCCTCTACAGGTATCACCACCCTCACAGACCCACCGGAGCCCGACGATACTCTCGCCACCTCGAAATGGTAGTGTTCGACTGCCGCCGCTGAGTCCCGCCATGCGGTCGCCACCACGAACCCACCACAACCTGCCTGGTGTTCCCTTACCTCCTTCCAGCAGCGGGTTGTCCAAATCTTTGAGCCCCCAGATTATGAGGCGAAATACCCCGCCAATATCTAGCCGTCCGAAGTCCCCTCTAAGAGAGCGTAGCCATAGTGGGCCTATGCTGCAGCCCTCATCGATACCACTGGCATCGGGACAATCGCAGAAGCATCCACGGCTGTCGCCTGTCAGTATCTTCCCCGCGCCGTCAATATCGCAACCTGCGCCACTTCCACATTCTCGACTGCCACCGGTCACGGCGGAGCCTGAAGCGCATCTAGCACCACCTCCGAAGTCCAACGCCGTACCAGTTGACTGATTTCCTCGTCGTATTTTTTCCCTTGTTGTCTAACTATTTTCTTTGTATGATTCAGTGCTGATCGGGTGACAATGTTTTCGGAATATCACTTCTCTCCAGATTTCTTTCGGTTCCTCCAGTAGGACGTTCGCTTTCTGTTATCTCATCTCTGAAATGGCATGCTTTTCTGAACCCTCAAAATTTTCGCCACCCTTGGAGTTTAATGAAGTAAGACCGATGGACATTGCGCCTGCGTTGCGCCATGGCTTCGTCGAAATCTGGTGCGTGTGCTGCTTGCGCCATACCGTACATTCATGCTGACCCGAGTATCGAAGTCAGTCGTCTACGAGGTGCAGACGTGGCGTGGTTCGTCTGCCACTTGATCATCAAACATTGTCTTCCTCCGTACTCTCGCAAGCAGGGTTCTGCTACGGTTCGCATAGACGATCTTCCCCGCTCCGAGACCATCTGTGCTTCCGTCCGACGTCCATGTTTGCCACGCGGCGCAGTTAATTCGTGCCAGTGTTCTTCGGGAAGTTACCCCGGGTCATCGCATACTGTCGTGCTTCCTGCAAAACCAGCTTGCCGAAGTTAGAACATTATCCAGTGATTGTTTGCCTGGACCAGAAGGCAACCAGAAGGCTTAGGAGAGCATTGCCAGCGGGTCCAAAACATGACATAGTGAGGGTCGGTCTGACAAAGGAGAATACGTTGCATGAATATTTTCTGGATGAGGGTCTCGACCACGGAACACGGATGTGAGCTGGCGGAATGCTTATTCTGAAGACTCTTCGCAGATCTATGCGGGGATGGCCTTAAATTTCCAAGTAGATGTCAAGCTCAAAGTTCAACTCTCGAGAACCAGAATGAGAAGTATGCCCCAGTATTCGAATTTCGTGGTAGCTCACCCCTCGATAGGGGTAAAGGAAGAGGATCAACCATATGCACAGTCTATCATAACCATGTATACAGGGTTCAACACTTGCTCGAATCTCGGACTGCATCTGGCCTGAAAATTTGGCGATCCTTTCGGCGCCAATGGTTCTCAGGGCGAGCCTGAGCTTGTGTGACGACATAATGTGCCGATAGTGTTTCGGACGATGCGGCCGTTTACTCAGGTCTCCTCGAAGAGTCGTTGCTGCGCGAAATTGTCTTCCGACTGGGCGACTCAGCTGCAGATGTATTTGCATGCGTGGGCGTCGAAATAGATCTAGTACAAAGAACATCATGATGTCTCGTCGGCTGCCAGAGTAGTAGCAAGAATCCTTCGAGGTTAACTATTCGATGAATGGCAATCGGTACCAAGGAAGTGTAACACTTTAGTGATAGGATACAGTAGACGGTCATGCATGCGTGGATCGATCTTGTGATGTGAATTTTTACAGGCTCGGTGTACTGTTCGGCGTAAATTCGGTAAAGTTGTGATACAGGACTCTAAATGCTTTCGATAATTTACAAGCGAGACAGCAGCTTAGCGTTGATGTTCTATTGAACTCTATTGATATATGCAAAGAAATACATGTCTACTCTCTCCTGCTATCCAGCACAGGCAAAATCGTGTACCCGCAACGCCCAGACCCTAATAAAACATGAAGATGAACGTGAACGGTGATTTTTGCGTCTTCATGACCGTCTATGAGAGCAGATGAGACCAATGTCCACGTCATAGACGATACGACTCACGGTCGAGAAGTTTCGTTGAGTTTGTCATAGGCAGCATAGCCCAGAGCGCCAGCTGCAGCCGTAGCCGCGGCGACAAGCATCGTGTTTTGACCCTGGACAGCCGTCAGCCGAGTGGGGACTTTGCGAGTAAGATATGCTTACCGATTCTCCAGAAGAGCTACCCCGTACATACACATACGGCCGCAGTCGCGACGGTCCATCAAACACCACCGCCTCCGGCAGCGTGGAGACACCGTCGCGGGGCTCGGGGCTCATGCGAGCCTGAGAGTGAATGCGTCGCATGCGGGGGCTGCCGCCGAGATGCTTGGGCTTGGCGGGGCCGTCGTAGATGACGGGCGCGGGGAGCGGTTGGACGACGCGGCTGGGGCCGCTGCGCTCGACGGCGGGCGCGAACGTCCGTTCTGCGCGGCTGGCGGCCGCTTTTGCGAGCATCTTGCTCGACTCGCCGAGGCGGCTGGGTGCGTCGAAGATGTCGAAGATCGGCAAATCGATAACGGGTCGTTCCTCGAGGGGGGAGTGTCATGGCAGAGGCACTCATCATGGAACGACGGCCAGCGGCTGAGACGGATGTTTTCCTGGCAACGGCGTGCTGTGAGGCGGCGAGGGCCTGGCGAACGGAGGATGAAGCAGCAGCCATTGCTTGAGCGGAAAGAAAAGAGAGTGGGTGGTCCTGCGGAGCAAGATGAAGAACTATCACCATGTCGGAGGCGGTATATATTCCCTGAGGCGCAGTGCCCCTCTCATGCTTGTTGTGAATGATTCCCTTCGCAGGAATGTTCGCCTTCGTGCTGACCATATTCACTTACCATTTTCGGCCAGGGACCTGGCGGCGTTGGTGCGGATTTACGATAGCCTGTCAGCCATCTTTCACAGCGTTCCACAGTCAGCGTCTCTTCCAGCAGTTTTAAGGACGTCATCACGAACCTGTGATGTTTCGGTGAAGACAATTCTCCTTGATGAGCCACGACCAGCGAGCAGAGGCCTGCATCTGACCTGCTCTAGAGCTCCATCATGATTAATGCACGCCGAGGGAGAGGTGATTCAGAAACACACCTCTGAGCCCGCATAAACGCCACGTCGCACTGTGGTCACTTGCCGCAGTGCTGCATTTACTATGATGCGGCCCAGGAAGAAAAAGGTTAAACTCGCTGGGACCCGGTGTCTTGTTCAGGGGATAAACAGTACGGGACTCACCAAAGCGTTCCTTGGCGGGCGATAGTTCTAGCCCAAGCAAGGCTTCGACCGACTATTCACCCATAGGATACCGCTTGCGTGGAATGCCAAGAGAATGTCATAACGGGAAGCAAGTCCGCTTATGCATCGCAGCACCCTGCACCCACGCCAATCATCGCGCGCGAAGACTGTTTCTCGACGGACGTTATTCAAGCGGGCGCACCGAAGAGCTCACAGATCTCATGGGAAGGCTCAATGTGGGTGTCAGATGGCGCAGATACCCCTGTCTGCGCCCTCAGGCCCCGCAGCACAAACACACGCGGTCTGAAATTTGGGCAATGCGTTCTTAGCGATCTACTCTTCAATGGATAGATTCAATTCAAGCTTACTCGGGAGATGAGCTTCTCCCAACCTGCCACAGGGGCTCCATGGAACAGGGAATTTTCCTGAAAGACGAATTATCACCTCACGCTAGGCGCAAAGCGAATCTTCGATAGCTCACCTAAATGCGATTGGTTGTTGGTTGCACCGATCAGTTAACTCCGAGCGCTGCGAGCCCAAAGTATGCAGCCCATCCCACGATATCGGATTTTGAAGTGAATTTGACGACTTTGAAATTCCTCAGGCTGTGTTGACGGCGGCGGACAAAGGACGATTCCGAGGCAGCAACTCCGACAGCCGTTGCGCAAGAGAGCACAGCATAAGTCCGCGAGCATGTCTGAAGTTCGTGGGCCTAGACCTCTCGCACTGCCTTCAGGCACGTCATCCATTAATCGTAGGGTAAGGGTCAGCGACCCTGACACCTTTGAGGTGTGTCCCGTGCCAGTGAGGTTTGTTCGTAGGTCTGCTGTGTGCTGTGTTGCATACATCTACGTAGAAGTGAGCAAAAAATTGACTGAGCAGACTTCTTACAATTCATTACGCAAATAACGGCTGACAGAGCTCTCCTGCATTGTTTGCCGGGACAGTCTCCGAGGTTCGAGCCAATGACGTGGCTGAGTGCTGTTAAAAGTGAGGTACGAAACAGCATGAGAGCTTCTAGATTACTAGATAGCATGGTCAGGAAGGTTAAGATCGTCACAAAGCACACGCTGCGACAAAGTATAATGTTGGAGAAAATGTTTAAGTCGATGAAGGGAGTGAGGACCAGAGTAACCCAAACAAGGGAAATCGTGGCTTTGTGGCGTTCGTGCTTATGTCATCCTCATACGTGGCAGTTAGCGCCTGTTGGTTGAAACGCTCGAGCGGCTTTTTGCTCTTCTTTCCTCCCGCCAGCACGTTCACCTCAACCTCACTTCCCACTTTCTTGTTCTCAAAATACCATGTCGTTCTTGCTGTAACTCATGGTTGTGATTTGGTGTCATCATGTGTCGTCATTAATACTGGCAGTGGTCGGATCATTCTGCAAGTCGACGACTACTCAGGACAGTGAACGACCATCCCCCTTCCGCCGTCCGTCCGTGCGTTACATCGTGGAAATAATATAGGGGTCAACATCGGTCAGTTTCTACTACTGCATAGATGGGTGACGGCATGTGTTCACGGCTGACCTCTTTCCTACCGCCTAGCATCCTTCACCTGTTGACTGTGGTGCCCCGGATCGTTCTACTTTCAGGTGACCACGGTCTCATGCGCCAGCCCAGCTCGAGATGAACTACCCAACGTCACGTACAGTTCATCTCCGACTCCAGATGAGGGTTTACAGAGCGCTCATCCGTACACGTGGTCGGCCCGATCATCCATGGTGAACGCCTCCAACTCCAGTGCAAGTAGCGGCTGGAGTGTCTGTAACTTCGTTTCCGTCATATTTAGCTGGTAATGTTCACGGTTATTAAACCGGCATTAAGGAGATCCACACAGGGACAGTAAAGCCTGAGGCTATGCTCAAGTTCATCCAAGAAAGCGTCCGTGCCTCATTGCCTCCACGTGTTCGCCGGAGCGTTGCCTAAGCGTGGCAGACGTACCTTCCCGCTCATATTATGGGTCGCTGCGACACAATCGCTTCTCCATCTCTTGCCATCCCTCCCACCACTGGCTTCGACTGTCGTCGTTATGTCGCCCATCCTCAGCCCGACGCAGGTGTCGTCGCCTGTCACAGAAGCCAATGCTCTTCCACAATACGGGTTCGGGCCCGAGGTCACGTTCGATGGACTGGTTGCGGGCAACCCGTTCCTCTTCCGTGTATACACGCCCCGAGGGCAGCCTCCCCAGTACGACAGCTCCGAGCCGTACTTCCTCGGTCCGAAGTTCGGCGACGCCTTCTCATCCGCCGCTTTCCGCTCTCGCTGCGCGCAAGACTCTTCTGCCTCTGCCGCCGCTGCAAGTACGTATGCGGATGTCATACGGCATTTGGACTGGACGACTCGAGGAGAGTCACCATACATCTCCACCTCGTTCAGCTTTGCGTGGGCTGTATGGGAAGCGATAAGGCGATACCATATCAATGTGAAGCATGATGTCGAAATCGCTGTTATCGATGCGAGGGCGGTCGCCGACAGGGCAATAACAGCAGTGGAACTGCTCATGCGGGGCAATGCCAAGCAGTGAGCGAGATGCTTTTTGCTCTCTGATGTAGTCTTACTTTCGTTTTCCAGGCGACATCGAGATCACTGGAAATGGTACCGTTTTGCTCTGGAAGCGCAGGACGTGCTCGTCTGGGGTCACATCCCAGGGAATGCAGTCCTTGCTTCCATACCTCTCCTCCAGATTTTGAGCAAGCTCCCCTCATATTTTCTCTATCACGACATCGCCGACGCGAAGGACTCTCCTCTATTTAAGCTCGGTTGGGATTACACCAAGAAGAAGGCCAGCTACCGCCAATTCTGCCAGGCGATCTCCGACCGCTTCCTCCAAATGCCAGTCGAAAGACGGCTGCGAGACACGACGGCGGGATCCGTCCGCCTCGCATTAACTCTACTTCGTCCACACTTCCATCACCACATTTCCGAGGACTTCACCGCTGCTTCCCAGATGGTTTTTGAGCTCTCGTTCGTCATCTCGCAATGGCCGGGCCAGTGGTGGGTGCGCGAGCACCCCGAGATCCGGGACCTCGTCCGTTGCATCGTGCACACAGTCGGCGAAGAGGTCCGCGAGGCGCGCCGGCTCCAAGCCCTTGCGGACGCGACGAAGATGCAGGACATCGTCGGCGGCCTCGAGAAGCTCGTTGAAGCATACGAAGCGCGCTCGGCCGCCCAAGCTTCTCGCGAACATCAACCTATCGCCAGTCCCGTCACCTTCTCCCACCCTTCCCCGTCGCCTGCTTTCAGCGATCACAAACGTCACTTCCGTCTGGGCTCGATGGACATCGCAACCGACGACATGCTGGAATCGAAGGAGACTCAGACGGATGTTGCGAGCGGTCCAGAAGCCGCGGTCAGCACAGCTTCACCAGCACACCGTACTTCCAAACGCTCCGGTGTTATGGAGGCTATGGCGCGCACGACGTCCTGCTTTCTCACAGGGCTGCTGGTCGGCTCGTTCGTTACTCTCTGCGTCTTGGCGCCTGATAGGCGTCCCATTGCGCACCATTTGACGTAGATCGAGCAGTACCTTCGTATTGCTCAACATCATTGCCGTGACGACCATGCATGGCGATCCCCAAAACTGTATCTCTAGGGCTCCTCTGTAGCAAACTTAAAAGGGTTATCTATTATGTATTTATTTGCGCTTCCTGTACTTCTAATCTCCTACCATCTATGTTTTTATGGGCATTATGATGTTGTAACCGTTTGCCTCCTTGGTGACAAAGGCTCACTACTGTCACGGATATGCTCTGCTTTGAATTATCCCACTGTTCTCTGGTGATGAAAGACATGGCGAGGAGGGCGAGCGTGAGCGTCGAGCAAAAGGGAATTCGTTCCCACGCACAATACCAAGGCACGTCACTATCCGCGTCGATCCTCTTACCAACAACTTGTCAATTCAGCAATGACTGTCTGTGTCCTCGCAGCCTTATCCTGGTCGTACACTTTCCCTCTCGTCTGTGAACATGGGAAACGACCCTGAAAATAATTATTCCAATAAGCCTCAACCGTCGTCTGAGAACAAGAAATCGAAGACGAGGTGACTCCTGCCAGTGCAGCACCCGAACGCTTTCATGGCCCTGGAACCACTCTCTACGGAACTTCATTCTTATCCTTAGTAGCAGGGTGCGTGAACGTTGCGAATTCTAATTCACGTAATGCGCTAATGTGAGCCACGCATATAGGCAGACCGTGTGACAAGGCCCAAACGGTGTTCAGATCTGCGTTTGTATGGAAGTCTTCATGGGCGCGAAGCTGCGCTACGCAATCACAGCTTTCTTCGACTAGGAGTCGGGTGTCCGATAGGTAGCACGGGAAGCAGGTGTTGCGCAAGGTCACGCTCGAGCTCTGCGAGGCCTAGCGCGATGGGTCAACTTTGGTGGCACTGTGTCTCCAGCTGAGCATAAGCTCAAGTTCGCATGCTAGTGTTGTACGTGAATTTATTCACTGTTTAAAGTTGTCTTTTGCTGACTACACGCTAGTACCCCGCTTGCGAGCTGTACCCGGCCTTTCGTCGAAGCAGGCCCATCATCTCGTCACTTTATTAGTATTTGTCACGCGAGAAAGTCGTTAAGCTTCGGTATACTAGCCACTCAAGGCATCACCGACTAAGCGTCCGCCCATTACCAAAGTGAGCAGCCGTGCCTCATTAACGAAGTTATGACGCTACTCATGTATTCAACCGTAGCCACCTGAGAAAGCGCTGTTGTATAGGCTCGATTGACAAGGAAAACAAGAATTTTGCAGCTGACTCGGAGATCAAAGGCGCACAAACTTTCGTCGAGCCATGAAGCGTGTTGAAAGATGAAACGTAGGTCTCGGGAAGAATAAGTTAATTATTTAGGTGGGTAGACTCCAAAAGCAATTCGACGGCGACACAGCTAAATGCTTCATAGAAGGATGTTTCGAGGAAAACACAAAATATATTATTTGAATTATCAGAAGACAGTGAAGCCTAGGCACAAGTTGGTTTCGTCCTCGAGGATCGTCCTCGAAGAGTACTTGTCTCGGCGACCGCGAAGAGGTCTGTGCCAGAACGACCACAGGCGGCCGTCCCCGTCGAGAATACATTTGCACCGGTCAACATGCAAGCTACCTAACCACACCAGCTATGGACCGAGCATGAGGGAGGGTATGTGAGGAGAGCCTCGATTAACGGTAGGAGGGTATGTGAGACGAGCCTCAGAGAATGATGGAGGATATGTGAGGAGAGCCTCGATAAACGGTAGAAGGGTGTACAAGGAGAGTCTCAACGAACAGGGGGAGGGAATGCGAGGAGAGCCTCAATAAACGGTAGGAGGGTGTACAAGGACGGTCTCGACGAGCAGTGGAGGAGATGTGAGGAGAGCCTCGATAAATGGTAGGTGGGTGTACAAAGAGAGTCTCGACGAACAGAGGGAGGAGATGTGAGGAGAGCCTCAATAAACGGTAGGTGGATGTACACAGAGAGTCTCGACGAACGGAGGGAGGGAATGCGAGGAGAGCCCCAATGAATGGTAGTGGAGGAAGGGGGTGTCACGGAGGGAGGAGATGTGAGGAGAGCCTCGATAAACGGTAGGTGGGCGTACAAAGAGAGTCTCGACGAACAGAGGGAGGGAATGCGAGGAGAGCCTCAATAAATGGTAGGTGGGTGTAGAGGAAGGGGTGTCGCGGAAGGGAGGAGAGCAGGCTCTGTCTGTCTTCAGCCAACAAACCCGGCTTATATATGTTTGGAGGCTGACCCCTCACGGGACCTCGTCGCGGTCTGTTTATTCTCAATCAACAAGCCCAATAGACGCGCTAGTCCCGATCGTCCAGCGGCTGGCGCAGCCTTTGGCGCTTATTCGACTTTCCCGAAACGGCGCGGCTTTGCAGGGCACACTCTTACTGGATCTTCGTGTGGTTTACGTTCAGTACGACTAAGCTACTCTCGTCATGGGCCCGCGTCTTTGTACGACCAGTCTGCGAGTGCACAAGCACGGCCTTTCATCTCCCAGGCTTTGTGGCGTTTGATCAGATGCCCTTCGGCTTCAGTCCCGATTTGCTTCCGTGTCGCTTTTTACTTCCGACTCGGCTGCTCCCTTTCCGGCCTTGTCTGAGACGCCGTCGACGGTACACTACCAGGTCGTTTCCTCCTCCCGCGCACTCCGAGTCTCTCTCCGTCGGCGTTGAGCCCAACCTCTCAGGCGAGATACAGCTACCTGTTCCCATCTCCCTGTACTTTCTCCCATTCCAACCCTTCTGTTCTGAACCCTTGGATCTTGGGCGACAATGTCCCATCGTACCAACACCCCTCGGTGTCTTCCACCTCAAGCTGCCTCCGCCGTCGCCTCACCAGACCTTCCTCAAACTGCCCCAGTCAGGCGACGTCGAACGAGCGAAAATCCGCTGCCGTCTGTCCCCAGGAAAACCTAGGCTTCCTGCGCCAGCCGCCTCAATACCTATAGCCAGTGCACGAGTGGTACAGCAGCTCCTTGGAAACTCCTCGCGCCTTCTCGTACAAGAAAGTCCCAGGGTCCGAGTCTGGTCATTGCATATTAAACGAGATGCAAGCATGCGCTAACCTTTTACGCCGTAGCCCGCAACGATATCCATGCCTTCCTCCTGCACTCTAAATGCCATGCGAAATTTCTTGACTTAGGGAACGCCGAAGACGGCACTGCCTGCCAAACGGACTACCCACCCTTTCCGATCCTAATTTCGCTGTAGCGAGGTTTGAACAAGATCTTCAGCAGATGAAGACGCAGGTCTTGCCGCTTCTTCGTGAGAGATTGCCGTTTGAACACTTGCTTGAGAAGAACGTCGCTCCGTGAATGCATCGACACACTTCAGGAGGGCATCAAATTTGTATGCGATGTGAGGAGGTATGTTTAGTCGTGAAAAATCAACGGCCCAAGTTCACTCATTATGCCCACCAGATTATATCCTGTAACTCTTGTATTATCCATAATATACGAAAGCATCCGCTGTCAGTGGCACTCTTTGCCGTCCATCTTTACCAGAGGTGATAGTGCTATCAAGTCGGGGGTAACATCAGTCGCAGCTATCGAAGACCCAGAACGCGTAACGCCGTCGAGCCACCCTGATCCGTTCGGTGCCATCTTTGCGGCGATCCGCAGTCCTATACCAGGACGGGCGTGTGGCCCTCGAACCTACCGAGGCTCAATATATGCCTCTATGGAAGTACGAAAACGGACATGGAAAGGCGGCCACTAAATGTACTCACAAAACACAACCTTCACTGTCGAAGCGGCGGAGCACGCTCCTTATCCATTGCTGTAGCTGATGCATTCCACCTTCGCCATGATCTCTATGGCGCATCCGGTGCGTCTCATGCTCTTACATGTTCACAATCAGAGCCTCAAACATCTTCTGCAGGGCTCGTTGAAGGATAGGTTTGAAAAACAATGCTTCGATAACTGAAACCGCGCCATCGTGCAAGACGGATCCACATACCGTGGAATCGCTTGAGGCCCCATGTCCTTCTTCTGTCAAAACAAGGGGTCGCGCGGGTGGGAACGTCGGCGGCGGGAAGGCAAACGCGCGAGCGTTCACATTACATTTCGAGTCGCTATGTAGTCTAGTGAGTCACATCCGATAAATCCGATGTAAATAAGAATAAACAGAGAGCGCACGAGGCGCCCGTGAGTTCAAGCTCGACAACTCAACCAATAAATTCAACATCTTCCAATCCTTCAATACATAAAATATCTATCAGAGGCCGCTGGCCTACCAAAAACCCAAGGTGTGTAGTATTAGTGCGCAACTGGCCTTCCAGAGACGGTGTCGCTAAGACTATAGGCAGGAATCTGTAACACAGAATGTGATTAGGACGTCATAACCTGTTTGGACCTTTATCATGGGTCTGAAGACGCAGTCGTGGGCCTGTAATAAATAGCCCACCTTGGGTTGCTTGTGGGCATTCCTCGTTCTCCAGAGCGGCCAACAGACTGCTACGCACCTCATCGACAATCATCGTGAGCAGCCGGTCGTAACTACAGACCCCTTCACTGATGCCACACGCACACGCTTGCAGAATTTGCTTGAATATGCCACTCAAGACCTTGCAGGTCACTCTCTGTGACGAGGTAGCCACCGTGGCCGTAGCAGTAAAGGATTTGGAGTCGTGTAGCCACATCGCCTTCGATTGCGAAGGGCTGAGCCTGGGAGAGGAGGGAGGTAATCTGTCGCTGATGGTCCTCTGCGCCATTCTCCCAGGAAATGCGCCCCAGCCCCATGTCTACCTCATCGACACGATCGCTTTGGACAATGAAGCGCTCGAACCTGTCTTCGACCTCTTGCGCTCCGACACCGTCGCCAAAGTGATGTTCGATGGGCGCATGGATTGGAGCGAGCTGTACCACCGTCACAATGTCGAACTCACTCACATTCTCGACCTTCAAATCGCGGACATCGAGTCCCGCAAGATGCGAGGCGAAGGCACTGTACGCTAGATGTGGCGGCTCTCAGGCTACTGCGATCGCGGCGACGTACAAGCCCACCAGTCCGCGTACACCCTCGTACACCGCCTTGGGGGTTAGCGGGTGCTACCAGGGAGCACGGTGCGATCACAACTGCGGGGGACATCAAACCTCGTGAGTACTTCACAGAGCGACATGCATGTACTCTACTGATCCTGCACGTCAAGTGCAGTACGGAGGCTCCTTGACTCCTACCATCACTGTCGGCAACTTTCCCACGCTCATTGGCCAATAGGAGCGGGCCAACGAGTGTGCGGTACTGTAAAAGCCTGGCGACATAGACGGATACGAACGAACAGGAGATAATTAATAACAACATGAGCGGTCTAATGAGAACACCACCTACGACCCGGAACCAGAACGCCAAGAGCGCGAGCAGCGGACGAGAGACGAGGGCGGTACCAGCGACTTGGGAATCCGCTCAAAGACTCTTAGCTAAGCACACTCTCGTACCGTCAGGAGAACCTTCAGTACATGATTTCATTGCAGGCCTGAGGCACCTCGCGGACGTGATTGTGGCAGAAACGGACAAGGCGCTAGTCCGAGCCTTCGCGTTCTATGCAGAAAAGATAGAATGGGGCGCACACGCCGGGGTTATCTCGGAGCTAGTCATGGAGAGAGCGAGGACGACAGACAGCAGAGCGGCGGCAATCTTCGAAGACATGGAACAGGCAGC
Organism: Terana coerulea; assembly: GCA_024811115.1. Taxonomy (NCBI): domain Eukaryota; kingdom Fungi; phylum Basidiomycota; class Agaricomycetes; order Polyporales; family Phanerochaetaceae; genus Terana; species Terana coerulea. The sequence goes on from JAKOGH010000870.1 coordinate 194,603, forward strand.
AGTGGAGATAACAGCAACAGTGAAAACAGTACAGGAGAAGCAGGAGGCCACCAGGGCAGAGGCGCAGGAGACAAAGAAGATCGCAAAGACGATGCTCGAGAAGATGAGCCAGACAAAAAGGAGATAGAGGAACGAATCAAGACACTTGAGAAGAAGCTAGAGGAAAGATCAGACGCGCTCCCAGGCACGACCGCCATGCATCCCACGAGCAACCCGGCACTATCATATGCAGACGCAACGCGACTCAAACGGGACCCCCTCTTACAGCGCGAACAGAGCCGAGCGAAACAAGTCCTAATCGAAGGCGTCGCGCTCGATACAAGGGAAGGAGGGGAACGACTCGGAGAGGCAGAGCTACTCGCAAAGGCCAGAATCGCACTCGACCGGATGGGCATGGCCGGCTCGGATGCGCCGAAGGACCTGAAGTTCGCGAGCGTGAGAGTCCTGGACAAGGGAGGACTACTATACGAGCTCAACGCGGCGGAATGCGCGGAGTGGCTCCGAAAGCCGGCTGTAAAGACGGCCTTCATGAAAGAGTTCGCGCCAGGCGCCACTATGAAAAATCGTACGTACATGCTCGTTCTTGATAAAGTTCCCACTACGTTCGACCCAGATCACGAGGCCCACAAGACGGAGTTTGCGGAGTACAACGCCGAAGTCCAACCGGGAGTCGCAGAGATGAGATGGATGAAGAGAAAGGAGCGGCGCAAACCCGGTCAACAGATGGGGGCGATGCATGCTACCTTCTCAGACATCGATGCCGCTAACGCAGTCATTGACCACGGTCTCATCATCTGCGGGAGGAAGGTCTATGGACGGAAGTGGACGCCAGAGCCGAGGAGGTGCAATAAATGCCACAAGCTCGGAGTAGGGCACTTGGCAGCAGAGTGCAAACAGGTACACACTACCTGTGGCACCTGCGGCGAAGTGAACGCAGAGCACTCTGCTGGCAACTGCCCCAAAGCTGACCATAATGACTTTTATTGCCAGAACTGCAAAACGCGAGGACATGCCTCGTGGGACAGGGACTGCCCAGCTTTCTTAGCAGCTCAGAGGAAGATTATACAGTGGCAACCTGACCTCCTCTACCGCCATTTCCCAAGATGTCAGACCCGAGCACATGGAGCCGCCTTGACGAGTACCACCCGCATGTTAGCTACGAAAATACCTGGACGAGCCGAAGGCCACAAAGGATAGTCAACGGACCAGACGAGAGGGAACCGTACACCTATCGCTACGACCGACGATCAAGATACTACTCAAAGGCTACATACGACAGCTGGGCCGATGAGGTAGATGTAGCGCGCCCGTGGGAAGGAGGAGCGGCGCCGGCACACCCAGACGAGAGGAACGGCGCAGGGCAGGGCCAGCCAGGACGTGAACGAGAGCCAAGGAACAGCACGGGAGATAGGACGAACGCCAGATTTGCACCATGATGGAGCCAATAAACATCAACGGCTTACGTCTGTGTCAGCAAAACATGAGTCGTTCCCTTACCGCTCAATCCGATCTTCTAAATACCGTTTCACCAGACGACTTCGAGCTTATCCTACTACAAGAACCATACATCGACCCCCGAACCAATCTCACGCGAGCGAACCACCGCTGGCGGGTGGTATACCCAACTGGACACCACGACCGAGACGAGAAAACGCGCTCAGTTCTCCTAGTCAACGCAAGCATCTCGACCAACTCCTGGACAGCGCTAGACGTGGACTCGGCAGACGTAACGGCCATATCTCACGTGCTCACGCGAACGATACATGTGTACAACATCTACAATGACCAAGAGAACGACAACGCACTAGTGGCTTTTCGTAGAACGGCCGACCGCCTACGACAACAGGGAGAGCCGAGACCAGGAGACGATGCTCATCCTCGCGAGGCGACCTCAACAGACATCACCCGTTCTGGGAGCTACGCGCAAACACGCACCTACTCACGAGACAATACATTGAAGCCGCCCAACCATTGGTGGAACTACTAGCCGCATACGACCTACACCAAATACTACCAGCGGAAATTCCTACACTACGAGCAAATGGAACGGAAACCACACACGACCGGACAATGTCTTCGCGTCTGACAACCTAGCTGAGTGTCTTCTCTCCTGCACTACTTGCCCAGAACTACAGCCGCCATGCTGTGATCATTATCCGATACACACGCATTTGGACTTGACGCTGATTGGCTCCGGTAGAAAAAGGCCCAAGATGGAACTGGAGAGGAACAGACCGGGTGAGTTTGCGCTTCGCTTTGGAAGGGAGATACACACCCGCTTCTACCTACAGATCTCATCACCACGACGGACGACTTCGAGACAGCATTGACGGACATTATGGATGCATTATATGCCGCACGAGGACGCACGGTACCACAGCTTGCAGATACGCCGTACGCCAAGCGGTGGTGGAGCAAGGGAACTGGCCAATGAACGGAGACGAGTGAAAAAACTCAGTCGGGCATCCTATCGACGCCGACCAGGGAGGGACAGCACGCATGTCAGGGAGTACCATCAAGCAGAACCAATACATCGAACATTCGCGACAGCCAAGCAGGAACACTGGGAGGCGTACTTGGAGAACGTGGATGAGGACAATATCTGGAACTACAGCAAATACATCAAAAATGGCGCGACCGATGGAGGACGTGCGAGAGTTCGGCACTCATCACTCGCGGACGAATAAGGGACCAGACGTCAGGCGACGACAAACGAGGATAAGAGCCAAATCCTGCACAGCCTCTTCTTCCTAAGGCACAACAGAGAAGATGTAGCACATAACCCAGCTGGTATCCGCCCGCATCCTTCACTATGCCCAGATTGACCTCGGCATTGGTAA
>JAKOGH010000871.1:0-17882 GCA_024811115.1 Terana coerulea
TGTGGTCTTCAGGTACGCACCGGGCGGGCTCGTCCTTGGTTGCTGTTTTTGTTGAATGCGCATGTTTTTGTAGACTGGACTTCGGCTCGCCCTCATCCGCCTCGACCTCGTGCCGAAGGACTTCTGTTGTCGCGTGCGCGCGCGACCTGCTCTCCTGGCTGTTCGGCGCCAACTTGGCGGGCGTGAAGACCCTCGGCGCGCTCGCCGAGTTCGACTACGCGCCGCGCAACTCCGACGCCTCCGTAAGTCCTCTGCGCCAGCTTCACCGCGCATACGCTGACGGGCAGATTAGACTGCGGCGAACAACGGCTGGAGTACGTACGCCGTGGACGGCACCTTTGCGAACGGCTCGAGCATTGCGAACGGCGACTATAAAGTCTTGCTGCGTGCCCTGCGGGTCACTGGGAACCCGAACATTTTGTCCGACTACGACACATGGGTCAGCCCGGAGTTCATCATCAAGCAGTAGTTGTACCCCGTGCGAGTCAAGATACCTTATAATAATGTATTCGTTGTGTAATGTCCAGCTGCTTTCTGCGAACTTGGCATGACAGCATCAATTGCTCAATGCTTGTAAACGTAGAGCGTCTGCTACAGGCCCGCACAGGGAAGTCAAACGATAATAAATTGCAGAAATTCTCGTCCGACTGTCAATGATACGGATCTTCATTAGAACTAATACCACAATTGACGCAGAACTGCTCGTCAGCCGACTCGTATTCGTGCCCATCGCGCTCACAGGCGTCACATTGGGAGCACTCATCGTCGCATTCCTCGTCTTCATCATACCCCACTTTGTCCACCAACCCCGTCTCCATCAGAGCGTCGAGGAGAGTGCCGCGATTATGCAGATTGTAGCAGCAGGTAGCGGTGAGTTGTGCGAGGGAATGTCCCGTGAGCTCCTTGCGTGCGTGGAACACTTCCGGTAACCATTCGCCAATGACTTGATACTTCAATCCGTCGCCGCCTGTCGGGGTGGCATGTTCCATTGCACGCCCGATACTTCCAGATCAGCCAAATCTGGAAATAAGCACGAGGGTGCGCCTGGGGTTGTCGCAGGATGGGATATGCTAAATGCTTGCATCAACGCGCAAAAAGGTCCAGTACCGGATACCACCAGCTCCTTGAGGCTCGATACCACGGCGAGATCGCGCCAGAAAGCGACATTGTCTCCCAAACCATTGACTTCGAGCCTACGCAGCTCGCGTATCGGCAGGTAGGTCGCCAAAGGTCTTCCAAACTCATTGTCACGCTGGGAGTCATGAGTCGCCAATCTGACGGTCACTCGAGCTGCTGCGATTCCATCGCTGGGCGATTGTCCGGTGGTCCAGGCGCAGAATAACGAGAGCTGCGACGACTCATGACCGTGACTGATCGCTGCAGACTCCAGGGTGTGGGATGAAAGGGGCGCCGTGCCTTCATCTTTGAGACGGGTGGCTAGCCCAGCCATGACATCTTCGTGGTGGAGGACAGAACCTCTTTGACCGCAGGTAAGGGAGACAACGGCATCTGCGGGAAAAGATATGTGATGAAGGAGAAGGGCACAGGCAGCGCCGTCATCTGTCATGTTTTCAACATGCAACTTGCGCAAGGAAGGGAGGTAAAGCGGTTTGATGAGCTTCAGGTTGGATCTTGCGGGGAAATCTGGGACGGCGAGGGCCTCCGCCAAGTGGAGAGATTGGAGTAACGGGAGGCTAGACAGCAGCTCAGTTAACCTGGAAGGGTTCTGTGGAGGAACCAATTGACACAGGCGAAGACTCGTGATGGTGGGACGGGTGAGGCTGGAGGCCAAGTCATATGTAGATCTGGTAAGGCTGACCTCTTTCAGATGCGGCAGTGGGGCCTCGGGGAGGATAGGGAAGAAATTTTGCGTAGATGATGATTCAATGTGTAGGATGCTTAGGATCGGTGCGTCGGAGGCTGGTGAGCAGGTAAAGCGTCGGGACCGATGGTCCATGCCTTCAGCCTCAACGTCTTGACATGATGAAGATGCTGAAATAAAAGTCTGCATGTCTGTTCCGTCGTATGTCCCTCGGTGATCGTTGCTGCAATTGTCAGAGGCACTTGGGCAGAGTGATCCAACATCGTTTTGGCACATTGGTACGATCTAAACGCGATATCACTCCACAGTGCTGGGAAACCGTGGGCAACTCGGTGCCACTGTCTGCAAACGGGAGTGAGGTGCCGGACCCATCTGTGTGGCGAGTAAAGGTGGTAGTATTGATCACGGGAGTTGTCAATATATTGGAGAAATATCTCGGCCAGCACTTCAACTGGAAGACGACCGATAGGCAGTAGATCATTCTTGCATTCGCGCAGGGTGCACACCTCGCTCTCAAGCTTTGATATCTCCCCAAGTCGAGCAGATATGGCGGCGTCGATCTCTGCGTTTGTCATGAGCGACATATTCGCCTGCACGGGCTGCATAATTGGCCTACATCGTACGAGTCTTCAGCAAGCTATAAACACCTAACAATCGTACACCTTACCGTTACAGAAGACAAGACTTGCCACAGTGAAAAAGGTATAACTCGAAATCGTGCGGTTATGATCCCAGACCTGTGCACCGTCCAGAGCTGGCCAGAGTCCTACAAGCCGAAGGAGCCGCGAAATTCGAATATTCCGATTGTGATGTGGCCCGCGCGAGCAAGTCGCAGTGAATGTACGAGACCAACGGGCGAGGAGCTGGTGGGTAAGCAGGTGATGAAGGGCTTCCTGTTGCACTGATTTAGTCGCTGAATCTCGAACGTTTAGCCGCTGAGGCCGGTGAGGTAAAGCTTTAATGGGGAGGTGGTGGACTGGAGCAAGCCTAAGGATTCGGACGTTATGACCGGCTCTAGATGATGGCGCATCAATTATCGGTGATGCGCCTGAGCGCCCCTTCGGTATCGCCAGCTGGCCCAGAAATCTTGTTGTTTCTGACTTCCTGCGTACTATCTACACCCAGGAACAACAAAGACAGCAGAGCTATGAAAATTCGAAGGTATGAGGTAGACATGTACGTCACTAATATGCAGCCATTCGTGCAGTGGCTTACTGTCGTTTGCAAAGCACCTGAGACAAGCGCCTTTCGGCCAAATTTGGACGTTTTGGTAGCACGGATGACTTTCGTATTGTAGCTCACCCAATACACACCGTAGCCACTATTTTGAGACATGTAAAGTGACTTATTTCTCAATTCGAAAGTGCTCGCAACAAGAACGAGAGAAATTGGGCAATTTTTGAGTGAGCTGGCTGTCCTAGACCCCCTTGACAACTTTTGAGCCAGGATGAAAGAATGATTTGAGCGTTTCACTTTGGGAAGGTTGGAAGTGCTTTTTGTTATGTTTTCTCACGTGCCAGTACTCTTAGATTGACCTCGGTTGGATGCTATGTCCTCATGGGTCTGCTCTCAAGGGTGCACGGGCAAAGCGCCCGTGAGAGTGCAACTGCATGAGAGCACCACATCCGACCGGGACCGGTTTGAGAGTGCTTGCACATGCGGAAACATCATACAAATCACGCCCAGCCTTTTGAAGCGAAATGGCTCAGCCATTCTTCCGTCCCAGCTCAAAAGTCGTTGAGGGAGTCTGGTGCCGGGACCAGCATGCCTAGCTTGCTCAAAATCGGTCATTTCTTCTCGTTCTTGTTGCATGCACCTTTGCATCGAAGAATAAATTGTTTTTCATGTCTTAACTTAGTGTCTATGATGTGTATTGGGTGAGCTACGACACAAAAGTCACCCGTGCTACCAAAACGTCCAAATTTGGCCGAAAGGCGCTTGTCTCAGGTGCTTTGCAAACGACAGTAATCCAACCCTGAATACTAACAACCGCGATTGTGCACACTGCACAAAGCCACTCCGGAGACTCGGAGACCTCGTCTCTAGCGTGTGGACGTCGACCGTTACCGGAACACAAAACCGAGGTCCCTCGCTTTTGGACGACACTTTTCACTGCAAGTACATGTACGCCGTCGTTGTTCAAGTTTGCCCGTCGCGCCGGACGGAAGCTCACCGACAAGGCGGCCGCGTACAAGCTCTCGCATGTCCCCGCTAACACAGTCTCCGCGATTAGCTCAGTATACGGTCACAACTATCGTATGTCGCAACACTCCTGAAGGCACTGTGTAGAGCTCTGGGTATCTGCTGGACGTCACCGTGCAGTCCGTGACCGTCACCTTCGTCCCCGGGTCCGCGACCATCATCCCCCCTGAAGCTCAATGGCACGAAGCTACCCATCTACTCTGGCTTCCTCATCACCGCGTCCGCGTACCTCGGCGCGGTCGGCAACCTCAAGGACACGGCCGTGCTCGACACAACTCTTCCGGCAACCATTCGCCTACGCCACGATACCTCGATCTGGCATCGCCTGCCGGTAGTTGCTTGTTCCACCGCACACCCCATGCTTCCACGTGAGTCAGATTTGGAAACAAGCACGAGGATGCATCGGGGGTGGTTGTAGGAAGGGGCGCGCTGAATGCTTGTAAGAACGTGTAGAAAGGATCGTTTTCGGAGACCAGTTAGGCTCGAACCAGCCACCTTGCACGTAACATAACAATATAATACTTTGCAAGGCGGCTGGGAGCACTGAACCGAGAGCGCGCAGACGAGAATTGAAACCCCGCAGATTTCTCAAAGAGGAAGGTAGTCGTAGCGCCCACGCGCACTCCGCCGTAATATGCCTGAGCTGTTTATTGAGCAATGAATTTACTTATATTCTACCATGCTTAGGAAGCTGTTTGTAATAATTATGTATACTACTCAGAAGTCAATCACGCCCAAATCAGTGCGAAAGCATGCAAACTCGTCAAACATGACCCTTTTACCGGCTTGTCCGGCAGCTTGACGGTTTGTATAGCCTTAAAGTGGCAGAGGCCGTAGCAATCGAGAATTTTGATGATCTCCAATAAAGCGTGAGTATTTTTGTGTGCAAAGACCCTGGCAGGGGAAGCTGTACATGTTAAGGGTTTAATTTCCTTCACAAACACTAGTGTACTGGCCAGCTCGCTCCTGAGCATGGTGACTACCTTCTGTTCTGCTGCAGCCTCTCTCAACTTTATCTCTGCCTTTTTGCGCCCAGTTTGTTCCTCCACAGCATTCCGTTGCTGTTGCATTAACCTAGTAATAACTCACAGAGTGACGTCCGCGAGTTCTGGTGCACACGTGGCGACCTGCCTCTTTGGGAAATCTGCGGGGTTTGAATTCTCGTGTGCGCGCGCTCGACCGAGTTCTGCCAGTCCCGCTGGTCGCTATTAAGAATAACGTACCTCAAAGTACGTTCTTAAGAGTTACCTGCGGGCTGGTAACGAGTCTAGAGACCAGTAGCTTCTTGAGGCCGGACAATGGGGCCAGACCATACCAGAAGCCGACATCTTGTGCAGGGCCTTCAACCTGGAGTACCCGTAGCTCGCGCATCGGTAGGTGGGTGACTATTAGCCTTCCAAACCGCTCGTGCTGGTGGGCGTCAGTGTCCAGTTCGAGAGTAACTTGAGCTGCTAGGAGTCCATGCCGGGTTCTGCAAGTCTTCAGAGGCCCAAGTATGGAGTGAAGACGTATGCGACAACTCATGGTAGTGCATCTCCGCAGAAGCTATGGTGTGCTGGGAGAGGATTTCCGTTCCTTCGCCTCTCAGGTGGCTGCCTAACACAGCCAATAAGACTTCAAGCTGGTCGCCAGGGCCTATTTGACCGCAAATAAGGGAGACAACGGCGTTGGCAGGAAAAGAGACGCAGTGCAGGAAAAGAGCGCAGGTGGCGCCATCGTCAGCCTTGTTCTCGACGTGTAGCTTACGCAAGGAAGAGAGATGAAGGGGTTTGATGAGCTGCAAGTTCGACTTTGTCGGAAAATGGGCGACGGAGAGCGCCTCCGCAATGTGCAGAGATTGGAGCAGGGGAACTTGGGAGCGTAGCAGATCAGCCACCGCGCGAGGGTCTTGCAAAGGCAACATCCGACGTAGGCGGAGATTTGTGACTGTGGGACGGGTGAGGCTGGATGTCAAGCTGTACTCAAACCCACTAAGGTTGACCTCCATTAGATGCGGGAGTTGGGCGTTGGGCAGAATGGGGAAGGAAACTACATGGTTTGAGGATTCGACGTGTAGATTGCGCAGTACTGGTGCGTCAGACGCAGGCAGATTTGTGAAGGCTTTGGGGTGCAGGTTCGGAGCCACCAGACTGAGCGTCTTCGTGTGATAAAGATGCTGGAACAAGAGACCAAACGTTTGCTCCGCGTCCATCCAGGGGACTTGCGCTTTGATTGTCAGCTGCGTCTGTGCACAGCGACCCAACATAGCTTCCGCGCATCTTGTCGACCGAAACTCGATGTCGCTCCACAGCATCGGCGAATCGTGGACAACTCTGTGCCATCGTCTACAGACTCGAGTGAGAATCCGGACCCATTCGTACGGCAAGGAGAAGCGCCCAGCATCGCGGAGGTAATAACCACGGAAGTCGCAGATGTATTGCAGGAATATCTCGGCAAGAGCCTCGAGAGGGAGAAGGTCGATAGGCAGTAAAGCATTTTGGCATTCGCGCAGGTTGCAGATCTCAGCCTCAAGCCTTGATATCTCGCCATGTCTAGAAAAAATAGCGGCGTCGATCACTGCTCGCTTCGTAGATGATGGGCTTTCCCGCAAAGGTTGCATGGTTGGTTTGAGGCGAGGTTGGTCTTTAGCTAAACGCAACACTTGATATTCAGACAGCGGCTTACTGTTATAGGTACTAAATAGTGAGACCAGTATTACTCGCCTCCTTGGGCAAAGTACCACGTCAAATGTGCTTGTATCACCAGGCCAACACGGACCCTGCAATACGAGAAGAAGCTCGGTGGTGGACTGGGCCAAGACCCTTTTAAAGTTCGTGGAATTTGAGTTAGATGTCCTGCAAAGCCACCGGCTCCTCGCCGGTCCCCGGTGATGGCGCATCATGCGCATCAATGCCCCTGCCTGGCGCTTAGCAATCTTCGTCAACGACTGAGAGTCCTTTCCAGACTCCTAAAACCTGTTGCTCGATGGACGAAGCAGAGCTGCTTTATCTCGCCCGATTTTTATTTTTCTGAATATAATATATTTTGTCATCATGCTTAGTCTGGCTTACCTAATTGCAACGCTTGCTCGTCCATGAGCGACTGGCTCAAAACATTTAACGCCCGTCCGGCAGCCTTCGGCAATAGCAACCTCTGAAGTGTCTGAGTTTCAATCCCAGCACATCTATCGGAACCGTCCTGGCACACGTCCTCTACGTAAACATTGGGTGTAGGTTCATGTGTTTGGTCGTTTGTGGCTTCGAAATTTGAGCTATTATATCTAGAGACATGAGATATATCTGCTTCGCTGCGCTGTGGTGGGGATGGGCTTTTCAGAGGTTCAGCACTCAGCGATGGCAATGGTCGTGCCGCCACCTTGCCGCCCGGCCTCGCCCTCAGAGAACATACCTCATACTTACACAGACCACGCAGAGACCTTGCATAGATGTTGGAGCAGCTTATTGGTATTATGTTGTGCAGTATGCAAGAGAAAATCATGGATCTCATTGCGGGACGTAAAGTGGCTCGTGCTCGGACGGCCTTATTGCTCAACACTACATTTCAAGCTCAGACGCTTCAGAGATTGCTATTGCCGAAGGCTGCCGGACGGGCGTTAAATGTTTTGAGCCAGTCGCTCATGGACGAGCAAGCGTTGCAATTAGGTAAGCCAGACTAAGCATGATGACAAAATGTATTAAATCAGAAAAATAATAATCGGGCGGGATAAAGCAGCTCTGCTTCGTCCATCGAGCGGCAGGTTTTAGGAGTCTGAGTCCTTTCCTGAATCTATCCACCATTCACCCCCACAATGTGACTGCCGTTGACTTATATTCTATATTTTAGCTCTCAGGGACCAGGTATTCAATGCTACAGTAAATTCCAAGCACGTTGAAGCTACCGTTGACTACGCCGGCGAATTCCGTAGCTGGACCTTTGACCGTCCGAGTCACCCCGAGCAGCGGCACTCAAAGTGGTGCAGAACGCTGCCATAGAAGCATGATGCACCGAGCCCTGCTATGAAGAAGCGCAATCGCACCAAATTTCACAAAGCTTCAGCTGAGGAAACTACTGACCCCCACGACACATGGCGCGTGAGCGAAGACGATACCGTGAGTGGACCTACAAGTTGACGAATACACGCCAGTGCTCTGCAGGTAGCTCTGTACTCCCGTACGTTATGTCAGCTAGTTCCTTCAGCCATACACTGACAAGACCATCAGTTCAAGCTCGACAAAGAGATGCCTGATATACCTGTATCCGGCTGCCGTTGGCATAGTACTGTCCGGTTGTTGGCCAACATGAACCGGCACAATATCCTTTCGGGATGCAGCGCCACAGTGCCTTACATTACAGGCCGAAGGCGGAAGCACCTGATTGCACGTTGCCTCCGGCGGATGCCTACGACGACGCGAAGGGTCAGTCACAAGCTCACAACGCATAGCATCGCGAAGCCTTACCCTTAACTTATGACAGCACATGTTACCGAAAAACCTGTTACTTGGAAAGCTGATCTGTCCATCAGGAAACACCAAAACGTGTGTAGTTCCGGGCGTTCTACACCGGCGTTTGTAGTGCGTGTAGTGATGGCAGATGGCGCCGTAGATCCCCGTAGTGCGGCGTACCTGCATTACTGATGTATGTAGCAACCTGTAACGGCTGTAGTGTATGTTGCTATACTATGATGTCTTCTGAAGCTGAATGAGTCAGGTCTTATAAGTAGTGCCTGGTGTTATAGCTGGACACACCTTGACCTCGAGAAATGTGCCTGCAGTTTGCAAGCATCATGGCCCTCATGGGCACTATGTTGTGAACTGACTGCATTAACTGTGGTGTTATCAAGAAGCGGGCAAAACGGCAGGCGAAATAGTGAGCGGATGAGAGGAAGGATTGCAATATATCTACATGCAGGAAGTCGACGCCGTATGCTGAGCTTTGTCGAGCTGACCAGAGCCCGGCGCTTGAGCGGGATGTTTGCGTAGAATGAGTACTTTGATGCCTGCCCTAAATATGGTCTAAGCTACAAGCGCCATCATCTCTCCCTCGCTTCCTGCCATCTACCACCTATGCCCGGCGTCGCTCACCCTGCTACTCTCACTAGCGACATTACATAGGTGCTACCCCTTTGTCGTTTAATGTAAGTTTGACATACCACTAGCTCAGGAGCATCCCGTTGACCCCTGCAGGTTTGTTGCTGTGACGACGTGTTACTTATGGTGCATACGCAGCAGCGACGGCCGTGCCCTTGGGTGACGAAGGTCGCGAGCCAGAGCCCGCCGTACTGCCCGGGCGCACGCTGGCGGAGCCACTCGGAGTCGTGTGTAGAGGCGAAGACGATCACAATGTTCGACTCAGTGGATGCGCGCGAGCGGGAGGCGGAGAAGGAGCAACACCAACCCGGGTTATGACATATCTTCCACTACGCGAAGGGTGGCAGTGGTCAGGATGAGTCAAGAGGGCGCGCAGGCAGGAGGGCGCGGAGTGCGACAGCCACGCTATTGACGAAGCAGGTGCGCTTGTGCAATGCAGTCAAAGTGCTTGTATGTCTACAGCTCTTGTATGTGCCGAGCATCTAACCTATGTCACCAGTAGGATCTCTGTGCACGCTGATGGTTTTGCCTTGTGGTACCGTCCATATGAGGTGAGCATGTTTTGTCAAATGGCATGGTCCTCCGCTTATGAGTTTATTGTGTAGTGATGGTTCCAATACCATGGCGCAAGCAGGAACTTAGTGACACTGACAAGTCAACCCTTCGTGTATTGGAGAACTGGTTAGGTAGAGCTTGGGTGGTGGTGATAAAGTTGCATGTTGGCTAGAGGCATAGATGTACCCTATGTAGACAGATGTGTACAAGTAGGACCTTATGTACTGGGAATATATCTGTTTGAACATACTATATTATTTGACTGTCCTGAGTGCAAGTGTGTGCTGAATTGCGGTCACTACAGCTGAACTACAGACTACTACACAGGCGCCACCATCACTACACAGATCTACGGCGCTCCCAGCCAGTACTACGGCGCTCTACAAACCAGGGACCTAGCTACTGCACTACCATCTCTACACACATGTCGTAGACCTTCGTAGCTAAGTAAAGTTTTCCTGATGTCGGGAGATTGAAAGTGGCAGCTGCATACCGGCTCTGTTTAGTACTTCGCCATGCTTGTGCAGAGCGTAGTGCAGAGAAAGCACGTCGAACTGTCCCTGTTTTACGTCCCCTGTTATCTACGCAAGGATAGCGTGAGCAGCGCGGCCGTGCTCGCTTCTTGGTGCTTACACTGGTTCGAAACGGGGCTGTTAAAGAGGAGCTGGAATCTTCCGAGAGCAGTCCCCTCATGGCATTGGAAAAACCCATTGGTACAGTGGTGCTTTCCCCTCAATTGTAAAATTTTCGCTCACTGCCACCGCCATCTTCTCCAGGGTACGGTGTGGGTAAATAAAGACCTCGGCGCGAGCGCATTCCGTATACCCCTGCGCACGGCTTGATCGAAGATCTCGACGCTCAGAGGTAAATGAACTTCTTCAGTGATAGGTACAGGACTTCGAACTGATTCTTCTCATAGTGGCGCTGTCTTACAGAGTTCAATCAGCTCGCTTCCTGCCGATAGTCAGAACTTTATTTGCTCCGAGCACCTGCCATTGTCTTGGATGGTGCTGGATACCAGAACGCTTCGCCACTGTGACATTCATCTAGGGTCTACATTGCCATACGGGCGTTGTTCTAGGACCCTGAATATCGTGCATTGATGATAGCGATAGGCCAGAACTTTGTAGCAGCCGAGGTGGTCCCTACCGTGGTTTTATTGCTTCATTTCAGTGGACGTGGGATAAACTTCAGCGGGCCCGTACAGTTCTTAGGCCTATTCAGATAGTCGTCGTACGTCAAGGGAATTCCTCCTACCACGGCGTTAGTGCTAAATCTCCTCTGCTTATTCTCCTCCGTTGACCGCATGTGCTACAGGCTGTGAACTGCCCGACATCTGTGATGATGTCGCCTCTATCCTTCGCTACCCCTACCCGGCCCCTGACGCTAATGCCTTGCGCAGCTGAGATGGCGTCCCGTGCTAACTTGGCACAAGGTGTATCCCGCGGTCACCGCAAATGCGGAACGAATTATGACATCCGTCTCTCAAGTCGGATGTACGTTGGGGCTGCCGGGCGGTGTCACGGTCCCGTAAGTCATTTACTACTTATCGCCGTTCTAAATTTGACGCCTCCTCAGTACTGACCTTGTGGGATAGTAGTATGGTGCGAAGACCTTCCGTAAGGCGCCGCTTCCGTATGAATTACCTCTGCAATGTTCCTGCGTACTTTGCTGCGCGCTGCACTGTGTGCGTAATCTACTGGTCCATGTGGCCCTCTGCCACTAAATGTTCCTGGGCTTGGGAAATTGCGGTGCTACCTAAACTCGGTATGTTTCCTAGGAACGTCAAGATAGATAGTAAACTCATCCATCTAATGATACGTAGAGCTCCAATTCCTGCTGCCGTGACGGCGGGCGACTTCATATTTCCTGGGAGAAGCCGCTGCACAAGGAACAAAGGGTCCTTTCCTTCTATGAAGGCATCAGCCCTGTAGAGGAGTATTGCAAGGGATCAATTCATCCCTCCTGGAAAATCCTGTGGCCCCCGCTGTCCGACGTGGCAGCAGTGTCTCTTATCCGCAGAAAGATGCGCGCTACAAGAACAGTTCCGTAAGTACTGTCCGCATTTCTGGAAATGCATGGCATATACTGAGACATATTTTTTAATATTCCAGGAGGCACAGAGCTGCCATATTGACCATATCGTGGTGGCAGCGAAAGCGCGCACCATGGGACCTATATATACTATATCACTGAAGCGACGTAGGCAGCTTTTCTTCCCGCGAGCGGAACCAGACGGATGATAATGACTGCATCCCACAGCTTGAACCGTCTGCTGGCCCTTCAACGTCGAATGTGTAGTGAGGTAAGTCATTTCAAGATTATAGTAAAGTTTATGTTGATTTACAAGCTTCTACCAAACAATAGTTGTCAGACGTACGGCTTACGGCCTGCAACTTCCGCTCATGTAACTTCAGACCCCCTTACATATTCATGACTTTGCAAGCGGGTGGCATATGCTCATCACTCTCGGTTTTGCCAGACGCTGTACTCGCATTCATTGACCACTTGAATCTATCTTCAATGTCCTTTCTTGAGCATACTGTTACGGTGCAAATGCTCATCCGAACGTCAATAATTTGGATCGTCGTGAGAACTAATCCCACAATGGATGCAGAACTGCTCATGTGACGACTCGTATTCGTGACCATTACGCTCACATGCGTCGCACTGGGAGCACTCGTCGTCGCATTCTTCATCACCGTCATACCCCACCTTGACCAACCCCGTCTCCGTCAGAGCGTCGAGGAGAGAGCCGCGGCCATGCCAATTGCTGCAATAGCTAGCGGTGAAGTGTGCAAAGGAATGTCCTGCGAGCTCCTTGTGTGCGTGGAACACTTCCGGTAACCATTCGCCAATGACTTGATACCCCGATCTGTCGCCGCCAGCTGGAGGCGACATGTTCCATTGCACGTCCGATACATCCAGATGAGTCAAAGCTGGAAATAAGCACGAGGGTGTGTCTGTGGTTGTCGCAGGATGGGATGCGCCGAATGCTTGCATTAACGCGCAAAGCGGTCCAGTGCCGAAGACCACCAGCTCCTTGAGGCTGGAAACCACGGCAAGATCGCGCCAGAAACGAACTTGGTCCCCAAAGCCGCGAATTTCCAGATCGCGTAGCTCGCGTATCGGTAGATGTGTGGCAAAAAGCTCTTCGAATCCGTTGCATTGGGAGTGGGTAGTGGTGAGCTCGACTCTTACTTGAGCTCCTAAGGGCCCAAGTTCCTTGCGCAATTGTTTAGAAGTCCAGGCCTGGAACGACGCAGTGCATATACTACCGGCAGCACGCCGGATAGGGTACTCATAGTAGCTCATTGACACAGAATGTAGAGCGTGCTGTGGGAGGATTGCCACTCCATCACCTCGGAGACGACGACCCAATATAGCGAACATATCCTCCGTGTGGTCGCCAAATTCCACCGGATGACAGATGAGATTGACACTAGCGCTATTGGAAAAAGAGATATGATGGAGGAGAAGAGTGCAGGCGGTGCCATAATCTTCGAGATGTAATTTGCGCAAGAACGAGAGGTGAAGTGGCTTGATGAGTTGCAAGCTCGACTTCGTAGGGAGAGCTATGGTCGCAAAAACCTCTTCTATAGAAAGAGATTGGAGAAGGGGGAGGGAGCGTAGTAGCTCAGCGAATGTGCTGGGGTGTTGCGAAGGGAACAGTCGACAGAGGCGGAGATTTGTGACGGTAGGACGGGTAAGGCCAGAAGCTAAATTGTACGCAAATCCAGCAAGATTGACTTCCTTCAGGTGCAGTAGCGGAGCATGGGGAAAGATGGGGAAAGAGCTTTCCCGAGATGTTGATTCAACGTGTGGAACGAACGCTCAGGATGGGTGCGTCAGACGCAGGCAGACGTAAAAAAATCTCGGGACTGCGGGTCCAATCCTTCAGCCTCAGGCTCTTGGTACGATAGAGGTGCCGGAGCAAGAGCCTATAAGTCTGTTCCTCCGCGTCCTTCGACGTAATTTGGGCAGCAATTGTAAGCGGTACTTGAGCAGAGTGACCCAATATGACTTCGGCACATTTGTATGACCAAAACTCGATGTCGCTCCATAGCATAGGGGAGCCAAGGGCAACTCGGCGCCACAGTCTACACACTGGTGTCATATGCCGGGTCCATTCCTCCGGTGGAGACAAGTATGTGCCGTTGCGGTACTGATCACGGCAGTCGCGAGCACAATGTGAAAATATTTTGGCGAGTACCTCGATCGGGAGACGACCAATGGGCAGTAAAGCATTTTGACATTCCCGGAGGGTGCACAGCTCACCCTCGAGCCTGGATATCTCGTGAAGGCGAGCAGATATGGCGGAGTCGATCTGCGCTGGAGTTATAGACGACAGGTCCGCCTGTAGAGGCTGCATAGCTTGCGTACACCGGATGTTACTAATCGTATAAGTAAAAGACCTGGCATCATGCCACTCACTGAGACTTGTCACCAAGAAACGATGTCAAAATCGTGTGGCTGTGATCCCAGACCGGTGTAATCTCTGGAATACAAGCTTCAAGTCAAAGAAGCGACGAGTCCGCGAGCAAGCGAGCGTAGGTGTATGAGACAATTTGTGCAAGAATAGACAAGACTGGCGATGCGTTAACGCGATATCGATGACAGTGGTCGAGGTCTTGTCGAGGTCAACGCTGATACTGCCTACTGACGCCGGGTGAGGCCACTTGTCACTGGGACGATGGCGCATCACAGATTGATGATGCGTACGAGCGTGGCGCATCGATGCCGCCTCAGCGCTCTGCACAATTTCTCCAAAACGACTTCTTCAACTCCCATATTCATGCGAAACTCCTCCCACCACTAGATCTGGGCACTTTGCACTACTTTTACACCTCTGGGCAGCAATGACTCGCTATACAAACGTTGCGATCAAACGGAAATACGTCGAGGCTACAGCCCAGTATGCGGACGAAGAACCCGAAGCTGGGCCCTCGGCTGTTGCAGTGAGCGCAAGCGTGGTAGAGGACGCAGCCACAGAAGATGCGCCAGCTGGTCCTGCAAAGAAGAAGCGCAAACGCACCAAGTCTCGCAAAACCCCGCATGGAGAAATCACAGACCCTGACCGCGAAGAGGGCCTGGCAAACGATGGTGCTGCGAGAGGACCAAGCATTTCGCCCGTGGAAGACTCCCGCAGCTGCGTCTACGCAGGACAGCACGAAAACGGCCAAAGCAAGGAAGGCTGCAAAGGGATTACAGAAGCTGAAGGAAATGAGAAAGAAGAGTACGCTGTTGACATGTTACCCTACGCCCGCTGGTTTACCTCGTCCTTGCGTACAGGCGTAGATGCGCGCAAAGCCGCTTCGGAAAGGCGTCGACTCCAGCGTATAGACGAACGACATGCAGACACGACCTGCTTCGCTTGTCGGGAGAAGGGTCATGCTGCGAGAAACTGCCCAAAAGCTATGTCACAGGATGGCGACGCAGAGAATGGCCAAAAGAGACTGGGTAAACAAGCGGTAGGCATTTGCTACAGGTACGTGAACGCCGGCTAGCACGATGAAACCCTGCTTAGATGGCAGCTTAGATGTGGCTCCTCGAAGCATAGTCTATCTCGGTGCAAGAAGCCTGAAGACCCGACCAACCGCTTCCCATTTGCGTCATGCTTTGTGTGCTCGGGAACAGGCCATTTAGCGTCGGCGTGCCCAGAAAACCAGGCTAAAGGCATATATCCTAATGGTGGATCCTGCAAGCTTTGTGGCGAAACAACACACCTTGCGAAAAACTGTCATCTCAGAAAGAACGGTACGTCTTCACCCTGTCACACCTTGATGTAACATCAATGCTCATCTGCGTTCCACAGAAGTGGTCTCGTCAACGGTATTCCTTGGCGTTGGGACCGATGCTGGGGCTGACGAGGATGACTTTCACGCGTTCAAGCGGAAGACCAGCGAGGTGGTTAAAGAAGAAAGGGTTGATGAACGGCGGAGGAAAAGCGCAGGGGTACGAGTGGGTGCACACTCTGGCGTTGTGCAGCCCTTTGGACGTCCCGCACAGAAGCCCAAGAAAGTCGTGGCTTTCTAAGCACGTCGGACTAGATCAGTATACATGTACGTTATAACTGTTCAGAGCAGTGTGAGCATATGTCTAGAATCTCGTTTTGAGTCTTGTAATTAGGTCATTTTAACCGCCTGCCAGTTCGATCAAGGTCATCGGGGTCATTCGTCTTCGGACAAGATTTTTCCAGTCAAAGTGAAGCAACTCGCCTATGGCTTATTCTGAATCTCAGGGAGGCGGATTGACAGTGTGGGCACGTGTATCAACGGAAAACGATATCACATATACCGAAGATTTCTTGAGCATCGAACAGGCCGAACGGTCGTTACAGAGTCGAAGGCAACATAATCAGCATTCCCGCGTCAATGCGATACCTCAGGCTCCTTTCAGGCTGACAATGGCGATTACGTGCGCGGGCCAAAAACGCAGAGAAAAAGCCAAGCCCGTGGAACGAGCCACCAGGTCACGTGAGTGCCACAAAGCCGTTGACTCCCGTTTGTGGTCGAATGCCTTCGCATGCCTTTCATCGCCCATCTGCAGCGTTGTGGATATTCGAGACCTGATGTGTCATGTACCGCGGCAGTTGGAAAGTATTGATGTTCCAACTTGAAGAGCTCACAAATCTGTATTGCCCGACGCCTACTTCGAAGCATCTGCACGACTGGCGCGGGCCAAAAACTTGTGAGTTAGGTATCGAGGTACATCTCGTACTGCTTAACCTCATCGAATATGCTTAAACTAAAAGAAGCCATCGTCATCTTCACTGTACTGTTCCTCTCCGCACCGATCGCAAATCCTATCGGAATCGTAGTCGTGGCCGTATTCGCTGCATTCTTCCAACTCGCACTGCGAGCAGTCTTCATCACAGTCGCCGTCATCGTAGTCGACCTCCGTTACCAGTCCATCCGACATCAACTTCTCGATGTCAGAGGTCCTGTCGTGCAGGTTGAAATTCATCGTCGCAGAAAACTTTTGAGCGGGTGTCCTACAAGCTTCTTCCTGGCAAGTAACGCCGCGTAGAGCCACTTGCCGAACTTGACGTTGGATTTGGGCTTTCCGGGGACGACATTGGGCGGTGGCAAATTCCACTGAATCTCGGAAATCTCCAGAAGATCAAGGTTCGGGAAAAGACAAGAGGGCTCATCCGGTGCCGTGGCTGGAGACGGCCTGCCAAACGTAGCGAGAAAGCACGTCGTTGCTTCCGCTCCCGAAATGACGAGCTCCTTCAACGCCGACATGCGCACCAGGTCACGCCAGAATTTCGGTTTGAGCCCCAATAGGTCGATCTCGAGCTCCTGGACCTCTGAGAAAGGATGTCTGAGGGCGAACATTTTACCGAAATGTTCGTATTCATTTCCCACCTCACAGCGTATGTTGACGGGAGCATTGAGCGGCTGCTTCGCGCGCGGAACGGTCCACAGGTTGATGTTGACGTGATGACTAGGGACATGAAAGTTGCGAATCCTGCTCATACGAGCCGAGACAAATGGGGTTTGGGGACCGTTGGGGCGCCGGAGTTGTCTAGCAACTGCATCTATGAGAAGCTGTTGGTGCTGTACAGGGCCCGCTCGACCTGCTTCGACAGACAGCGCAGTCAACCGCGTGCTCCTAAAGTGGTGAAGGAAGTAGGCGCAGGCTGCACCGTCGTCATCTGCCTGCACGACCCGTATGTTACGTAGATGGTGGGCAGGGAACGGCGTCATATCTTTCAGTTTCTCTGGTGTAACCTGAACCGACGCTAAGAGGGCATTGTCAAGGTGAAGTACGGCGATCGAAGGGGGAGGCTTTTGATGACTTCTACGAACGCAGAGATGGAATGAGCCGGATGTGGTCGACAAAGCTGAAGGGTAGTGATCGTGGGACGGAGGATGGTGCTGACAAAGCTGAACGGAAGGCCAGTGAGCTCGACATGTTTCAGGTAAGGTAGCGACGCATCTAAGCGAATAGGAAATGCAGACAGCTGAGTTGGTGAATGTATGCGCAATGTTTGTAGCAGAGGAGCATCTACAGCTTCGGCGGTAGAAATAATGCCGGCATGGGATGACACAACTTGTATATCCAGGCTTCGGATACGAGACAGGTGTCGAAAGAGAAGAGCATAGGTCTCGCGGGCCCGCTCCGGGTCAGCGTATTGAATTCTGGACTCGACAGATACCGGGGCTTCTGCGGAGCGAGCGAACATCATCGAGGCGCAGTTGTGCGTGCGGAAAGTGATGTTATCCCATAGT
>JAKOGH010000873.1:0-21750 GCA_024811115.1 Terana coerulea
GGCAAAGATGCGAAGACGTCGAGATCGGGGTCCACGCCTTCAGTCTCAACGTCTTGGTATGATGAAGATGCTGAAATAAAAGTCTGTATGTCTGTTCCGCCTCTTGTCCCTCGGTGATTGTTGCTGCAATTATCAGAGGCACTTGGGCAGAGTGATCCAGCATGGTTTTGGCGCATCTGTAGGATCCAAACGCGATACCACTCCACAATGCTGGGAAACCATGGGCAACTCGGTGCCACTGTCTGCAAACGGGACTGAGGTGCCGGACCCATCTGTGTGGCCAGTACATGTAATAGTATTCATAACGGGAGTTGTCGATGTATCGAAGGAATATCTCGGCCAGTACCTCGACAGGAAGACGACTGATGGGCAGTAGAGCATTCTTGCGTTCGCGCAGGTTACACACCTCGCTCTCAAGTTTTGAGATCTCCCAAGTCGAGCAGATATGGCAGCGTCAATCTCTGCGCTCGTCATGGACGACAGATTTGCCTGCACGGGTTGCATAGTTGGCCTACATCGTGTGGGTCTTTAGCAAGCTGCAGACACCTGACACTCACACGCCTTGCCGTTACAGAAAATAAGACTTACCGTAGTGAAAAAATTGTGACTCGAAACCGTGCGGTTATGATCGCAGACTGGTGTATCTCCCAGAATCCTACAAGTCTCGCGAAGAAGCGACGAATATTCCGACTGTGAGGTCGACGACAGCGGGAGCGAAGTGGCAAGCGGATGATGGAGGGCTTCCTGTTCTGCTGATTTTTGTGCAGAATGTCGTACGTCCAGATGATGATGCCGGCGCTGGTGAGGGAAAGGGAGGTGTGCGTTGGACTGGAGTGGACTGGAGTCTGGAGCCAGTAATCGGACATCGTGGCCAGCTCCGGATGACGGCGCATCAGTAGTCGGTGATGCGCTTGAGCGTTACCATGATGTGTACGAGGTTGTCGCATCAATGCCGCCTCAGCGCTCTGCACAATTTCTCTAGAAGTAAAAACAGTTCTTCAACTTCCTATTCATGCGAAACTCCTCCCGCTACTAGATCTGGGCATTTTGCACACTTTTACACCCCTGGGCAGCAATGACTCGCTATACAAACGTTGCGATCAAACGGAAATACGTCGAGGCTACAGCCCAGTATGCGGACGAAGAACCCGAAGCTGGGCCCTCGGCTGTTGCAGTGAGCGCAAGCGTGGTAGAGGACGCAGCCACAGAAGATGCGCCAGCTGGTCCTGCAAAGAAGAAGCGCAAACGCACCAAGTCTCGCAAAACCCCGCATGGAGAAATCACAGACCCTGACCGCGAAGAGGGCCTGGCAAACGATGGTGCTGCGAGTGGACCAAGCATTTCGCCCGGGAAGACTCCGCAGCTGCGTCTACGCAGGACAGCACGAAAATGGCCAAAGCAAGGAAGGCTGCAAAGGGATTACAGAAGCTGAAGGAAATGAGAAAGAAGAGTACGCTGTTGACATGTTACCCTACGCCCGCTGGTTTACCTCGTCCTTGCGTACAGGCGTAGATGCGCGCAAAGCTGCTTCGGAAAGGCGTCGACTCCAGCGTATAGACGAACGACATGCAGACACGACCTGCTTCGCTTGTCGGGAGAAGGGTCATGCTGCGAGAAACTGCCCAAGAGCTATGTCACAGGATGGCGACGCAGAGAATGGCCAAAAGAGACTGGGTAAACAAGCGGTAGGCATTTGCTACAGGTACGTGAACGCCGGCTAGCACGATGAAACCCTGCTTAGATGGCAGCTTAGATGTGGCTCCTCGAAGCATAGTCTATCTCGGTGCAAGAAGCCTGAAGACCCGACCAACCGCTTCCCATTTGCGTCATGCTTTGTGTGCTCGGGAACAGGCCATTTAGCGTCGGCGTGCCCAGAAAACCAGGCTAAAGGCATATATCCTAATGGTGGATCCTGCAAGCTTTGTGGCGAAACAACACACCTTGCGAAAAACTGTCATCTCAGAAAGAACGGTACGTCTTCACCCTGTCACACCTTGATGTAACATCAATGCTCATCTGCGTTCCACAGAAGTGGTCTCGTCGACGGTATTCCTTGGCGTTGGGACCGATGCTGGGGCTGACGAGATGACTTTCACGCGTTCAAGCGGAAGACCAGCGAGGTGGTTAAAGAAGAAAGGGTTGATGAACGGCGGAGGAAAAGCGCAGGGGTACGAGTGGGTGCACACTCTGGCGTTGTGCAGCCCTTTGGACGTCCCGCACAGAAGCCCAAGAAAGTCGTGGCTTTCTAAGCACGTCGGACTAGATCAGTATACATGTACGTCATAACTGTTCAGAGCAGTGTGAGCATATGTCTAGAATCTCGTTTTGAGTCTTGTAATTAGGTCATTTTAACCGCCTGCCAGTTCGACCAAGGTCATCGGGGTCATTCGTCTTCGGACAAGATTTTTCCAGTCAAAGTGAAGCAACTCGCCTATGGCTTATTCTGAATCTCAGGGAGGCGGATTGACAGTGTGGGCACGTGTATCAACGGAAAACGATATCACATATACCGAAGATTTCTTGAGCATCGAACAGGCCGAACGGTCGTTACAGAGTCGAAGGCAACATGATCAGCATTCCGCGTCAATGCGATACCTCAGGCTCCTTTCAGGCTGACAATGGCGATTACGTGCGCGGGCCAAAAACGCAGAGAAAAGCCAAGCCCGTGGAACGAGCCACCAGGTCACGTGAGTGCTACAAAGCCGCTGACTCCCGTTTGTGGTCGAATGCCTTCGCATGCCTTTCATCGCCCATCTGCAGCGTTGTGGATATTCGAGACCTGATGTGTCATGTACCGCGGCAGTTGGAAAGTATTGATGTTCCAACTTGAAGAGCTCACAAATCTGTATTGCCCGACGCCTACTTCGAAGCATCTGCACGACTGGCGCGGGCCAAAAACTTGTGAGTTAGGTATCGAGGTACATCTCGTACTGCTTAACCTCATCGAAAATGCTTAACCTAAAAGAAGCCATCGTCATCTTCACTGTACTGTTCCTCTCCGCACCGATCGCAAATCCTATCGGAATCGTAGTCGTGGCCGTATTCGCTGCATTCTTCCAACTCGCACTGCGAGCAGTCTTCATCACAGTCGCCGTCATCGTAGTCGACCTCCGTAACCAGTCCATCCGACATCAACTTCTCGATGTCAGAGGTCCTGTCGTGCAGGTTGAAATTCATCGTCGCAGAAAACTTTTGAGCGGGTGTCCTACAAGCTTCTTCCTGGCAAGTAACGCCGCGTAGAGCCACTTGCCGAACTTGACGTTGGATTTGGGCTTTCCGGGGACGACATTGGGCGGTGGCAAATTCCACTGAATCTCGGAAATCTCCAGAAGATCAAGGTTCGGGAAAAGACAAGAGGGCTCATCCGGTGCCGTGGCTGGAGACGGCCTGCCAAACGTAGCGAGAAAGCACGTCGTTGCATCCCGCTCCCGAAATGACGAGCTCCTTCAACGCCGACATGCGCACCAGGCACGCCAGAATTTCGGTTTGAGCCCCAATAGGTCGATCTCGAGCTCCTGGACCTCTGAGAAAGGATGTCTGAGGGCGAACATTTTACCGAAATGTTCGTATTCATTTCCCACCTCACAGCGTATGTTGACGGGAGCATTGAGCGGCTGCTTCGCGCGCGGAACGGTCCACAGGTTGATGTTGACGTGATGACTAGGGACATGAAAGTTGCGAATCCTGCTCATACGAGCCGAGACAAATGGGGTTTGCGGACCGTTGGGGCGCCGGAGTTGTCTAGCAACTGCATCTATGAGAAGCTGTTGGTGGTGTACAGGGCCCGCTCGACCTGCTTCGACAGACAGCGCAGTCAACCGCGTGCTCCTAAAGTGGTGAAGGAAGTAGGCGCAGGCTGCACCGTCGTCATCTGCCTGCACGACCCGTATGTTACGTAGATGGTGGGCAGGGAACGGCGTCATATCTTTCAGTTTCTCTGGTGTAACCTGAACCGACGCTAAGAGGGCATTGTCAAGGTGAAGTACGGCGATCGAAGGGAGGCTTTTGATGACTTCTACGAACGCAGAGATGGAATGAGCCGGATGTGGTCGACAAAGCTGAAGGGTAGTGATCGTGGGACGGAGGATGGTGCTGACAAAGCTGAACGGAAGGCCAGTGAGCTCGACATGTTTCAGGTAAGGTAGCGACGCATCTAAGCGAATAGGAAATGCAGACAGCTGAGTTGGTGAATGTATGCGCAATGTTTGTAGCAGAGGAGCATCTACAGCTTCGGCGGTAGAAATAATGCCGGCATGGGATGACACAACTTGTATATCCAGGCTTCGGATACGAGACAGGTGTCGAAAGAGAAGAGCATAGGTCTCGCGGGCCCGCTCCGGGTCAGCGTATTGAATTCTGGACTCGACAGATACCGGGGCTTCTGCGGAGCGAGCGAACATCATCGAGGCGCAGTTGTGCGTGCGGAAAGTGATGTTATCCCATAGTGTCGGTGATCCATGGACAGCTGTGTGCCAATGTCGGCAGACCTCTGTCAGCTTAATCCACCCGTGTGTCTTGGGGAACAGTCTTGAGGGGCCAAAAAAGCCACCGTTTGCTGGCGCTTCTGCTCCTCGTGATAGACCCTTGCGTAGCGTCTGAAAATCTCGACGAGCACTTCATTCGGGATACGGCCAATGGGTTGTAAAGCGTTCTGATAGCCGTGAAGGGTGCGTATCTCATCTTCTAGCTTCGAAATTTTGCTGCGACGAGCTGTCACAGCTGCGTCGATCTCTGCCTGGCTTATGGACGACGGGTCTTGCGGTAAGGGCTGCATGCTTGGTCTGCGCCACGCTGCTCAGCAAAGCCTAGTACTTCATAGCCAGCCCGTGATCAACACTCACCTCGCCCCGATGATCGACTACAAACTGCCAGTACTGCCAGAATATTTCTTCGAGACAGGGCTACCGGTGCAGGTAGAGCTGCGAGTTGGAAGTCAGGACCAGATTCAGTTAAGGATGTACACCGCATATATATGTAAAAGAGCACACCTAAGTACAGCTTTAGAACACACTGTGATGAAAGAGTCCGACTAAGAGTCCTACTCGCTGTGTTTGAAGTCCTGGTAACAAGCCCGCAGCAAGTCTCAAGGCCATTCAAGCGATAACAGAGGAGGGGTTCCCACGGTCAGTATCTTTGTAAGTACCACGGTATTGCGGTAAGAGTCGCTGAACTTCCTTAGGTATCTCTGTTGTTTCGCACCACAACCTCCACGAACTCTGACATGATCACAAGCTCCCATAAGCAGTGTTTTCGATTAACCTCGTACTGGTGGACATAAAGACTACATCCACGTCACCGTACATCACTCAAGTGACGTGCCACAAAGCCACCTAGGACGCTGCTCTCAATTGAGGAAATGTTCAACGTGTTCGAGAGATTTCTTGAGCCGGATGCATCGGCTCATAGTACGTGTCATTTTCTTTGAAAATAGGCTTAAACTTAGGACGCATCATCCAGGATTTGGCCGGAAGATGTAGACCGGGCAGGAGCAGGAGATCGTGTGCAAGGTGCGTGCAGCCGACTCGTCTCGTAAAAGCTGTCTCAGCTCAACTCAGGTTTGTTGCAACCATATCACAGAACAATATCTCTATAGTCAACTTCGTCACTTTGTGGTCCGTTAGCGTTACTCGAACATCAAGGCCTGATGCGAGATTCTCGAATGTGGATCTACGCACATACACATCCAGATTCCACGCCACCACCACTTGGCAAGATCTTTGCCAACCGGTTCCCAGACGAAGCATTTGAGGGAACTCATAGAGTCTAAGCGATTTACAATCATTGTTGCTCGACACCTGTTGCTTCAAGAGTTTAGCACCCTTCCTCCTTCCCTGATTAAATGGAACAAAAGCAGTATGCCTCGACTCTGAATCACACCTTGGTAAACCGTCACTTACACTTGGTAATCTATAGAGATGGCCTCGTAGATATCCTCTTTCGCGCTGGCCCCGATGCCGGAGCCGAAGAGGATGACTTCGACGCGTTCAAACATGATCGTGCCAAGCTAGTCATGAAAGAAGGGTCCGACAAACGGCGAAAGGAAAGCGTAGGGGTACGAGTTAGTACACACTCAGGCGTTGTACGGTCCTTCGGGCGCCCGCCGCTCAGCGCAGGAGCTCGAGAAGGTTATCGTTGTCCAGAAGTTGCGTTTCGGGCGTAGTGGTGTGCAGTCTCCGGGAGACTGCCGAGCTGATTATGTAAGCGATCGCGACGAGGCGCCTGAAGGTATGCAGCGCACAGAGGCAGGTCCGGCTCGTAGAAAGTGTGTAAAATTGCGAAAATAATTCCGGAGCTACTTAAAGTATGGAGCAATGCATAATATTAAAATTAGAGCTACATAGTAAGAGGGAGCCTCAAAATTAAAGGTAGCTGGGGTTCTCTGCCCAAATGATGGGTCTGCGCGCCCGGGCGTCTTGGGACTGTCTTTCCCACAGGGACTGCACATCTTTTGGTCAGAAACTGTCTGCGATGGGGTCAACTTTGGCAGGCGCTCCCGCCAAAGTCACCTCATCAGCTGCCTGCGTCTGCCAGATGTGCAGTTCCAAGACGCTGAATGTGCAGTCTCTTGCCGGGCGCTCCGCCCTGACGCATGCCCGTATTTGGTATATGCAACCATTGTCGCCGCTTCTGCCGAATTTGGCACTTATCTCATACTGCGCTCATTTCTCGCTTGCATCGCGATTTCCCCTGGTATTATAGATGTTCTTTCGCCCTCTCCCGTCTCAGCACCTCTGCTAACACAGGCGCTCGGAACTGCATGTTTAATGTGCAGTCCTCACCATAGGGACTGCATTATTCAGACAAAGTGTCAAACTTTGTGAGCACATGTGTATATCCTTATTGTTCAAACAATTTTGCTCCTTTGCCACTGCCGTCGTCAAGAGCCAAAATAGTGGGTTCAGCGTCTGTCTTTTGTTATTCTGTGAAGATTAATATTGATCGGGCACACGTGCACGGCCAGCTGACCTTGTTACTACACCCACACAGTCCACACTCAAACCTAACTTAGAAGCCTTCCTGCGTTTTTCACACTCAGGATGCATCGCTGCGCAATTTTGAACTTGACCCTGATAGGACGCCTGGGAGCTCGCCCAGGACATCAGAGTGCTTTTAGGAGGAATCAGCAGAAATGATTGGAGAGCCAGGGCTACATGCTCCAGCCACTCGAACAAACCTGACTGGACAGCCTGCCACTGAGAGCAAAAGGAAAGGATCTTTTGAGGATTACGATGATGGGTTACGTCTTTACGGTAAGTCATGCTGCATATCGACTATTGTCCGATGCTAAAGGAGGCGTAGAAGCGCTAACCTTCTCCCGCGATGCGAACATCTGACGGTGTTATGGTCATTGCTCAAGCAAGTTCAGGCTATGTAGTCATGTAGTCATCAGTTCTTTTCAGCCAGTAAGCTTGCGTACGCGCAAAATCACTGTGTTTGTGTAGAAGATGTCCTCTCTATACGGATTTGCCGGATACGCTCCTGCTCGTTGTGCTGATGTTGAAGGCGTTTAATCAACCCAAGTTCAATACCATCGGGAAGTAGTTGATTTTTGAGGCAGATCTTTGAGGTATTTCTTTTGCACTTTCGATAAATTCAATATTGACAGTTCCCACCCAGGGTCTACAGTTCATACATGTCCGTGTAGCACACCCGGTCAGTACAACAGCTGTGCCTCTTTAGCGTGAGATCTGATGTGCTCGCAGAGGCATGTTCATTAATGTTCCCATAATGCCAGGCGAACCTTGACATGGCGGCATGACAGAAATTGCGTGGTTTGGAATTTGTTGATGCGTTAATGCAGGACATGACGGAAGGTGACCCTCCAAATGTCCAACCATAGACGAGGTTGTCTCTTGCTTGAAGGCACTGGAGAAAGGCTTGAGTTCATAGAAACTAAGCTTCTGGCTTACTCAGCATAGCGAGGATGGCACACGCCATGTCATGCGCTCTTCGGTCATTTTGCTTTCACAGAACAACTGAGCATTATGTTACTCCTTGCTCTGGCATTCAAAGGCTCTCAGTGGGTATAATTATCTGTGCTTCTTGTCACTATTCCCGTCTGCGCCCTGCTTACATCGCTGGATAGACGCCAGGCCATGTACGCTCGAGATACAGGCGCGGGTGATGCCTCTTAGTCGACTTGGATGATTCGAAGCACACAATGGCTGTCGCGTTGCTAGTTGTCGTAACCTTGGCTATCCTTTGCCGTTCTCGGATCACGTGAAATGAACATCGTTTAAGGTGTTGTCTGGATACTAGATTAAGCACTGTTGAAGTTTATTAAGCAAACCAGCTGACCTTTTACCTAGGGATTCTCTAGCAGCTTGGCCCTGATGGTTGACACAGAATGACTTAGTGTGGGGGTAAAATCAGAAGTGTATGAGCTATTAAGTGCTACAAGGAGCGATTCAGCTAGTTAATAGATAGTTGTATAATTTGAGTTACAGTCACTACTTTGAGCTGAACATACATGCTGTTGGAGTTATATTCTCGAAGCTGATTGTCGGCCGCTGATGCAGGAGTAGCAAGCCCTGGGAACTCGATCCATAGGCTGAGTTGTCGTCAACATGCATGTAAGCAGGCAGATCTACAAACAGCCCAACAGTGAGTATTATCAGGATGTAGAGTGTGAAAATATGTAATCACCATTAGAAACTTGATCAGAGTGATTGGCAGTCTTAGAGGGAACTAATTTGAAGCACCTTTCCATCATCATACTTCTTGCTAAAATGCTCTACAGCATGCACAGGCGTGCGTATGTGAGTAATAGATCATAAATGTGCCGCTATAGTCGTACCTGTGCACTGCCTGCCTATGTCGCACTGTCGGCAGCAAGCGACATGCTAGCATCGTAGCACTGCTTTTTTCGAGGAATGTTGGAGAGCACTTGAGTAATCTCCTTGTGTCTTCGAACCGATTCCATATCATCCGGCGAGACTATGTGTATCATTGTTCAGACTAATAATAATGTTAATGTGTTGTAAGCATGATGACATGCACATAGGGTGCTAAAATAATATCGTACAGCCGGTATCTTCCACTGAGAGACAGCCACTCCAATGTAGGGATCACCTAACAAAGATATGCGCTGATATCAAAAGTTCGCAGGGTCCGGCTCGCAAGGCGGACACGTGTGAGGCTAACAAACGGACAGTCAGTTCGAAGCTCAGAGTAAGGGAAAGTCTCTTGGTATGTATTCACTTAACAGATGGACAGTCAGTCCGAACTATAGCAGTATATGAGTACATGACATGTCTGTGAGAATGAAGGGCTACGCACACTCAGGAGTAAGGAAAGTCTCTGAGGGTGCTCGAACGGAGAGAGTGGGTATATAAGAGGGTGATTGGTTGCTCGTAGCGAGCCTAGAAATTAATGGACAGGGACGGGGGAGCGAGTCAGGGGGTAAACAAAACAAGTCCGTACTAGGGAATTGATAGACCTTGTGGCGCTAATGCGCCCAATGTGCCAGGGCGTTTATGTGCAACGTGCGCATCTGAAAAAACCCCCCTTACTATTCCTGCCTAATGCATGCTGATAAGCACTAATTCATTGCACATAAGCATCAAAGTAACACAACTAGATAAATAGATGCATTAGGCCAATAAGGCAGTTTAGTGAGGTTCTTTGCTAATTGTCTTAATTATTCTATATATTAGGGCAATTAGTCCTATTTCTCAGCTATTTGTTTCCTTACTGTCCTATTTTGTTCCTTACATGCAGCTATAATACCACTACTGCTTGACTAGTCATCTGAGAAATCCCCCTTCTTAATTTAACCTGATGCTCTGTATTGCATATTTAGTTATCTACATACAAGACTAAGCTACCTAACACAACAAACTACTTGTACTGTGCAGGTAAGCCCATGCACCATGCACCATACTCACCTGCACTGCGCCATGCCCACCTGTGTGTTGTATCTGTCAGTAACATACTTACGTACACCACTACCCTGGCCCTCGTGTCGTGCACCAGCCCCTTCTGACAGGGGCGCACTTGTCAGCGTCGGTCTGCACGCGTCGTGCTTCGCCACGTCCTGCGCGGTGCGCGTGCTGCGCTCGTTGGCGTCGTGCTGGGGTAGCTTGCTACCCTGGTCCCTCACGTCGTGCATCGGCCCTTTGTAACGGCGGCACGCTCGCCTGCGTCGGCCTGCGCGCGTGGTGCTTTGCCACGTCCTGCGCGCCGGCGTTGGCGTGGTGCGCGTCCGTCGGCACCGTACGTGCGTGCGCCGTTGTCCCGCCCTGCGTATCTTGCGCGTCGTGCTGTACACGCCGGTTTCTTGTGCGTCGGCGTCGCGCTCGCCTGCGTCGCGCGCGCCGGTGTTGGTGTTATGCGCGTGCTGCGTTCTCGGCGTCGCGCCTGTGTAGCTTGTTGCGCTGGTCCCTCGCGTCGTACGTCGGCCCTTTGTAACGGCGGCGCGCTCGCCTACGTCGGCCTGCGTGTGCTGTGCTTCACCACGTCCCGCGCGCCGGCGTTGGCGTTGTGCGCGGGCTGCATTGGTCGGCGTCGTGCTTGTATGTCGCTGCCTGGCCCTTCCTGTTGTGCACCGGTCCCTTACGTCGGCGGCGCGTTCGCCTGCGTCGGTTTGCGCGCGCCGTGCTTCGCCACTTCTCGCGCGCCGCCGTCGGCGTGTTGTGTGTGCGTCAGTACCGTGGGTGCTGAGGTCGCTGTCCCGACCCTTGGCATGGTGCGTAGCAGCCTCTTGCGTCGGCGGCACGCTCCCCGCGTCGCCCTGCGCGCGTCGGCCAGTCTTGGGCCTGCTGCGTTATGCTTGCCTACGCGGGCGTTCGCGCGCGGTGTCCATGGGTGAGACCTAGTCGTAAAAATACCATCCACAGGCCGTGCAAGCACGGCTGTGGATGGTGCAGTGTATTAGTGGTGGACGCGACGAGTGGGGCACATACCTGGTCTCCAGGCGAGCCCCCTTCAGGCTTTCCTTCATTTCCTCCGGTCTCGCGTGGCGCTTTTGGGATCCTAGAGTCGCGGTAGGGGGTCGCGACGCTGGCGACGCGTCGGTTAGTGATAGGGGACGAAGGGAGATGAACGACTCGGATAACGCTAGGGCGTGAAGGCGCTTCAAAGTGCTGACCACTATGAATACTTGTCCAATACGCTTGTGCCTAAGCCGCTATGGCGCAGCTGTTAACTCTGCACAAGATTATAACCAGGCGACTCTGGGTTCGAGTCCCCGCATGGGCATACTTTTATTGGCCACAAATCCATACCAAGCCTCGACCTGTGTTCAAAAACACACTTAGTATGCTGTTTTGCTCTTTTTCAAAGCCGTCACTTTTTAAAATTAGTGCTTTTGAGAACATTCTGAAAGCTTTGTATATTTCCAGAAATAAGCTAATAAGGAGTCCATTATGCATTTATATGCTAACTGGGTTAGAATATAGGGTAATGGCTGCATTAACTCTAAAAGTATAATAGTGTAAATGTAACCCTGGTGCAGGGTTACAAGTGCCTTTTCCTTTTTGGGATTCTGTCTTGAAAGACAGTCTCCCTTTGTTGTGGTCCTCAGACTTACACCACTATGACGAAGGTACGTTATTATTCTACAGTGCTTATATGTATCATTAGACTTACACTACTATAACAAAGAACATAGTTCATTCCTGTTCTCTTATCGCATGCCTGAGTATTATTAACTTGCAGTTGGCTTTCAATAAGTATGCAAGTTTGCTAATTAGCTCAAAAAGTACAAAATAGAACCAAATTAGCTCTAAGTAATATGATAATAAGGATCTAAGTAATAAATAAGAGCAATAGCAAGATATGTTGGATAAGCTCTAAATAATGTAATAAATGAGGCACAAATAACATCCAAGTAGGTAAGAATATAATCATAAGCTATTGATAAAATATAGAATAGTGACAAATTAGGTAAAAAGAAGCTTAGTTGATAAGCTAATAAAAGTATGCACTAAGGCATTAGTAAGTGATAAAAAGTGAATTAGTTGATGAAAAGCTGTGAGTAAATAGCAGATTAGAATGTTGAAAGGCAAAAACTGGTTAGCCAACTAATAGGGGTAGATTAGCTAAATGATCTATATTTTAGTGAAGCATTTGGGCAAAGTGTGAAAAAGGGCACTATAGGTGACTTAGCACTGGAAAAGAAGCATAAGGTATGAATTAGAAGAGGGGTTTTTCCAGATGCGCGTGCATGCCTGTGCGCTTGCACTTAGTCTCCAACTTCGACATCACCTCCTTATTCTACCTCATTGCCTCCACACCAGCATGAAGATAATTCTGCGTGCATTTGAGATGATGTTGGGCTTTATCCAAGGAGACATACAATGCAAAGACAGCCTTGCCCGCTGTAGAAATATCGACTGGAGTTGGTGACAACGCCAATAACAGTTCCCGCTAAGGCAACAGTAGACATGACTGTGGGCATTAAGGTTGAAAACAATGTAGGGCGAAGCGAGGGGGAGAGGTTGACTTGCCGTACTGAATCAATTGCCTAAAGCTAAATAGTGCTCGGGTTGCTGCAAGGCAAGCGCGATGCAAAGCACGTTAGCAACATTGCTTGCATTGATGAACGAACAATGGTGTGCCACAAGGACAAGCCAGTTTGTCGGTCCGATGGTGAACCTCCCCAGCGGCGCCCATCGAGACTCAGCAGAGAGAGGGCATTAGTGGTCTGGCGACATATGAGATCTTCTAGAGGGTCCATCAAAGTGGCTAGAGAGCAAAGGCTACATGCTGCACCTATGCTACTGAGTTGACTGGGTACCATCATGGCAAGGCAAACATCAATGTCACGTCCTCGATGAGGACAGAATATCTACATTTGTGAGTCAACAGCACCTGCTATATGTGCAATGTAACGTACTGAAACCTGTTGTAGTATAGCAGCATACTAGATGCTGTTAGAACATCTGATGGGAAGATGTTAACATTGAAGAAGGTTTCCACCGCTACACACCCTTACGAGCTTGAGTTGAGCCAGTACTTCTTGATGGAGCCTCTCACATAGCACCTGCGAATCACTGCATCCCTGTGCACGAGGTGCTTCCTGTATCTGACGAGAAAGATACCTACCTACTAGTCCTGCCAATGTTGCGTGAGTTCAACAACCCACAGTTTAACACTTTTAGAGAGGTCACAGACTTCTTGCAGCAGATATTCAAGGTGATTAGCGCTGTCAGACCTCAAGCTGCGTAGATTAACAGAAATTTCATAGAGCCTGCAGTTTATGCATCAGTGTCACATCACGCATTGGTAAGTCAGCTTACCTTGTACCTTCTGTTAAATTCAGCTGAAATGATTCTATAAGGACTGCATAGCATTGAATATCATATTCGACCCTGCTCCAATGTTCCCCAACATGTTCCATCCGAGGCAAACATGGCTTTCTAAAGACTTGAAGAAGTTGGCGAACATCACAATCGGACTACACATCCCACGCGCTACTATTTTATCAACTTCGGCCTTTCGCATAAGTATGATCCTAAGGAAGGTCCACTCAGAGAACACCCAATACTCAGAGGAGATAAAATTGTTCCTAAGTTCAGTGGTCCTATCCAGCCAGTGGATCTGTTCTCCACAGACATCTATTATCTCAGGAATATGATTAGGGAGTCCTTCTTGAAGGTAAGCCTCACGATGGCTCTCGGAGACTGAGCGCTAATATAGGCAGATAGATTTTCCATGGGCTGGAGTTTCTTGCTCCTCTGATAGAAGATATAATTCAAGAAGCCTCCAGTAAATGTCCAATGATGAATGAAGTGGTGTCTCGTTACACTACCCTGGAGAAGAGCCTCAACCCTTGGCAGCTAGGACCTCGCCTTATCCCTGCCAGAGGTGTGATCCCAGATTCATCCGATTTTGGCCAATTTCGGGCAGGGAGATTTGAGCTAAGATCCTGGTTTTTCGGGCATCAGGGCCTGATACACCACCGGGTGACCCGGTCCCTCGAGCTGAGGTTTCTGGCGCCCAGGCTAGATTAAGCTCTGGTCGGACCCGCCGGACACACAGATCATCAGCCCGGAGCGGGCTCGCGACTCTCAACCTTGGTTTGCCCCTCCCTCCTAGCTTGATCCAGGCTGTGTGCTCCGCTTCGCTTTGAGACTCTGATCTCGAGGGTTGAACTGACCTCTGTCAAAGTCTCTATCAACCTCCGCCATCGATCCTTGGCATCGATGTCAACCACCCGCCCAGCTATAAGTTTTCGTGAGTAAGGCATCAGTGTCTCTGACACACTCATTCATGACCTCCACTCTCACTCAGTACTCAGCTCCCAGACAACCACCGGCCGGCGATGAAGGGGCTCTCTCGGTTTTATGATCACAAGTCCTTGGGCAGGTGAGTTTTGACAACACTGCTCAGACCTCGTCTGCTCATCCTTGTGGATGGAGGTGAGGATGGTGCAGCGTCGCCGATCCCGATTCTGCTGGTGAAGGTAGGAGATGTCGATGCATAGGTCGTTACCATTGTGGTAAGATAGACTTACCTACCTTGAGACTGTACACTGATCAACTCTGTTTCAACAGCCGGCGAATATGGATGACAACTTCAAGAACTTCGGAACTCGCTCTCTGTTAGTGCGTCCTCTTCCAGCTGACTCCCGGCTTTTCATCCCCAAGCTCACCTTCACTGCAGGCAACAGCAGCCCGTACCACCCTATTCCCCAACACACTCTCCTCTTTGACCATCTCGGTCACTGCCTGTGACTTCATGTCCTGCAGCCTGACGAAGCAGTCTATGTTCTTCAGGTACGACAGTGTGAGTCATACCATCACCGTCACTCACACAGACATACTGACATTTCACTATACAGAACAGTTTCTTCGCGAAGCTCCAATGTTCTGTCACCGATTTCCCCAAGATGCACTGGTTGCATTACTTGTTCTTGTACTTATAACAGTAAGCGGTAGCTGGTCTCACCAGCAGTAAGGGGTATATATGAGTATCACAAGCCAGCATAGTGTATTGTGTGTATATTACTGCATGTATTACGTCTGCTCAACAATAAATGCGATTTTATCACGATAATGTCTGTGTCTGATGAGGGTTACCATACATGGCATGCGAGGCAGCAAGCTGCCGACAAATCCTGGGGACGGCGCTGAGTGCGACAAGCTCAGATTGCCCTTGCGAGCAGGCCGACGCAGCCCCAGTCCCAGCCTGAAGCGACCTGCCCAAGGGGAAGCCTGGAACAAGATGTGCTCACTTTTCTCAGCGCGACCCTGGTATCGGATCGATCACAGGATCGGACACCGGGTCTGATCCAGACCCCCGACCAAGGCTGCGCCAACCTCGCCGCCGCCCGGTGGTGTACCCTGCTCCAGGCGCAGGTCGTAGCGCCCAAATTCGGGCCATATTCTCACGCCTAGCGGCTGAGCGCCCAAAATATGCCTCACAAATGCGTTTTTTGCTCAATTTGGGGCGGATGTGCTCCAAAAGCGGTCGGTTTCGGGCAGCGGTACATGCAAGGTTTTCGCCAGCTGGGGCCAGGTTTCGGGCACACCACCCTGAGGGATCGCTTCGTTTTTGGCCAAATTCGGGCACCCTAGGATCGCACCTCTGGAGGCATTAGGCGGGGTCCTTGGAAGCTGCGCTCCCGTCTCGTTCCACGGGATAAGCAAGGCGCCCAGCGTGTCATACGATCTCTGACCCATCTGATCAAGACTTTCGTATACTACATCGCTTTCTGCTCCGCTATCCCCTTGCACTAATAATCTTCCTCCTCCATCTTGCTTTCTTTTTTGCTTTCGTGCGTATCCCATTCATACTGCTATGCATCTCTTTGGTCACCGTGTCTTCTGCTTGGTACTATTGCTTTGACGCTTGGCTTTGAATGTTCGTCGTAGTCGTGCTTGGTTGGGACGTATTGACAATCCTTTGCGAATCAGATACACACTATCGCATGATGCCCAATGTTGGAGCATGCCAAGTTAGCTGCGGCTGGGACAATACCTTCGTTCATCGATAGTCATGGCGCAACTTCTCAGTCTTCAGGCTTTTCAAACCCCGCTACATGGCGTCTGAGGAGCCATCGGCAAGCCTGGAACACCAGCAGCGAGCTTGAGTACAGACGCAGCTGTGCGTCAGGCCATTCCGCATGAGCTTATTCTCGTTCAAGTGGGGACAAAGCGAGCAAGAACAAGGAGACGCTGCGCGCTCTGGCGGCGCTACACGCTTCAAATGCTTCCGTAGCGTCACACAACTCCAACCCGACCACCTACACTCAAGCTTCTCCCAGAGGCAAGTGGTCTGTGCGAAAATCAAATACGCATAATTATCCGTTTCAACTGTTTATATTCTATACAGCGTGTATTACAAGTAGGAAAATGATAAAGAGGGAGAACTTCGTGATCAAAGGCCCTCGGCGACTCGGAAGTTTTACTTGGAGGAAATATGCCTGCCTACCCACACCGCAGTGTCGAAGACTTCCGAAGAAGAGCACGTGTATCTGTTGGCTTTAACCGGGCGCCCATTCCAGACGGACGCAAGTCTGTGTTCAAGAGGGAGCACGTGCGTTGGTTTATGCGGGCGCGTTGTACCCGCGTTCTTCGGAAAGTTTCTACGGCACCCGGTCATTGTAAGTCCCCCATGCCAGGCCAGACCACAAGTTGCCGATGAGCTTACTCTCATACTCAGAGACCACGCATATGCGTCCCTCTCGAAGTCGCCTGCACGCTTCATCAAGCCCGCCCTCAGCTGCTTCTGCATCAGGCTCGCTCCGGTCGGCTTCTTCTTGAGCGCTATCTCTAGCTCGTTGCCTTGTCGTACGAGACTATTCGACACGAGGGTTACTTCATATGCGCACTCGGAGGCTTAATGTTTAACATGTACGCACGATGTGTGGTTGACCTGGTATTCGCACATTTCGTCCCGACGAAGGGTGTGCTTTCCCGCGCACAAAATTTGGTGGCCATCACGAAGTTAGGCTCTTCCGTTTTCTATCCACTGAAGAGGCATTGGTTGACTGTTCATCGTTATGATCGTGTGGAACAGTATGTGCTGCTGGGTGTGTCTGCGGCGACGCGAGGTTGGGTTGGAAGAGGGTGCTTGGAAGGCGGTCGAGTGCAGGTAAGGTTGCGTTCTGGATCAAGCAAGGGGCGAAAGGAAGTTATATATATTAGGCTACACTGCGTGGCCACCGCACGAGTGGCACTTGAGCAGTGGCCTAGCACGGCATAACGCATCAAAACGCATCACGAAAGGGTGTGTTGGCCACTTTATCCGTGACAAAGCTTGTGGAATCAGCGCCTGGTCTTCTTTATCTTTGTTCCTTTCTGTTGCTCAGATAACGTAGTCTCTGAGCAGAATTTACAAGCGAATTGGCACGCAATTCCGGCTTCAGACGCCGGAGACCTTGGAGGCCACGTGGGCGCCACAAAGTCGTCGACTTCCATTTTCGTTTGAACAGAAACGCATGCACGCTCGCCCACGATTCTGCGGTAAACAGCAGCGTTCGTGACGCTCAAATGTATACAGTCCATATGATATGCTTGCAATCACTTCTTTATTCCAAAGCTTTCAATTTTCTATCGTCGAGAATCCCCACTGCCACGGTCTACCAAGTAACGCTGCTGCGTCCGTCAAGATCGAGTACAGTCATCTACTTACCATTCATTGTCATCGTCACTGATCCTCTCCTCACCGCAACGATTGCAGATTCCGTAGTTGTCGTAGTCGTGAAAGTCTTCACTGGAGCTTTCTGATTCGCATTGCGAGCATTCATCGTCGCAGTCACCAGAATCATAGTCAACCTCCATGACTAGGCCATTCGCTTCCAACCGATCAATCTCAGAAATCCTGTCGTGCAGGTTATAATTTGAGACGGCGGAGAGCTTTTTAAGCGGATGCCCTAGAAGATCCTTCCTAGCACGTAGCGTCGCATGGAGCCAGTTGCTAAACATAAGGTCTGACGCAGGCTGGCCGACATGCCGTGTACGAGGAGATCGGTTCCATTGTATGTCGGAAATCTCCAAAGATTCTAAGTCCGGGAAAAGGCATGAAGGCACATCCTGCGCCGTAGTCGGAGGCAGCTTGCTGAACGTGGTCAAGAAACAGGTTGCTGATTCAGGCCCCGAGATAGCGAGCTTCCTGAGAGCGGACATACGCGCCAGACCACGCCAAAACTTCGCCTTCAGCCCCAGGTCGTTGACCTCAAGCTCTTGGACCTCCGAGAAAGGGGGCCTGGTGGCGAACAGCTTCCCAAGGTGCTCGTAACCATTCTCGACTGCAAATATTATAGTAACGGGGATATTTGTAAGCCACTGCTCCCCGTCGGACGGTGCACACCTCGATCAAGACGTGATAACCTTGTCCTGGGGCGGGCTCACCCCTGCTAATTCGAGCCGAGACGTATGGAGCGCGAGCTGGTCTGCCAAACCTCAGGAGCCTGGCGACGGCATCGACTAGAAGCTTCTGGCCCTGCATAGGACCCCTCGGTTTGTATCCACGAACACTGTGGCCAGCCGTGAACATCGGAAATGACGAAGAAGATAGGCGCAAGCTGCGCCGTCGTCATCTGTCTGAGTTATCCTCACGTTTCGCAGGTGGCGCAAAGGATACGATGGCAAGAGTTGCAGTTGCTCCGGCGAGACCTCAGTTGCAATCGAAAGGGCGTCGTCTAACACAAGCACGCTGATCAATGGAAGCTCTTTGAGCAGTTCCGCCAACGCAGGAATAGAATGGACCGGATGAGGGTGATGCAGCTGAAGGGTGGTGATTGTTGGACGAAGGATGGCGCTCGCAAAGCTGAACGGCAGTTTAGTGAGGTTGACATGTTTCAGGTGAGGGAGCGGCGCATCCGAGTGAATGGGGAAGGCAGATAGCGGAGATAGTGAATGAACGCGCAGCTTCCGCAAGAAAGGAGCATCTGCAGCTTCAGTGGCAGAAGGAAACTCTATATCCAAATTTCGAATGCGAGGCAGTTGCCGAAACAAAAGTGCGTATGTGTCATGAGCCTCGTCCTTCGTGAGATTCTGAATTCTTGACTCGACAGATATCGGTACTTTTACGGAGCGCGTAAACATCGTCGAGGCGCAGTTATACGTGCGGAAAGAGACGTTGTCTCATAATGTTGGTGACCCATAAACAATTGCTCGCCAATGTCGACAGACCTCGGATATCTTAATCCAACCATGTGTACGAGAACGTTGGCCTGAGAAGCTGTGAAAACCACGATTGCGTTGCTGCTTGTGTTCCTCGCCATAGGCCCCAATGTAGAATCTGAAGATTTCGGCGAGTATTTCATTCGGGAGGCGTCCAATAGGCTGCAAAGCATTCTGATAGCCATATAACGCGCGTATCTTCTCTTCAAGCTTCAAAACCTCGCTGCGGCAAGTTGTTACAGCCGCGTCAATATCGGTGTGGGTTATGTACGACGGAAGGGGCTGCATAGCTAAGCTGCACCAGACTAATTAAGTAGCAATAATAAGCATAGCTGGGATAAACATCACACATACCCTGCCCCACAGCCAGCAGGCAATGATTAATGAGTCTTCGTCAATAATATTGCACGTCGAAGGGGCTACCGACGTAGGCCAAACACTTCATGAAAGAATCAGCTTCGGCGTCGAACTTTGAGTACGTCATTACGATCACAAGAGTACGCACCTTCTAAGCCGGTGGTGGCTCACCAAATGCAAGTCCGAGACGCAACCATGGTGAAGAGTCCGGCCACTCCTCACTGTAGGGTCAGCGTTCGCGAGAAGTCCACGAGAGGGCGCTTCATCGTTTCCGAGAAACCGGCATATTATTCCCACGATCAGTAACGTTATGAAGTGTCTGCTATGGCGGTGTAGCAAGAGCCGCCTGGCTTCAACTCTCTCCGTCATCTCGCACCGCAGCCTTCACGAACTCAAACATGACCACCGTCTCACCTTTCGCACGAAGCAGTGTCTTCGACGACCCTCGCCTTGGGGGTCGTGAGCAGACCGTAGGCACTTCCTCTACACATCGTTCAAATGACGTGCCATAAACGCGCCCAGGACACTGCTCTAGATTGAGGAAATGTACAGCGTGCCCGAAAGCTTCTTGGAGATTGAAGTCCGGAATCCCCAGACACATGGTGCGTGGCATGTTCTGCGAGATTGGTCTCTAAGCTAACCTGTATCGTACAGGGTTTGGCCGGAAGATGTACACCGA
Source organism: Terana coerulea (assembly GCA_024811115.1). Taxonomy (NCBI): domain Eukaryota; kingdom Fungi; phylum Basidiomycota; class Agaricomycetes; order Polyporales; family Phanerochaetaceae; genus Terana; species Terana coerulea. The sequence goes on from JAKOGH010000873.1 coordinate 20,110, forward strand.
TTATGAGATCGTGTGCAAGGTGCGCACAGCCGACTCGCTTTGTAAATGCTACCTTGGTTTACCTCAAAATTACTATTGCTATCCTATAGACCAATATCCCTGCATTCAAGCTTCGCCACTCCGTCGTCCGCAGGCGTTATTCGGACTTTGAGGCCTTCCGCGACATCCTCGAGCGTGAATCCACCCGCGTGAACATCCCACCGCTACCTGGCAAGGTCTTTACCAACCGGTTCTCAGACGAGGTCATTGAGGGCAGGCGAGAGGGACTAGAACGGTTCCTGACTATCGTCGCTGGACACCCGCTGCTTCAGGTACGTATCATTCTTCCTGTTTTGGTTTGATGGATCTGACTCATGTTCATTTGTTAGACCGGAAGCAAGGTGCTTTGCGCTTTTCTGCAAGACCCCGGCTGGGACAAGGGTCAATGGGCCTAAGTGGTCCAGTTATGCTCGTTATTTCATATCCTTGTACCCTCGCGACTTATGCTCTCCTCCCGGCTTTCTGGCACTGTCTCAGGGCTGCCCGCTGTGTATGTATGTAACTTCTTGCTCTCCCACACTTTCCCTCCGTCGAGTGTTTACATTTCTCCTGCGATATACATCGACTAAAAATATCTACGCCTCAAGAGGGTTCATCTGAGGAGACTCTTGTGGTATCTCGGGCTCATGGACCACGACATCCATGACAGATCTGTAGAACACGTATCAGTACTTGTGAAAGCTTGACATGATCCAAACGCACCTCAAGTTCATGACATAGCCACTCTGAATGTCAGTAAGCGTCAATAAATCCACCGAATGCACTCCTGGAGTGAGCGCCAGGAAGTCCATCCTCACAGACTGACACGTTGAGGGTAGTAAAGGTCTAGGTTCTGCTTCAGCGAGTAATTCGAGGAAATGTTTAAGATCAATGGCGCACCCTACTCGCACACGGTTTGCCAGCGGTATGATACCCGGGGCATCTCCTACGCCAGCTTTCTTTTCCGCACTCTTCTCTATGTTCCCACTCAAACCTTCTAAGCGCAACTGTTCTCTCCGCTGCTTCCTCCGATCAGGATAGCTCACTTCGAAGCGCCTCGTCCACGAGCTCCGGTTAAACACGAATATATCCAGCGTGAATTGGTCCAACGGGTATATCTTGCCTATTCCCATCGATATGCTGTCGCCGTCACCGTCCCGCAGCAAGCCCACGCTCACAACGATCGGCTCGCTGGGCTCCGTCCGACGCAACTACGTCGCGCAAGGTCTCGCCCTGGCTCTGCATCTGGACGAACCTGCTGGCGGCGCTGGACGCGGGTCCCGGCGTCGGCGGGATACCCGCTGCGTTTGGGCCTTCTCGCGGCGGATCTCGACACTCGGGCCCACGGCGCCTGACTGCAGGTTCGCCAGCGGTCCCTGCCAGTGAGTATTAACCGGGGACGGCGACTTTGGGAAGGCGGGGTAGGCAGGCGTTGGCGGGATGATGTCTGTCGAGATCTGAAGGCTCGCCATGCTGTCCTCTTGGACGTGTCCGTATGAGTGCGTGCGCGGGATGGTGGGTAGGGCAGGTAGAGGAGGACTGAGCGGCCCATACGTCGTGGTCGGCGTGCGGTTAAAATTGAAGGTCTTCATCGTCGCAGAAGGCGGTATGTACGACGCGCGA
>JAKOGH010000875.1:0-27866 GCA_024811115.1 Terana coerulea
TGGCGCAGTTGTTAACCTCGCACAAGATTATAACCAGGCAAACCTGAGTTCGACTCCCCGCATGGGCATTCTTTTACTGGCCACAAATTCATACCAAGCCTCGCCCTGTGTTCAAACGCACTTAATATGCTGTTTGCTTTTTCAAAGCAGCCACTCTTTAAAATTAGTGCTTTTGAGAATATTTTGAAGGCTTTGTATATTTCCAGAAATAAGCTAATAAAGAATCCATTATGCATTTACATGCCAACTGGGTTAGAATATAGGGTAATAGTTGCATTAACTCTAAAAGTATAATAGTATAAATGTAACCCTGGTGCAGGGTTACAAGTGCCCTTTTTTTTTAAGATCCTGTCTTGAAAGACAGTCCCTTGTTGTGGTCCCGACTTACACCACTAATGAAGCTATGTTATTATTTTACAGTGCTTGCATGTATCATTAGACTTACACCACTACAACAAAGAACATAGTTTGTTCCCATTCTCTTATTGCATGCCCAAGTGTTGTCAACCTGTGGTTGGCTTTAGTAAGTATGCAAGTTTGTAAGCCCCAAAGTACAAATAGAACCAAATTAGCTCTCAGCAATATAATAATAAGGATCTAAGTAATAAATAAGAGCAATAGCAAGATAAGTTGGATAAGCTCTAAATAATGTAATAAATGTAGCACAAATAACATCCAAATGGATAAGAATATAATCATAAGCTATTGATAAAATATAGAATAGTGACAAATTAGGTAAAAGAAAGCTAGTTGATAAGCTAATAAAAGTATGCACTAAGGCATTAGTAAGTGATAAAAAGTGAATTAAATGACAAAAAGCTGTGAGTAAATGGCAGATTAGAATGTTAAAAGGCAAAAAACTGGTTAGCCAACTAATAGGGGCAGATTAGCTAAATAATCTATGTTTTAGCGAAGCATTTGGGCAAAAAGTGAAAAAGGGCACTATAAGTGACTTAGCACTAGAAAAGAAGCATAAGGTATGAATTAGAAGGGAGGTTTTTCCAGATGTCACCATCATGCCCTAATCAGTGGGCAGGATCCAGCTCGACAACGCGCTTGATGTGATAGATCTGGTTGTTTCTCTTGGCCGTGGAGAAATAGCTGGAGAAATATGCCCAGGCACTGTGATTGTGAGCTCTCCTCAGCTATCCTCGTGCACCACCCGGCCCTCTGCCTTCGCCCCCCTTTCTGCCAGCGTTTTCCGCCTCCCCTTGATATGGCTCCGCCCGCCACTACTGCCTGATCTGGTCTTTTCCGCGCTCCTTCCTGATCTGGTTCTGCCCCCGCCATCCCTGGGCGCTCTTTCGTCTGACACCCCACCAGTGACTTACCCTGCGTCACTTGTATACAGTCTCGGCTCTGTACAGCATTGCGAAGTGTCTTTCCAGGTGCCGTGCGCAAGTAAAGATGTACCTATCACCGCAGTACTCTATAGTACATGGCAATGTAAGAGTGACCCATGCATTTGCACATACACACGGACGTAGGACTTTCAGATCAGGAGATAAGGTTTACAGACAGGCTTCTGCCTGGTGGCGCAACTTCGCCGCGCACCTTCCCCTTGGGAAGGTCCCGCCTCCAGCCGCTATACCACTTGTGCTCGCTACTCTACCTCCTTCCCTACCTTCCTCAAGCTTCTGAGACATTGCATCATTTACTTACCATAGTTTCTATATATCTGTAGCCATGAGAGGCATTTTGAAGCCTGTAGGGCAGCTCCAATGTGCATTTCCTGTTTTCGATGTTTTGGAAGGAGAAGACATATAAATACAGGCCACACCCAGCCTTTGGGGTGTGTAAAAGTGCACAATGCGCATACAGTACTGTATACAGATCGATTTTGACCACTTGTGACCCCTATGGAGACCTGTACAAAAGCACTATTTATTACCTCAATAATACAATAATATTCTGAAAGGTTCTGAGGTACCTCAATATGCTTGTGTCAAAATACGAGAGGAAATGGCGGCGTAACGACGAAGGTAGAGGGTAGGAATGGTCGGATATGCAGTCACCTGACCCCCAAATTGCCTTATAAGGAAAGCGCCCTTGCAGGTATGTCGGATTTATGCTGGCCGACCAACGTACTTGAAGAGCTCCGGATACTCCGGAACTTGTACCGAATAGTATTCAAAGTACATTACATGACCGAACGCATGACCAATGCGAAGGGAAACATCAGTGCATGCCCATTTATGCCAGAAATGCGCCCAAAACGCAGTGTTAGCTTGATGTACCCTCTGGTACACATGATACAACCGTCAGAATATCCTGCATATATTCTCAGACGTATTATAGTATATACTTAAGGTCGCCTATAAGTATGAGCCTCAGGCGTCCAGTATTCGTTGTGCTTCAAGGCGAGAAATGTCACCTATACTTGGCTGGGAACCTAGAACACCGGAAATCTGTGAATACAGTTCGACTCAAGGTGATAGATAGTGTAGAAGGTGTAGTCTGAGGCTGTATGCAATGGTCTGCATCTGCTGATATATTTATTACGTGAATCTGTGCACTGTAGGGTCCTGTGCAGCCAGGAAAACACGAGAAACTGGCCGGAAACACAGCAGTTTCATGTAGATACACACCGAAACCAGGTCTCGAGACGATCGGGCACTGATGACGGCAGTGTAGGTCAAATAAAAAACGTTACCTACCATTTTCTAGGGCGTAGAATCCATTCGGCGACTTTCCGAGGCTGTCCGCAGCCTCCATAAGCACCTATAGACGATATGAGGTGCGATCAAATGTGGCGCTTGCGGCCTCGGAGAACGCCGAGTTCAATTCCGAGGGGCAGAGCGCCGAGTCTCACTCACTCCCGACCACCTCCAACTCCTCTTCTTCACCCCGCAGTCGGCGCAACACCCACCCAGGGCATAGCGACGTGCCCTGTGCACAACTGCTGCTCTCCTTTGGGCATACAGCTCAATTCACCCCACCCGCCATCGCCTCACAAGCCCGACGCAACCGTCCGGCTGTGAGTGAGCCATAGTACCCACCCAGCGGCGATGGCGACCCCTGAAGACCAAGAAGACCACCGTAAACAGCAGAAGGAGATGTGGGGTCGCGAGGGGCCCCAGAGATAGCACAGGTACGTCTCCGTACCATGCTGTCTGCCCGCCGTCGCCCGCGTCATGCACAGCCGTGTTGTGTACGGCTCGTGGGTGGGTTTCCGTCGTACTAACGGGTTCTTGACTTTATTAGACTCATCTTCCTCTTCTCGCCGCTGGCTCGACGTCGTAAGCCGACTCAGCTGCTGCACCGCTCGTCAGCCCTTCCCTAGCGCAACCGCCACGCATGCACGTGAAGACAGGCAGGCCAGCGCACCAGCATCACGCGTCGCTCGTCGACGTCGCTGACTGCTGGCAGCCACTAGGTGTCGCATACGCAAAGGCTCCATGAGTGCGCGGCTGTATTCGGGCACGGGACAAACCCCGTCGCTCACGCAGCTGTTATCCCTTGGGTTGGCGGCCGCCGACCCGTGGCACCCGGATATGCGCGACGCGTTGACGTACGCGCGACGTCCGCCGGTCGCTTGTTGCGCACGCACTGCGTTGTCGCTTCTCTTGCGGCGCGGTGTATCGCCAGCGCGGCAGCGGGCGCGACTCCCCGCTGCCTCTGCGCCTACCTGGACTTGAGGGCGTCGTCGTCAAGACGGCGCTTCGTGAAAGATTGCTCCTTCAAGGACACAGGTCCATGTCCTCCGTGATGTATACTAGCAGCCTGGTGCGCGTCGCGGGTGTAATGTAGTTCTTTCTTTGTTGAGTAGGGCCCTATAGCCTTGTACTAGAATAAATACATGTTTGTCTAGTATATTCTGCAGCGCTCCTGTCTCGAAAGGAAAGGTGTGGGAATACACGTCAGTATCAGCAAAGTCACGCCACCAAATATGAGCACTGCGCACAAGGCTGCACGCGCCAGTGGTTGCGGCAGACAGGTACACAGCGAGTGGGCACTGGGAAGCGGCGGGCGGAGCCATATCAGGAAGGGGAGGCGGGAAAACGCTGGCGGAAAGGGGCGGGAAGGCAGAGGGCCGGGGCGGTGGACGAGGATAGCTGAGGAGAGCTCGCAGTCACAGTGCCTGGGCATATTTCTCCAGCTATTTCTCCACGGGCAAGAGAAACGACCAGATCTATCACAGATCAAGCGCGTTGTCGAGCCGGATCCTGCCCGCTGATTAGGGCGTGATGGTGGGCTGCATAGGTGTACTTACGGCTTGTTATGGTTGTTTACGGCTGAGTTTCAATGTAATTACGGCGTCTATTAAATATGCAGAAGGGCCGCCATAGACGAACCTAAGCGCCAGAATGGGAGCCCTGAGACTCGAGAGCGCTCCCGGTGCGCGCACTCCACAACAGCGACCACAGCCTGGCAGTTCAATACCACAACGAACTCTCGACTCCATACAGCTGTGTTCAGGGCTTCCTTCACTGCACTAGATCGTGCGCTTGAGTACTTGCATGCCTTTTCCGGCATGTCTCTGCCGCCGCCGCCGCAAGACAAGAGCTTCGTCAGCTCTTTTTGTAGGAATACATCGACGGCGGTCGCTGCCAAATCCTGGGTGGATCCTATTTGACATGTCCGTAACGGGCGCACCTGTTCGAGAGCACATTGTAAGCCTGTGCGGTCAGAAGCTGGCACGAGCGAGCGAATGTGTCTAGTGAGTCTCGTCCAGTCTGACTCGGAGATCGGACAAGGCCTGAGGATGTTTCTTACGTATAGTCCGTGGACTCCGCTGCCTTGATAGCTTGTGGTCTCACGAACTTTGTTTCGTGGCATCCATGCCTTCTTGTGGCACGAAGTAAGATAGTTCTACAGTGCGTACACGTCGCTATCTATCTTGAATGAAGGTTCAATCCAAACACTGTTGCTGATACAAGTAGAGCCGTGGATGCAATTAAGCCTACTGAGTCGAAGATAAACTGAAATCACTGCTTCTCTTGGATGCTGGGTTTTTTTGTCATCGCCGTTTTGCTGTGTTCTGAGGCACGCTCTTGACCAATGGAGCGTCTGCACCCTTGTAAGTGCTCCAAGACTCCACGACCATTTGTTGGTCCCTGATTTGTGATCATTGCATATTTGTAGCATACTCCTGACTTCCAACCTGAAGGTACCTCATCAGTATCTCACAAAGAAGTGAGCACCCACTAAGTTGCTGAAGCAACACCAGCGAGACCGCTTTTCCTCACCAAAATTAACAGGCAAATATCTAGTGAATTAACCTTGGGCTGCTATGTGGGTACTACTTCAAGCTTCTGAATTGTTGCCTCGTCGTAGGCCGGTATTTTCTCATTTGTAGCCTACTAGGCTCCGGCTCAATGTGTGTCTGGCGGGAAGGCAGAGGAGTCGGGGCAGAAATGGAAAGAGTCCCGTAAATCTCACAGCTTCTGATATGTACTACCATTAAGGCATCATCGAGGTGGACAGTGCTCACATAATGATCATATACCAACCACAATGTATTTACTCATGTAAGGTAGAGCCTACAATCCCAAAGGCCTAAGCGGAGCAGCTACGTAGCGGTGGTCTGGGTTGTGGTCTCAGCACCAGTGTCTATGTGATAAATCATGTGCCCCATTTCGTAATTCTCCTGGAGTTGGCGACTGGGAAGGATGTCATTTCCACGATGCTTGGGTCCTGCATTCGTGCTCCATGTGTTCAGCAAGGTGTCCTGGCTTCTGACTTCTGAGGCTTGACAGATGTTGAACTGTAGACGTACATATTTAGTCATGCAGTTACGCCATTCCAGTGTGCAAAGCGTACCATGAGACGACTAGCCAGGATCGAGTGTGCAGTCCATGCGGTTCTAATCGGCATTAGGGTTAACTTCAAATGCGCAAGACGCAAAGAGCGTACGATAAGAAGGTGGAAAACAAAGATTCCTGTGTTCATGTCATGCAAAGAAACTCTAGGTCAGCATGAATACTCTGAGGGGCACATAATTGATGAACATACTCTGGCAGCCAGCCACACAAGGAGGTTTACAACAATGACAGCCATAATGCCAGCGAAGTACAGAACCGAGTCGCGTAGGAGTACTCGAAGGATGTTTGGCGTTTCACCCGCAGTTCTGTCGGACAGATAGGCTTGCAGCGACTTAAATACGGCAAGAGCGAAAAGAATCGACTCGACCACCAGCATCGGAAGCCAGTATGCCCATTGGTAACTGACAGAACTTGCTGTAATGCACCCTGTGAATATTTGAGAGGGCGGCAAGGGCTCAACTGGACCATATCGCGTTAAGGGTACTCATAAAGGCTAAGATGAAGGATGTGTAGTGCTCACTAATGATTCTTGCAGTACTGATCCCAATGATCAGGGTTTCAGCAATGAGCTGTAGAGCAAAAAGTGTGAAAAGGATCTTGAGGAGTACTCTGCTGCAGTTGTACATCACGTAGGCCCTGAGGATTAGGATCGCTGCCAATGTGTTAGCTAAAACCTGCCATGGTGTTGAAGACTGAGTACTCAACTGCCAGTGGCAATATGAACCACGAGAACAGAATATGCATATGTGTTCGCCCATACATAACAGCTGTATTAGATGTCAGGGAAGATGCAGCATGAGGCGCACGGTGAAGCCTTACAACTGAACAGAGACCAAGCCAAAGTGGTACAACAATGGATGAGTGAGTGAGAATGCACCTATAGGGCACGTAAAACGCACATGGTGTGACCTGTTAGGGAGCGCGAGCACTGAAAGAGAAAACGTAAGTACGCTTAGCTAGAGATTCAGAGCATCACACACCAATATTGTCGAACCTACGTCCGCTATCAGAAATACAGCTTGAGCATGTGACTACCAGCGGTACTTACAAAAGTCTCAAAGGCCTTATCAATACCACAAATGTTGAGCGAAGGTGAAGTACAGATCTTGGAACATCAACTTACGGCCAATATCGGTTCTAGATGGCAGCTTTCAGTTCACGTTACGCTGAAGTCGACAGGTGAATGGACATATACCAGAAGGAATACTGCTTTCATGGCAGTAAAACGGCCGCGACGCAAGTAGCTGACCTGTAGAGCTTCGCTTCAGCCAATGTGCATGATTCAGGTCATTTTGGGCCTGACTAACCTCGTCACTTAATGTAAGAGCTGTCCATCATGTGAAGAGTTAGTATGAGTAAGCGACACGAACAAGGTAAAGAGCCTTACAGTAGTCGTAAGCAAGCACAGCCAGCGAGGCAACTGCGATACTGTTAATTAGTGTATGACCAGCACAATAGAAATGTACGACGCACTCCAGAATGCCCTTGTCAGGCGATAATCGCTGGCCGCCTGAGTAAGTGCTGCAATTTCAGCCTGTTGTGCATCTCCAGCCATGATAGCCAGCGAGACACTACCCAGCATATTGCCCGGTAGGTCTATGATCTCTGATATATGACTCGGATGCGCTATGTGTTAGGGCGTTAGCTATACTACTCCACTGCCTGTATACACCATTGCGAAACTCGGACGTACTCATGTATTCTAACCTTTCAGATGTAGTAGGTGGCGAGCAAAGCGGCGGTCAGAGATGGCACGGAGACATCTTATACAGAAGGCCAAGTCCGCAAGCACTGGAAAACGACAGATGAAAACATGCACATCTGCAACAAAGTTGAACAATCATTGTCAGCGCATGAACGTGGCATCCGTAGAGAAGTGCCCGGATCAACTTGGCACAAACTCACCTCAGAAAGCAGATAGGGCCGTGATATCGGCGGCGCGTTCGCGGGCTACTATGCTATATCCAGCGACGACTGGCCGGCGGTTTCAGGTGCTATTCAATCCCGGGCCGGATGCGCTTCGGGATAAACAAGCCGATGTGTGGCGTGGGAGTATCCGGGTCTTGCCGAAGGTGATGCCGGCGGCTGTTCTCCCACGTCGCTGGTCGCCTTGAAGCCAACCGCGATGGCGACGGAGGAGGTCGGTGAGTGGTATCATCTCAAGCATGCAGACTATTGTTCTCAACTTCGCTATTTTAGAATTTTGACTTTGTATCGCAAACTGAGGCAATTCTTTTGCGGCGGATGTTGTGATTTGCAGTGCATCCGGATGGAATGCGACTGCATATGCAAATTTACGTAAGTACTCAGAAGACGCCCCGGACTTTGAGGGCCAGCCACAGTGAAAAGCTCATTGAGGTGGCTGTGTAACCCTTTATATCTGAAGGAGAAAACACTACAGCGCTGCTGTAAAAGGGTCAGGCTAAGTGGCATATCTACGTGTTCACTAGTTAGCTTGCGTTTGCTTCACTGATATCAGAGATTGTGCATCTTCAATCTGTCTAACACATTTGAAGCGTCAGATGCCGCTCACATATCCCGCCGTCATTCCGACCTCGTCGCTGATACGTCAACTATGGTTTGTTGGAGTGTCTGCAGGCTTCCAAACAGCATTAATTATGATATGGACCATTGTGGTATGTGCATTGCGTGGCAATAGACGTCCTACTAATCAGACGTGTAGTCTCGAAGCCCGGCTTTAGAAATAGATGTCTGCGATGCTCCCCCATTCGGTGCTTACTGCGAGTGGCGACTGTCAACGTTCCCAAGGGCCGCGTTTCTTTGCACGGCTGTGTATCGTCCATTTCTCCCCGACCGGCGCATCGAGGTACGAGTTGCTTTACTGCACCCAGGTTACTTTCACTCAGTAACGAATGGGCTCCATTCCAGATCATGGACATTGGTGCCTAGCATCTAGTCAGAAGCTAAGGAAGATGTCGAACGCAAGAAATGTGTTTGGCCATCTATTGGAAGACACTGTTCGTTCTAAGTTTGGGTTCGTTGCACCATAGTATCTTCTGATTCTGCTCGAAGCTTCACACAGTCCCTCCATGCTATTGTGCATGCGAAAAACGCCGACTTAGCGAAGAATGTCAGACTGTCCATGCGCTCAAGTGTTAAGACATGGAAAGCCCCTGGGGAACCAACTTCCTGAAAGGCGCGCACGTTTCAGTCTCGTCTTCTTCTCGTCCCTAATTACATTCTCTTCACAAGCGCACTGCGCATACATTGACGACAATGTCTACCTTTTCTTCGCCACACGCCCCTCTTCAAATGCCATGCACGTCTTTTTATCATTTCTTAGCGGACCGCGATAGTGCTTTTAATCCCTCGCATCCAGTGTGTACCGATGGCGAGTCAGGAGACACCATAACGCGGGCAGAGTTGAAGGCCAAGACATTGAAGCTTGCATCCTCCATGCGGTCCGTGGATAAGGTCGGTCTATCCCCTCTACACCGAGGCTCAACAGTTGCACTCCTATACCCAAATTCTGTGCTAACTCTGGCTATTGTTATGGCGCTAGTGAGTGAAGGCAAACCGAGAGCATTGTCCTGTCATCTAACTCAATCCAGGGCGCCGCCGGTATTGGTTGTGGATTCCTAGACATCAACATCACTACCCGAGAGCTCGCACACGATCTCACGTCGTTCAAACCATCGCACCTTCTTGTTCATCATACCACACTGGAAGCTGCCGTCTCAGCTCTCGCTATGTTAAACATCTCACGCGAGGAGGCAAAGCGACAGATCATGGTCATGTCCAGGAAGGACGATATTCCCTCAGACATTGTGACAGAAGGGTGGGTCAATCTGGATACACTCCCGGCGGCGAGCGTTCCTGGGATTCCTGAAGTATTCAATGAAGAGCAACCAAAGGAAACCGGCTTAATATTCATGAGCTCAGGCAAGTCTTCAACGTAGCCGTCTCTCGGTGCTATCCTCTTTAGTGGGTAACCAATGCTCTTAGGGAGGTTTGGACTCTACAAGGCCATAGAGCTTTCTCACAATAATCTGACGGCGGTGTTAACACAAGTGGATGCCATCTGGCCGTACTACAACTCAAATCACGACGTTGTACTCAATGTGCTCGGCTCTTACTCCGAGTTCAATTTCATCATTATCCAGATGTTCTGCTATGCCCGGGGTGTCCCATGGATCTTCCTACAGCGCTTTAACCCTTCCTTGTCGCTTTCATGTATTGACAAATATAAAATCACGGTATGCCTTCCTCTGCCTCTCGTGTTTCACGCCAACTTAACTTATGTGATAGGTAGTGATCCTCACTCCTCCTCTAGTCGCGTTTTAGCGAAGCATCCGTTGGTCGACAACTACGATCTGTCGTCTTTGGAGTCTATAGTGGTTGGCGCAGCGCACACACCACCTCCTATTTTCGACAGATGTCTTGTACGGTTCTCCAAACGAGGTATAGCCCTGTGTATATGCGAGACATATGGGATGACGGAAGCCAGTACGTCTATTTGTTCTACATCACCGAGCCGCTCTGTTGACGTGATGTGATGCTTCCAAATTAAAGGTGGTCCCCTTGCCTTCCTCCCTTTCGAGAAATATGAGGTTCTGAAAGGCTCTGTGGGACCTTTACTTCCGAACATTATAGGGAAGATTGTAAATGAGAGCGGGAACCTCGCGCAGGATGGCGCGCCAGGAGAGCTATGGGTCAAGGGTCCAAACATTATGAAGTACAGCACCTTGAATCATGTTAAGCGTGCATCCACTGACTAGGCTTGCAGGGGCTATGCCAAAAATTGTGAAGCAACCGCCGCCACCTTCACTTCCGACGGCTGGTTCATGACCGGGGACGTAGTAACGCGGGACGCATACGGGAATCTAACTATAGTTCGTTGCTTGAAGCATTTCGTAAAATACAACAGTGCACAAGGTTAGCCAGGTCTCATATACGCCTTCTAACTTGGTAATCACTGACCTTGTTGCAGTCTCAATGGCAGAGCTTGAGGCAGTTGTACTTTAAAGCCCGATATTGCCGACGTAGCCGTCGGCGCTGCTTGGTCCGATGAAGAGACCACCCAGGTTCCAAGGTTGTACACGTAGCCCGATACTCGCTACACAGATCGCTTACTATTCTCTAGGGCGTACGTTGTACCTAGGAGCCTTGAGGCTATCCGTGGAAATGATACCCTCGCGTCCCAGCTTAGGGACAGCATTATGAAGTGGTTGAAGCCGCGAGTCGCGAATTACAAGCTTCTCAGAGGGGGTAAGCATCCTGCAAGCTACGTTGTAGACTGTTCTTACCGTGATTTTAGGGATTGTCTTTGTTTCGGTCATTCCGCGGGTTGCTGATGGTAGTATTCTGAGGTCAGGGCCCGGCAGCATTGACAAGGAGTATAAGACTCGAGCTAGGCTTTAAATACTCGCAACGCCTGGCAGCTACACACTTTAGTACAAGCGCTTCAGAGTCCGAAGTATAGCTCAGTTTCTTATGACCATTGCTATTCAACATGTACCTGTCCGCCTTTGTAAGTTTCCTTGCATACACAGGGTTTATGATCAAGCGAGCGCAATATTTTTACCTAGCAGGAAGCCCGCATAACGCAGTTTGTATTCTCAGTGTGTGCTAGGCCCGTTGGGCGTGACCTGTGATTGATTCTATATCCTCGGTGCCAGAGTAATACATCCGCCTACAATATGTCGATATTCATGTAGATAAATAGACATAACAATACCCGACGACTTAAAACACCGTCCATCAACAGTTCTTACTATCGATCCAGTGTAGACTATGGTAGGAAGCTGGAAAGTCCATTAAGAAGCACTGAAACGACTAAGTGACCACGTTTTCACTGCGATGCATTCTCCATGCCCTGCAGTATCAGGCCTTGGTCGGCTGAAGTCCGCTTGCGTTTGCGTGGTTTCTCCGGCGAGCCGTAGTTTTCTGGGCCTGGCTCATCTGCGACTTCGATGTCGGCATCGCATCTCTTGCGCTTGTATCCTTCGCTCCGCGCGAGAGCTTTCTTTCGGCCGCCTTTGCGGTCAGCACCCACCGCGATGCGGTTGATGCCTTTCTGCTCGCGTCCAGCGTAAAATCGTAAGAGCCCTGGGTCTTCGCGACAGATAGAGAGGCTAGACCACATCCGTGAGTATGGAGTACACCTGCAATTAATGAGATGGACGACGTACTATTCGCCCTTTCCTCCGGTTTTCTTGACTACACGCACGTTACCACAATACTCGAGTGGGCCGACCGCAACTTCGCGAGTGTTGCCGATGATATGTGTGAATGTCTTCTTCGCTAGCTCATCCTTTGGGTACTGGTAGATGTCGTGAAACGCCGTAGTCTCCTGAGCATTCCTAGAAGATGGCGAAATTGCCGTAGATTAGCACAATGTTCTCTGAATCAAGTGGGCATAGAAAGATCATGCTTAACGTACTTGCACTTCAGCCCGTGTACGACACTGTCGGGAAACGGCGGGGTGACTGACCAGATTTCCTTGGTAGCGTGGCTCGCGTACGATGGGCGCCAGGCGTCGGATAGGTTCTTGTCGGAAAGAACAACCTCTCCGACCCACGGCGCGAGCCATGTACGCGTTGCCGGAAGCATAAGCAACTCTGCGAGCAGTGCATCAGCAAAACTGGTGAAATGTATTGTACACTGAACGTCTCACTGTCTGCCTCTGCCGCGAACATCTGGGATAAGGGGTCATTTCTGTTCGTCGAATTATGCCGTAGTGCGTCTGGAGTAGCATCTCCGAAGATGAGGTGGCTCAGGTTCCCTTCGCGTTCAAGGGCGCAGCGAATGAACGTGGGCTCGAAGACGTCGTAGAGCTCGGGGCGCAGATTGCGGTTGCGCGACTTGCCTTCTTGGGAAGCCAGTCCGTTGAGCTCCTGCTGTTCGGAGGACTGAGCAATTCATAACGAGCGAACAAGTTCAAGATCACTCACAGCATAATAATCTACCAACGCCGCAAGACGACGTGGCATATGCACTTGTTGACGCTTGAATACGTTCAGGTATCGACCGTACGTCTTGCGCTGCGACTTAGAAGGGGCAAGCAGTCCATGTCCTTTGAGGCAAGGGGAGAGAATAGACCTAACGAGAACTTAATAAGACGCAAATGGATCGAGCGAGCCGTAGCTCACCAGATTTCCCTTACAGCGCGCATGATCCATGCCATGTACGCCTCAACGACGCGAGCAGTCCTCGATGGATTGTCAAAACCTCAGCTTCTGTTAAGAACGGCGATATTCCTGACAGAGCGAGTCAAGGCATGAAGAACTATTCAATTCAAGCAGAACGTACCAGCGTAAAAGTATAGCTCGCTAGTGGTATAAACCCCGCAGCCAGGAAAAATCTCTTCCGCAGCCCTAATTGCTTCAAATGCGAGGACCATGCGATTCGTCGTCTTCGATGCCCGGCGACCCTGAATCCACTCCGTAACACGCACAAGAAACGCTGTACGTTGTGTCAAGGCGTCCGGGGAGAATAAGGAAGATCACTCCTCATCTGCTTCTAGATTGGCTGCATGGTGTTAGAATTGCTGATCGGCGACGAAGAAAAGACTCACCTGGAAAACAAGGTCATTGCTGACGAAGGCAAGGACAAAATCTTCGAACTCCAAAGCGAGCCCGATCTTAAGGCCTCGTGTCTGTCAAACGGGTAAATGATACGCCATTTAAAGATGTACTGGACGATGACAGTAATACCGCCACGTACCTCAAGGTTCACTTCATGGATGGATGTATACCACTGGTCATGGGAATACCATTGCACAGACGTGTGCGTTAAGTACTGAACCTGTGCCAATTTTAAGTAAGAGCTATGTCGCCCCGAAACTGCATCGGCTTACCTGGAGCCACAGATGCTTCATGTTTAGTATGAGAGCGCGGTAGGTATGTTCGATCCCCAGTAACTCGAGCGAGGTGACTGACGACCCTGATGCGTCTCGTGTTCTCCACTCTGCATCGCGAGGCCACACGCTTGTTTGTGCTCTTGTATTTCCGCGAAATATTTTGGAGGATGCGTCGAGGCGATAAACCATCCCCGCCTTGATGCGTGCCTCTTTCTTGAGTGCGCAAGTCCTCTCCGCTTTCGTTGGGTCCGCCCAAAGAGCCAGCAGTTGCCATGAGCTAAAAGTACGGTGGTCGTTGAAGACCTTGCAAGCAATCAGATGTGACGCTCAGGCTTTACATTCGACTGCTTCCGGCATCCCGGAGCTTTTGACGAGAACGTGCGCGTGGGCGAACACGCGAATGCAGCGCGACAGAGCGCGACATTGTCGTGAATGCGGTAGGTTCGGTAGCGCCCGCCTCACGTGCTCAAACCGCGCGCGCGGGGTGAACGCGAGAGCGGTTTGGATCAAAGTCCGGAAAGCCGGAGGGGTCTGCAGGGTGGAGCCAGAAAAATTATAAGGCCGCATTTCATGCAGCAGGGCCCGATACCGCCAATAAGTCCACGCCATCCGGGATAACAATGCACAGCTCTAGAGCACCAGTAGCCCTGCCTCACGGACTAAACCTCCTGATTGAAATCCTCAGAGAGAACAGATTAATCATGGCCCATGAGCAGTGGCCTCGCAGATGCATAGCATAACTTGAAGGCGTAGCAGGCGTAGTAAGAAGAGGAATGAGACGCGATGAAGATGGCGCGCAACTTTGCCGCAAGGAACTGAACAATGACGAAGGAGCCACGTGTGGGCCACGCGAAATGCCACGTTGTTTGCCAGATCTTGCAAAGATCGCGGGGCCCTAATCAACTATCGTACGGCAAGACCCTCAACCTAAAGGTATCGGGAATAACAAATCGGATAACAAACTCGTGAAGCGCCGCTTGCGCGGCAGCAACCTTTGCTTGTCCTTGAGGCAACCTTGAGGCGAAGCTGGAAACTGGTAGTGACTTTGGTGACTGTTACGCGTAACATGATGCAATCACGGCAAAGTCCGGTGAGTTGAGGATTGCTTTCCCACGGTATTTCGCATAGCAGAGAGACCTTGACAAGCAAGGTAATTGGTTCAATCTATTTGTGATCTGCTCATTTCCATAGCACCGCTCCGGTAAGCAGCTACTGACCTGGCTACAACGGTCCTTATTCACCCCACGGGCCACAGACCGCTTCGTTGTGATAAGTGTCTGTCAGTGAGTCCTAGTGAAAAGTGACCAAAATGAGGTACAGCGAGAGCCAACACCGTCCAGCTGACTCCAACAGTGGAGTTGGATGGATGGGAATGCAAGTTGTAGGATGGCGCCGCCAAATCTGGACTAAGAGTTAGCACCAGCAAACGAGATTGCGTCGTGGTCCGTCTCGTGGAGCTGTGTGAGAGCGTGGATGGACCTGGTTGGACGGTTGAATGCACGGTGATTGGTTGCACTTATATCCACATCGCGGCAGGGAAATATAGCAGGGTCAAACAGTATGCATTCACATCTAACAGATATGTACAAGCAAGCCTATTCTAGATCTAAAACTGGCTATTTAACTGAAATCCAACCACCTCCAACCGCCTCCGTCATCTACTGCAACCAGCCAAGCTCTGGTGTTTGCGCCTGCTGCATCCCCCGATGTGAGCCCATTCTCCCACGGTGGTGCCAGTAGATTGCGTCAGCCACGTTATTGTCGTTGTCGCCGTCGTGACCAAGACAGCCGCCACCCCACTCAGCAACCTGGACACACTCTGCACAATCCTGTAGTGAGCGAGGCAAGACATTTATTTAGCAAATGATATGCATACCTGTGGGCGCCATGCGCATATTTGCGACCTCCGGAGATATAAGCGTGGATGATAGGGACAGCACAAGGTTTCGAATACTGTGGTGAGCACTGCAATGAAGCCGCAGTAGGTATACAACACACCGTGAAGCCTACGCTGACCAAACAGCTCTTCTGACGTCGCACCCGAAAGCTGGTAGCCAGTAGTATGGTAGAATCCAGCCAAGTCAGAGCAAGTTTACACATACGAAAGGCAAGACCTCTCACCTGTGCAAAGAGATTTGCGGTATATGTGGCTCATGGTTGTCGACTGAGACGATGGGGGAGAGGACAAGGATACCCGTCACTGCATCGAGAACGCGTGCAAATATAAGACGTCCGGGCGATGCCGCACTCGGTTCGTGCATGAACAAGCGCCAGTCGAAGGGCTGGGTCGAGTGCAAGTATGCATGAAGACGGCTAGGTGCATGCGCGCACACGCACATAGGCTGCACTTGCATGCTTGGTTAGGGGAGGGAGGGAGGACATCGAAGGCAGCTGGCCGTGGGAGAGTGCATCGAAGCCCAATCAAAGCGCAGCAGGCCCATGAATAAACGCCGGTGTTGCACTGTGCTGGCTCTCGCAGGATAGGAATAAGGCAGCTTGACCACGTTGGCTCTCGCTGGACCTCATTTTGGTCACTTCTCACTGGGAGTGAGTGCTGAACCTAGCGCTTACTTTGCTACTGCCAGCTCACTTCTCCACTTTACACTAGGTCTCATCTGTGCAGCTTACTCAAGCACTAACATGTTTAGTCTACACACTTAGGGAATACTTGACTGCAACTGGCCGTTCTGGGGCTTAAGGAGTGCTCGAGGTAAGCTTGTAGTAAGCTGCATAAGCAAAGAGTTAGCGCCGAGCACATGGTCAGTGTCGATACTGATCGCGATAACAAAAATTTGTTATCAGCATCACCCTGACCGCCGACTTCTGGGACTTTGAAACAAGACCCTTTGGACTAGCCCTCAGGGGGCCAGAAGGGCTCTGACACGAGACTATGAAATTTGAATGCGGTAAACAAACTAGGCATAAGCGTCTCATTTTATGTGATCTCTTGGCGCTTGTCTCAACTCTTTTGCTTCAAGCCTTCATCCGAAAAAACCCCCATACTATTCCTGCCTAATGCATGCTAATAAGCACTAATTCATTGCACATAAGCATCAAAGTAACACAACTAGATAAATAGATACATAAGGCCAATAAGGCAGTTTAGTGAGGTCCTTTGCTAATTGTCTTAATTATTCTATATATTAGGGCAATTAGTTCTATTTCTCAGCTATTTGTTTCCTTACTGTCCTATTTTGTTCCTCACATGCAGCTATAATACCACTACTGCTTGACTAGTCATCTGAGAAATCCCCCTTCTTAATTTAATCTGATGCTCTGTATTGCATATTTAGCTATCTATATACAAGACTAAGCTACCTAACACAACAAACTACTTGTACTGTGCAGGTAAGCCCATGCACCATGCACCATACTCACCTGCACTGCACCACGCCCACCTGTGTGTTGTATCTGTCAGTAACATACTTACATACACCACTACCCTGGCCCTCGTGTCGTGCGCCAGCCCCTTCTAACGGGGGCACACTTGTCAGCGTCGGTCTGCACGCGTCGTGCTTTGCCACGTCCTGCGCGCCAGCGCCGGGCGGTGTGCGTGCTGCGCTTCGTTGGCATTGTGCTGGGGTAGCTTGCTACCCTGGTCCCTCACGTCGTGCGTCGGCCCTTTGTAACGGCGGCACGCTTCGCCTACGTCGGCCTGCGTGCGTCGTGCTTTGCCACGTCCTGCACGCCGGCGTTGGCGTGGTGCGCGTCCGTCGGCATACGTGTGTGCGCCGTTGTCCCGCCCTGCGTATCTTGCGCGTCGTGCTGTACACGCCGGTTTCTTGTGTGTCGGCGTCGCTCGCTACGTCGGTCTGCGCGCGTCGTGCTTCGCCACGTCCCGCGCGGCCGGTGTTGGTGTTATGTGTGTGCTGCGTTCTCGGCGTCAGCGCCTGTGTAGCTTGTTGCGCTGGTCCTTCGCCGTACGTCGGCCCTTTGTAACGGCGGCGCGCTCGCCTACGTCGGCCTGCGTGTGCTGTGCTTCACCACGTCCCGCGCACCGGCGTTGGCGTTGTGCAGCGGGCTGCATTGGTCGGCGTCGTGCTTGTATGTCGCTGCCTGGCCCTTCGTGTTGTGCACCGGTCCCTTACGTCGGCGGCGCGTTCGCCTGCGTCGGTTTGCGCGCGCCGTGCTTCGCCACTTCTTCGCAGCGCCGGCGTCGGCGTGTTGTGTGTGCGTCAGTACCGTGGGTGCTGAGGTCGCTGTCCCGACCCTTGGCATGGTGCGTAGCAGCCTCTTGCGTCGGCGGCATGCCCCGCGTCGCCTGCAGCGCGTCGGCCAGTCTTGGGCCTGCTGCGTTATGCTTGCCTACGCGGGCATTCGCGTGCAATGTCCATGGGTGAGACCTAGTCGTAGAATACCATCCACAGGCCGTGCAAGCACGGCTGTGGATGGTGCAGTATTAGTGGTGGACGCTGACGAGTGGGGCACATACCTGGTCTCCAGGGCGAGCCCCCTTCAGGCTTTCCTTCATTTCCTCCGGTCTCGCGTGGCGCTTTTGGGGTCCTAAGGTCAGCGGTGGGGGTCGCTGACGCTGGCGACAGCGTCGGTTAGTGATAGGGGACGAAGGGAGATGAACGACTCGGACAACGCTAGGGCGTGAAGGCGCTTCAAAGTGCTGACCACTATGAATACTTGTCCGATACACTTGTGCCTAAGCCGCTATGGCGCAGCTGTTAACTCTGCACAAGATTATAACTAGGGCGACTCTGAGTTCGAGTCTCCGCACAGGCATACTTTTATTGGCCACAAATCCGTACCAAGCCTGTGTTCAAAAACACACTTAGTATGCTGTTTTGCTCTTTTTCAAAGCCGTCACTCTTTAAAATTAGTGCTTTTGAGAATATTCTGAAAGCCTTGTATATTTCCAGAAATAAGCTAATAAGGAGTTCATTTTGCATTTACATGCTAACTGGGTTAGAATATAGGGTAATGGCTGCATTAACTCTAAAAGTATAATAGTGTAAATGTAACCCTGGTGCAGGGTTACAAGTGCCCTTTTCTTTTTGGGATTCTGTCTTGAAAGACAGTTCCCTTTGTTATGGTCCTCAGACTTACACCACTATAACGAAGGTACGTTATTATTCTACAGTGCTTATATGTACCATTAGACTTACACTACTATAACAAAGAACATAGTTCATTCCTATTCTCTTATCACATGCCTGAGTATTGTTAACCTGCGGTTGGCTTTCAGTAAGTATGCAAGTTTGCTAATTAGCCTAAAAAGTACAAAATAGAACCAAATTAGCTCTAAGCAATATAGTAATAAGGATTTAAGTAATAAATAAGAGCAATAGCAAGATATGTTGGATAAGCTCTAAATAATGTAATAAATGAGGCACAAATAACATCCAAGTGGGTAAGAATATAATCATAAGCTATTGATAAAACATAGAATAGTGACAAATTAGGTAAAAAGAAGCTTAGTTGATAAGCTAATAAAAGTATGCACTAAGGGATTAGTAAGTGATAAAAAGTGAATTAGTTGATAAAAAGCTGTGAGTAAATAGCAGATTAGAATGTTGAAAGGCAAAAACTGGTTAGCCAACTAATAGGGGTAGATTAGCTAAATGATCTATATTTTAGTGAAGCATTTGGGCAAAGTGTGAAAAAGGGCACTATAAGTGACTTAGCACTAGAAAAGAAGCATAAGGTATGAATTAGAAGGGGGGTTTTCCAGATGAACTGTGCAGCTGGTCACAGCTTCATAACATCACTGCTGCCATTGCACGGTTTCCAGTGACTGATTCAACCGTCTCTTGTGTCGTTTGGTCTGGCCTCGTCCCAATTTACAAAGGTCTGTTCAGTCCGTGTCCGCAGGCCCTTTCATTTTCTTGCATAAAAGCTCCTCTTTCCGAGTGGTCTTTTGGCCACTTCGCCGTGATTAGTGATGTGCCGGCCCGGCCTGGCCAGCCGTGGCTTCGGCCCAGCTTGTAGGGCTGACAGCCCAACCCAGACGTGAAGCCGGGCTTTGAGCCATGACCAAGGCCCGGCTCCGGCTTTGCACGGCCCAAGCCAGCGGCTTTGTACCTGCAAGATGGCAAATATTCAACGCTACCAGGAAGTTCTTGTAGGCATAGTAAGTAATATTGCTATCATATCAAGTGATTAAACACTCACTGAACGTAGAGATGCACGCCAATTGCTCGTCCCGAGATGGCCCTACATGCATCAGTTGTGTTAGCGCCTAACACGTCGAATATAGCGGCATGCCCATTGGTAGTGATTGGCAAGGGTAAACCCTCCATGCTCAGAGGGCAACCCTTACCCTTACCCTCCAATACCCTTACCCTCATGAAGGGTAAGGGTTGAGGGCTACCCTTCAAACCCTTGCTAAAATAGGCTGAAAATGGTGATTTAAGTGCCTTTCCCCACTTACTTATAATGTCAGTCTTCTATTTGAGTGGCTTGCATTGGTATAGAAAGCATTTACAACACTTGCAGCCCTCTCTAGCAATATGCCTAGTGCTTGAATAAAGACCCCTGCCAGACAAGGGTTAACTTTCCTCAACCCTTACCCTTACCCTCTGTACCCTTACCCTTAACCCTCAGAGGTTTGCAAACCCCTGCCTATCACTACCCATTGGCACCAACATACTGTGCAAACATGAGTTTTTACTCCCTTGTAATAAACTATAGCTTACCTGGTCTGGTATACAGCCGTAGTATTGTGACACAGTACCCTCTGTGCATCCACTGCGAGGCCATGGCCTGACGGCCTGGTAAGGCCCAGCTTTCACCCAAGCCGGGCTTTGAGCCCTATTGAACCGTTGCTCAAAGCCCGGCTTGGCCCAGCCTGAGACGGCTCGGCTTTGACAGCTTGACGGCCTGAGGCCGGGTCAGCACATCACTAGCCGCGATCTGTGCGGCAAGGACCTCAAGATGATTCGAAGGCTACGTCTTGGAAGGAGCTCGTCATGTCGAAGGGACCGACAATACTGGTACTACTACTTGGCATTTGGCATCCTCAGCACGGACGTCGCGTAAGCTAATTACCTCTCAGGGCATTGTGACCCGAAGCCTCCAGCGAAGGATGTGCACCATACCATGAACCAGTCTGGCAATGCTTTGCGATATACCACAGAAGCCAGCACTTCGTGCATTATTGGTTCTTCCTCTGTCTGTGCCCAGTACTGCCAGACTAGCCGGTTCGTTGGCTCTTCCCTTGGTCAGCGGGCTGGCTTGGGTGAATATGACCCGCTGGGCTTGGTCTGGCCAGTTTGCTTTTCCCAACTACGGATACTTCTATCAGCACCTAAAACTCGTGACAGTGCTTGTGACTGGTCGTACATGGAGCCTGGATTTCTGACTGGGATCCTCCATTCGCGAGTACTACACCGCGGCCCGGCAGGAATAACTGGTGGTGCCAGTACCTGCAGATCTGCTGCGGGTGGTGTCGCTTCGCGACGAGGCAGACTCAGGCTACGCCCAACAGGGGGCTCAGGGGTCGAACCGTTGTTCAACCCGCTTGGTCTCTTTTTGGTGGAAGGAGGGTTTGTACAAGGTGCAGCTCGCCGTTTAGGCGGTGGCGCATTGTTGTCACTATCATCTGATCCTGCACCTTGCGAAGACTCATTGTCATTCGTGTTGTTGGTGTTTTGCGCTTAGGCGGGTCAGGCCGCGCGGGCATTTTGCCATCAGGACACTTGGGGAAATAAGTTTCAGCGCCGCTTGATTTGAGTTGAGCGAAACACAACGTTGTTGGGTCCTCTCATGAAGGTCCAACTGTGTTCATCGTGTCTGATGTATGCCATCATTTCGGACTTAGGCTGTAGTTTATTCTTTCGAACGTCGGCAGGGATAAATACCCATGCACCGCAGCCAAACACGCGAATATTGTCAACGTGTGGTTTTTCACCCATGAGTGCCTCATAAGGTATAACCCATTTTAATCGTGAAACGGGGGTGTGGTTGTAAAGCACTGTAGCATGCATAACTGCAAATTCCCACTACAAAGGAAGGATGCATACTGTGAAGCACATAGCCTCAGCTTTGTCCATGAGGGTTCGATTGAACCACTCAGCACGTCCATTCTGCTGTGAAGTATGTGGAATGCTAGTTAGGATTTTAATCCCAGCGTCCTTTAGCATTTGAATGAATGCGGTTGACTTGTATTCTCCTCCTGCATCTGACATCCAGCTCTCGACATTAGCTTTATGCTGGTTTTGAACTATTGCAAGAAAGTTCTTTGTCGCTTGGATGGCGACGGATTTTAGCCTGAGGCAAAATAATCCATGCATGCGACGTATAATCATTGATAAAGGTGATGATATACTTGTACCAGTGATATGAATCGACCGGAAATTCCTTCAAGTCACTGTGAATGAGCTCAAAGGGTCACGATGCTCGTCAAAGCGTTGGCAGGAATGAGCGATTATGCATTTTTCCTTGTGCGCAGCCAGAGCAGGGTGAGTCCGACTTGTTATAGTTGAACTCAGGACATTCCATTGTTGCTGACGGAAGTTGACGTGAGGATCCGGCCTCAGAGGGATGTCCAAAACGTCTATGCATTATTCCGTGCGAGACTAGTGCAAGGCCGTCTCGGTCAGTGTTTAAATAGTACACTGTTGCATTTGGATAAAGCGGCACGAATTGTAATAATTCCTGGCGGTTGTTACCGTCTAGGATTTTTAGAGTGGTTGCGTCACCCTCGATTAACCGGTTTTGTCGTAGCAGCTGACCGAGCAAGATAAGATTCAT
The DNA here is from genome assembly GCA_024811115.1 of Terana coerulea. Taxonomy (NCBI): domain Eukaryota; kingdom Fungi; phylum Basidiomycota; class Agaricomycetes; order Polyporales; family Phanerochaetaceae; genus Terana; species Terana coerulea. The sequence goes on from JAKOGH010000875.1 coordinate 22,288, forward strand.
GTCTTTCTGTGAAGGCATGAGTCGAACATTTTTCAGTAAGACTTTAATTGTTCTGCTCGTCGCACTAGGACAGTAGTTGATGACAGAGTCACCTTCCTCAGAAATAGTTACATGCCCATTTGCCGTTTGAACGACAATTGGGTCAATGTTGTGCAAGTTGCGCAGTAAACTTCTTTGACCGGCAAAGTGAAATGATGCTCCGGAGTCAAGCAGCCAATTACTTGATTTTGCAAGGTTTTTACCTTTGCAACTCTGACATGCGTTGAATAACTTGTTGTGCACACATCGGTCTGGTAATTGAAGGAATCCAGCTCCATTCAATATAGTAGCATACATGTGGTATCTACTATTTGATTCAGTCCGCCGAGACGCTGCGCGAATTAGCTGCAAGGTATTGGTCAGTGTGGTGCATAAGTGCAGAGTTAGAGGGGACGTACTTAAAGTATGCGTCGATGATGTCCTGGTGGATCTCTTGATCGTCCATCAGGCATCTGGCGAACTGGTCGTCGATGTCGCTGTCATTGTCCTCGTTTCCGAGGGACACGGCGTCTTCAATGTCAGGGTGGTCGCGGGCGTCGAAGCCGTCCTCCCTGTCAAGCGACATTTGCATGTCGACTTCGTCGGACCAGATGATCGGCGAGGGTTTGCACGAGCTGTGCTTGGCAGGGCAAGACGAGCTGCCTTCGACGAACTCTGGCTCAGCAAACTTGCGTTTGAGAGCGACGTTGTTCAAGTCGATGCGTGTATTGAGCTCGGCGATGTGAAGCGTCGAGCATCGCTTGGCATAGTCGAGGTCAGCCTGCTTTGCACGACGGTATCACAAATTTCCCTCAGCACTAGTCTACAGCACTTAGAGTGTAACATCAAGTCACGGGACACGTTACCCAGTTGTCACAACAGCGTTACAAGACGCTGATCAGTTGGCCATGCGACAGATGCATGGTTATCAGGGATATGCCTCATAAAGACATAGGATCATGGACTCAGTTCTGGATTCATTCTAGACTATGACCTCACTATGAGGTCAGTATGACATTGTGTACTGGTAGTGTGCAGTAGCTAGATTAGGACATCTAGATAGTGTTGATGTTAGCATAATAGCTAGGTTAGATCTGATAAGGGAGTTAGAGCGGTGGTATGCTCTAGAGCCTTAGTCATGGATCACCTGACTGTATCAGTCAGCACATGGTATTGGAGGTCTTAGATAGTGTATGGGGTCCTTCTACACATGTATATAAAGAGGCTGGTCTGAGGGCTAATACCCTAGACTCAACAACATTGTTGATTCATATCCACTCTACTAGCTCTACTCAAGTCCCTCTGCTTTCCCCACCTCTTTCAAAGTCATGCCAGCAGGTGAGTATTAGAGTTTTGTGATAGTTTGTTGAGTCTGTTCTGCTGCTCGTTGTTGCTGTCAAGGGCAACAAGCAGGACCTTTATTGCAGTGTTGTGCGGCATACATATCGTTATGCACAGTGTGTCGAAATGAACACTGTTGCTATTTGGGTTCTGAGGGATCTTGCCACTGTTCTGCAAAGAACTAAGGCTATGAGCTAGTCGCCGTCAGGGGCTAGGCTCTGTATCATTGAAAAGCACCATGGCTTAGGCTGTGGGCTGCCATTATGGCAGCATGCTAATCTTCATGCCGATCCTCAGGCTGGTAAAGAGGTGCTCGCTGCGCTGTATAGCATGGAGCAACATTCTGGTGTGACTTACCTCCGGGTAGTCACGGCTATGAGCCTTCGGGTGTTGACAGCAAACCAGTTTGGGCGAGCATAGAGTCAATGTAATATTGGCTCGAAAACCTTTGCTGCACGGGCTGAAACTGTGTCAGAGACCCCCATATCGCTCTTAATTGAGTTGGTACCTCCGGACCTGGTGAGAGAAACCAGGCCGTCGTTGACACTACTGATTGTACGCATCAAGACCGCACAACCTCAACAGGTCATTCCGTCTGTTTTCACCATTTTCTGTACCGTGTCTGCTGAAACAGAGACCAGTACTGATTACCGTTGTTATAGCCATGCCTAAAGTCCCTCCTGCGTTCACCACTTACGCGAAAGAACGAGCCTTTGGGCCTTCACGAGCGCATCTCTCTTTCAAAGGAGATCCGAGTCAAATACGCCAACGTTTGTAAGCCGTGCAAGGTTTACAACCCAAAGCACGAGCCACCTCGTTCGTGACCTCACTCTCTGGAGGAGTGCAAATGGCTTCGCCAAGAAGCAGAGGCCAACTCGTTGCTGAAGCGCATCGAGAGCTATGCTCTCATGAAGCAGCGTCGAAAGGAGCTGCTCCGCCTCTCCAACCACTCACCACCACTCATTTGAATGACTCGCACCTCGCGAGGAGTACCAGGTCCCCAATTCACCCTCAGCCAAGCTTCGGTTTCGACGAACCAAGCTGCTCAAGCACTCCAATGAGCTCCAACCGATGCTCGAGGCGACGAGAGTTCGCCTCGACCCGGTCTTCAGAAACTCCGGGAGGAGGACTCGTTGCAGGACACTGATCACACTGAAAGGGTGCGGGTGCCTGAGGAGATTCGGAATAAGCTGTGGGGTTGGTACGACGAGTTCCAGAACGTATACGAGAATCTGGACTCGCTGGGACAGAAGTGGGGTAATAAACAGTGGAGAGAGCTGGCGGGCTTATTAAATGTATTGGCAAGGTCTCGTTTACGGACCCAAACAGTAGATTTGCAGTAGTCTGTACGCAGCTAGCAGCACTCGATGTAACCGTCCCGAAGGCTGCTTAAATTAACTCTGCATTTCTGACTCGAAATAACTGGCTGGCATATAACAACCAAAACCAACTATTGTGTTCGAAGTTTTATTAAAATTGGCACTAATATGAAGAGCAGAAATGTCTTCTTTCATCAACTTTGTTCCTGACCGCACTACGGAGGTCCTCGCCGACCTCGTAGCAGCCCTCCTGCATGATGTCGACACCAACTCTGCTCGCTTTAGCGATGCACAGCTGGCAGCGATCCTCCACATAGCGCAGAATGCTTTCTCTTAGTCTGTTCGAATCAGCACGGACTTTGCGCAAGGACATGTCACCGACATGACAGGGCACTTCAACTGTGCGCATGACACAATCTACGAAGCAACTGATGACCAGCAGCACCGGATCGAGGAACTGGAGAACACAGCTCTCGAACAAGCCACGAAGATTCGGTCTCTGGAAAAGCTTGTGGAAGCTTACAAGTTTACCGTTGAGGCCTATAAGGCCCAAGTCGACAAAATCCCTGCAGATGGAGGTTTCGGCCGGTAGACGCATCCCAAAGATGCCTGATCCCCCCACCTTTGATGGCTCAAAAAACGGCCTCAAGGAGTGGTTGAACCACATCACGCTGTACTGCAAGCACATGCAGATTGCAATGGACAAGCAGCGCATTGTCCTCTCCCTCGGTCGTCTCTCGCGGCACTGCCGCTAACATATATGAAGTCCTATACGGACAAGTTGCGGAACAACCAGCCTATCGGCACATGGAACGACTTTGTCAGGGAGATGCGGATTTACGAGCGACAAAAAGCAAGGTGCCAAGGACGAACTCAACATGCTCTGGAACAACAAGGATCTGGCCTGAAGGACTTCGTCCAATACAGCGAAGAAGTACAAGACTCTGGCCCGAATTGTGGAGTACCAAGACAAGCTGCACATCGACAAGATCAAAGCAGTCCTGCCTCAGGACATGCGCCAGTTGATGGTCATTCTGACAATCAGCGGTAACGAACCCAAGCAACGGAAAGGTACCTCGATATGCTGTTGCAGCTGTACGAGGAACTCCACCCAGATTGTTCCAAGAGCTCGGTATTTGGTAACAACAATGGTAATAAGAACACGGCAGAGGCAAACGAGCAGTCCAAGGGTAAAGGCAAGGGCAAGGCGAAAGAAACTAACCAGGCAGAAACGTCCAGCGAACACAAGTTCTGCCAGATCTGCTCTGATAAGGGTAAAAGCTCACGTGCCAAAACCCACAACACGAATGACTGCTTCGACAACCCGAAAATGCCAACCAAGGCAAAGGTTTTTCGTCGACTCTGTCATCCTCCAGCAACAACTACGGCAACAAGAGTCAGAGCAGCGGTGCTTCCGGCTCTGGTGGAAACTCGAACTCGAAAGGCAAGGGCAAGCCCTCCTTCAAAACCGACTCATAGAGTTATTAAACTCTATGGACAATGACAACGTCAATGCCACCCCAGTAACGTCGAAGTCAACTCAGCAAGCATCCGTGAGCTGAGCGAATCCGAGCTTGCCGCAATGGAAGCACCCAAGACAAGCGATGAATCTCGGGCGGGCCCAAGCAGACCGCGATGGGTTAATTGCCGGACTCAAATGGATTTTCCCCAGGGAATGTAGAGGCTAATGCTTGCGATCTACATTCCGGGGATGACGCACCCTCTGTCGGCTCCGAGTTAGAATCGGACAAAGTAGTACTGGAATCTTATATAACTAGCATAGCTTGCAACAAGAAACGTTCTTTTAGACTTCCAGTAACGCTTTGGGTGTATGGTCATAAAGTGCAAGCCGAGGCTTTAATAGACTCAGGCACCACAACGAACTTCATCGACAAATCGTTCCTTGAAAGAAATCATCTGGTAACTAATTGTATGGCATGTTCTGCATGGGTCGATGTAACCAATGCAGACGGAACTCCAAACCAAGCAGGAGAAATTTGTGAATATGTCCGAGCTTATGTTCAAATCAGTGGTCACAAGTCTACCTGTATACCGTATATCACACAGTTAGAAGACAAAGACATGATGATCGGATACAACTTCTGTACCGAAGCAACCCCGAGATTGACTGGGAAAATGGGGAAATGGAGTTCACCAGATGTCCTGAGAGCTGTCTTACCAATCAAGCCCGTAAAACACGCAGTCAGTGAAGCTGAAACCGACGAGCTTCAACTTGAGTTGGATCTTCAGGGAATCCTCCCAGGACAATTTTGGAAGACAAGGATACAGATAATCCATATATCAACTGGGTGGACATTGATGTCCCCAACGACCGCTCACAAGCAGAAGTTATCGCTGCCATGTTCGACGATAAGGACATGGATCAGGAATTGGACAACTCCGATGACGAGGATACCGTCAAATGGAAGTCACACGTGCCGGAATAGTTACACGAGTACGGCGACGTGTTCTCCAAGCAAAATCAGAGCTGAATGCTGGTACGCAAGGCGTACAATCATCCGATTGACTTTGTGAAAGGTACTCCCTTCCCAAATCAGCTAAAATCTACCCGCTGTCTTCCAAAGAACGACATTCTTTAGATGAATGGACGATGAAGAACTACTGAAAGGTTATATTCGACCTTCCAAATCACCAGTTGCGGCACCATTTTTCTTGTCAAAAAGCACAACATGGACATGTCCGCGTATGGACTACCGCGCACTCAATGAGATCACCGTGAAGAACCGCTACTCAATCTCAAAGATTGTCGACCTAATCGACTCACTGTCACAGGCATCCATCTTTTCTAAGATTAACCTTCGGTGGAGCTATAATAACGTCCGAACTGGGTGAGGGGATGAGTGGAAAAACGGCTTTATCACCAAACAGAGCTTATTTGAG
>JAKOGH010000876.1:0-17183 GCA_024811115.1 Terana coerulea
GCGCCCGACGCCAGCAGCAGCAGCAGCCCCATCGCCCCGCGCGGCAGCAAACGGCGCCCGTCCGACGCGTCGCCGTCCTCCGCACTGACCACCCGCGCCCCGCGGGCGAAGCGGCGGCGGCGCGCGCCGTCGCCGGGCGGGTGGGTGCCGGACAGCCTCGGCGGGTTCGACCTGACGCCGTTCCCGAAGGCGACGCCCGTGCCGCTGCCGCCCGTCGCGCCCGCGCCGGACGAGGAGCGCGACTCGTTCGACGCCCGCGCGCGCGCTGCCGTACCACCCGTCCCAGTGGCGCGGCCGCCTGCCCGGGCCCGCGCTGCTCGAGCCGGAGAGCATGGGCTGCATGGGCGCGCGCATGCTCGTGCTCTGAGGGCGGTGAGGATGTTAGAATACGGCGGGGCTGCTCTTGTGATACGTAAGTTGAGGATGTGCTGTGATGACTGGCTGACTCACTTTGTCGTAGATAGACGAACGCGTACGAACATCACGACACACACCCGGACACTGAACACTTCTCTTGCCCGAATCATTTCTTTGACGACGACCGATGCTAGTTTCTGTAATCTATCCTGAAAACCTCCTAGTCAATGATTTTGTAACTCTACCGTTGTTTTTCCTACCGCTTGTTGCTTCATATTGGTCACTGTACCGTATTGTATACCGCCTTCTGTCGATCCGTAATTCATAACATGCTCTTGTCGAACATTTCGATGGCATTAGTATAATAGAAGTGTAGTGCACATGATGTAATACCAGCTGTGCCAACCGTCAATTGATGGCGCTCCGGTCAAAAATAAACAACTCACAAAGTAGCATATCTACAAGCGCAGCCTACCGCCTCAGCTTATTAAATATCCTCTCCCCGTCGACAGTCCCGCTAGATGCCACTCATCAGTCTATCTCACCACTCCCACAAACCAAAGCACTTACTATGCGCCAACCCGCCCAGCATCCCGCCCAACCCACCAGAGGCACCCGGCGGTCGAGCAGTCGCCTGCTGGCCCTGGCCGCCGGGGTAGCTCGACCACGACGACGCGGCGCTGCCAGGGGCGCGGCGGAGGCGGCTGCCCGCCCGTGAGTGAACCGCCCGCCGCGTTCGCGTGCGGGTAGCTGCTCGGCCCGCCGTACCCGCCTGCACAAAACACACATTCAGGAATCAGCACCTTACAAACACCGTTTCGAGAGAAAATGACTTGCCGTAGGTGCAGGCCCGCCCGGCGGCGGCGTCGCGGAGTGGTACGGCGCGTAGGCTGCGGCGGGCCCGCCCCAGGGAACGACGGGCCCCCGTGCGGAGCGGGCGGGGGCGCGTACCCCCATATGGCGCGTGCGCGGCGTGCGGCGGCGGCGGGTACGGCTCTTGCGCATAGGCCGCCGTCTGCGCCTCGGGGAACGCGAAGGCGCCGCCGCCGTAGCCCGGCGCGCCGTACGGCGACGGCGGGCCCGGGACGACGAATGGGACGGCGCGTGGTGCGCGGAGACGGAGGGCCGCGGGGCGAGCGGCGGCGGCGCAGAGACGGCGGGCGCGCCGTAGCCGGGGCGGTAGCCCCCGCCTGCGCGTCGTGCCGGGGTGTGCACTGACGTAGGGCGCGTACGGCACAGGGAGGCTCGACGACGGCGACGGCGGCGCGTTCCAGTCGGCCGGGGGCCAGGCGGGCTGTGCGTACGCGCTGCCGCCGGAGGGCGGGCGCGGGTGCGGGTCGTACGGCGCGTTCATATTGGGCGCGAAGCCGGGGACGGGGAATGACGCGTACGCGTTGTCTGGGTCGCTGGGATTCTGGGGCTGCGGTGGAGGGTGGAGTACCCCGGGAACGGAGGGTTGGAGCATGTTGAGGCGGGACGAGGAGGGAGCGCAGGCGAAACCGGGCGGGATGCGGAAGAATGGGCGGGGTGTTGCGGTGGGGGCTCCAGCCGCGGCGACGAAGGGCATGAGATGCTCTGCCGCCTGAAGTCCTCGGTGACGGATGACACGGTGACCGACGGTCGGTGAGCAAGAGGCGGCGGTTCAGGCCGCGAACGCGAGGGTATCATCGGCGGAGAGGCGCTGCCGCCACCCGCCGGAGAAGGACGAGATACTGATGGACGCGAGGCCAAAGGTACAGGTGGTCTCTCGGGAGACCGTTCAGGAGAGTTTAGTGTGCCGGCAGCAAGAGGTACTATTCGGCCCAGGAGCTATCAGAGGTGCGGTTTCAGCTGGCCGAGGAGCTATTGGCGGTGGTGTTTGGGCATCTGCCGGAGGTAACGGCTGAATGGCTGTTGACGGTGCGACCTGAGGTGCCGGTGCGTCTGCCGGCGCGTCTTGTGCTTCCAGCGTGTACGGAGGGGAGGCGGCTCGTCTGCGTTCTTCTCATTTGTCAGCTTCTGCCACTCCTCCCACGTCTCGCCCTTCTCCTTGCCTGAGCCAGAGGCAGCGGTCTCCATTGTCTCTTCATAACGCGGCCTAGACGACCAGTAGTCGTCGAGCTCTTTCGAAGGGAAAGTTTCTTGAACTAATCGTTCACTTCGAAGGCCTTCCGCTGCGAACCCGGCGATGCGCATATACCTAGCAATTAAAATCAGCAGAATGATCGCGCCACATCGGTAAAAATCACTGACCAATCTGGGGGATGTCGTATCCGTCTTCATCCAAAGCCATGAAGTTGTATTTGTCGTGTACCGGGAGTTGCCTCTTCTTCGAGACCACGGGCATAAAGGCAGTGCCCTCGTCGTACCTGTATTGTAGTAAGTATGCTGCATTATCGCCCAAAATTTGAACCACGTACTCGTCCCACATTGCACCGTACATTGTTCGCACACCCTGCCTGCGAAGATTCCATATTTGTCTCCAGAGGAATCGACCGCCTAGCCGTTTAATGCCGTTCCAATCCCATTTACCTTCTGAAAGATTGAAGCCCTGGACAAGGAACCGTGAGTTAGTTATCATACTGCTGAAGGTAAGGACTTACCGAACCACCAGGCAACACCACTGGAATGTAGTCGATGTGCCGCCGGCCCGGTACGCCTTGTTCTGCCTCCTCATTTCTCTTTCTGATCAACTCCAAGTCGCCCTTGACGTTGTGTTCAGCAAAGTGGTCAGCACCACCCATGTCCCCGAATCTTCCAATCGTCCACGGCGAGATGGCATCGAACGCCTCGAGCCACACGTTCACAAACTCCGGGTTTGGATCGGCGTCGCTTGTAGACGTGCGCCAGTGGGCAGGGCAGCCACCCATGATGTACGCTCCTCCAGGCGTGTTGTTTCGGATGAAGTCTGTTACAGCACGGACCATAGCTGGGTCATGACCGTTGTCGGACATGCCGAGACCCCATAAGGTGACCACAGCCTTTCCTTTCTCGCGTAGGTAGTTCGGGCTATCAAGGATACGTTTGGTTCGGATGAGGTGTATCCAATCCTTCTCTATGACTTGTTGAATGCGGTCAGGGGCAACGCCAGCAACATCGTACCTACACATTCCTGTCAAGTACACAGCTGAATGCTGAGCTGAGCACGTACATTATAGAAAACACCCTGCCTTCCTTCTCTGCAGCCTGCTTGACCAGCTCTCCCACTTCATCTCGCTGGTTCCGGATGGGCTCGTTCCCGCGCTCGACATCACACTGCCCGAGGAAACGCTGCAGAAACGCGCCGTCCACGCCGTGCAGGGCCATCCAATGAAAGTGGCGCTCCACAGTGCGAGCATTCCGGGAGGAGAACACGAAGGCTTGGTCTCCGTTTGCGTACTTGAGCCCGGGAGCAGGGAAGAGCTCCGAGGGGGAGTACTCAGACGTGTCCGGCCAGAGATCGGTGTTCGGACGGCCACCGTCGGGGATAGGGTAGTTGAACCAATGAAGCCAGCCGTGATGACCAGGATCGAGCGGAGGTCCGTCTCCGGGACAAGTGAACCATCCTTGGTATCCTACAAGAAACTTGTCCTGGATTGTCGATGGGTTAGCTTTCTTTAGGGTCTTTCCAGCTGAGCTGCTAGAGGATGCCATCGTTAACAGAAGCGCGAAGAAAAGAAGTACAAAATATCGAGCGATGAACTGCAAAGTACGGATAGGTCGTGGCTGGTGGACGTGGCGTGCGGGAGTAAGAGACAAGATGCAGGACATACCAATTGACGCAGGAGAGGACAGCTGCGTGAGTAGACGCCTTCCCGCCATCACGATTCACTGTGCCGCATCAGGCACGCAGCAGACGCCCATTAAGCACTGCCATGTGTATCGGACGGGGATCTGTTTGAGCCCAATTGGTCGCGACTCGCAGCTTGCATAGGACCAAAAGCTTCGACCAACAACACGACTACTGTACTGTTCTACTTGGATAGCCGACTTACCACTATGGATCGCATTGCCTCTGAACTTGCCGACTTCGTGGTCCAACGATCGCAGACGTTCGTGCACCTCCCCTCCCACCGCCATCCATCCTGTACTGACTGAAGAGTCATGTCGTCTGCGGAAACCAGTGTCCCCGCCAACCACCGGCTCATCGTAGGCATCGCTGGAGTTCCGGCCTCGGGCAAGTCGACCCTGGCGCAGATGATTGTCGACCGCGTAAACGACCAACTGCGCCCCAAATCAGAAACAGCGACTGGAGACGTCGCGGTGCTGGTTGGCTTGGACGGATGGCATCTGACACGGGCACAGCTGGACGCTTTCCCTGATGCCAAGTTGGCCCACGACCGAAGGGGCGCGCATTGGACCTTTGATGGAGAATCCTACGTCGAGTTTGTACGCGGCCTGCGGGTGCCGCTGGATACCTTGACCTCAGCTTCACAAGGTCGTGAAACGCCGATCGTATATGCACCCTCGTTCTCGCATGAATTGAAAGACCCAACCCCTCGGGCTGTGGCCCTCCAGCCTCAGCACAGACTGGTGTTCATTGAAGGGCTGTACACATTCCTTCGTATCGAGCCTTGGGCACAGGCTGGCCAGCTGCTGGATGAAAGGTGGTGGATTGACATAGGAGAGGAGGAGGCAAAGGAGAGATTGGTGGCGAGGCATGTGCTTAGTGGTGTGGCGAAAGATTGGGAAGAAGCGGTGTGGCGCGCGACGGAGAACGATGCACCCAGTGAGTGGCTTTGTATATCAGCTAGGCACCTTCTGTTGATAAATAGCGCAAATTCAGATGGACGCTTCATTAAAGAAAATATGCTAGAGCCGACAAGAGTCATCGCGAGCGTGGAGGATCCCGTTCTAAAGTCGCCATCGTGATCGTAGATGTTGTTGGAGCACTGCATGAAGGCTATACGTCAATATAAACAAGTGCTGAGTTCCTGATATAATGCAGTTCGATACAAAGTCATGCACTTGGCCATGACGCAGTGCTGAACAACGTGGGTTATCTGGTAGATGCTGTTTGGTTCGTATTTATCTTCCTCTCCGCGGTTACTGCAACCATAATCAGGAACATGAAAAATGGGGTGAAGTGAGCACTTACCCCATGGTCTTCGGTCCATAGGACATTGCTGTTTCGAGGCGGCGGTCCCAATCCACTTCAAGAGGCAATGCATGTGAAAGACATGACTGCATTCGCCCCAGACTGGGACGTGGATAAATCAGCTGTGAAAACAAAGCAAACATTGCAAAAGCTTACTGAGTGGGCAGTCATCTCCAGGCATCTTGCACGAAGGACAGCAGCCCTCGTATGGCACGCGGCAGATGCCACAGACGTCTCCCTCGCCGTCCGCGTCTTCGGTTTCGTTGGTACCGATGTCCCAGCGCCACTGCGCTATCGCGTGCCAGTTCTTTATAGTCACCTTCATGAGTTTGTATGGAGAAAGCAAAGAGATCTTCAGTTTCCAAAGGACTCGTCCTTTGCCGCGTCGACAATGAGAATGTGTGTCAGGTCGAAGTTCGTGTGTAAGCGCTATGCGCGTTGGCGCGGCTGATCGAAGACGACTCCGTGCACCTCCAGGCTCAGAAGTCCCGGGGTCCCGACGCCACGAAGGTCTTGCCACGTCGAGCGCTCATAGGTGCCTGAACTTGATTACGATCCACCACCATCGGTTTCCCTGCATTTCTCAGCAACATGAAACTATCCTCTCTACTCCTTACGTGGTGCTTCGAGGCGGTTAGAACTATACCGAAGCTTTCTATTTCTCCCTGAGAAGACCGTCGATAGCGGAGTTCGAGAAGACTCGATAACTCCGGCGGTCCTCATCCCTTCACCACTCGCATATTGTTACCGACGTCGCCGATATGTACAATCTTCCACTTTCTCCTTCTATCAGTGGATATATGAGGCACACATTCGCTTCCGTAGTGGCTTCGGACAACAGAAAGCCGACGATATGCCCGGTAAGCTTTTAACTCGCGTTTAGTGCAATAAGGCCAAGATCCTGAAGATCGTATGTCAACCAGACTATGCTTTCTACACAAACGAGATATATCGGTAGCCATGTGAGCACATGCCTACTCGATTTTGTTCTAGTAAACGACTAAAGTATCCACTTCTAAAGCATTGTCCCCAAGAAGTGACTGTCTAAGTGTCCTCAAAACCCATAGGAGCCATGGAACCATCCTGAATACGCATAATTCCCTTCGAAACTTGTGGGCGCAGCCTTTTCGCGCGAAAAGACAAACGTTCGTGAAGGCAAGCGGTTTTTACGAAGTGATTTGCATTGAGACCGCGGCGATGCCCATTTCCTCCACAACATGACCCTAGTATCATATGGTGAGTCAATACTACTTATGCGGAATATGTGCGTACTTACGGGACAGCCGTTGAAGATCTCGACAACGGTCAAGTATGCTGATTTGGGCGCAGAAACCCCACTGGGCAGAACAAGCTCACTCGGAGGCGGCGTTCCAGTCTTTGGGAGGCCTATCGGATCAAAGGTCAGTTCGCTTCTCTCTGATAGATACCACGGACCCTACTCACCGAAATTTGCCACAGTGAACTCGCCGAAATCAAACAGCGCGTCAGGAACGTTGCCCGTGCTGTCGATGTCCGCAATGGCAGGGATGTCCTTGGTCAGGAACACCTTGAAGTTGTTGTACCCCTCCTCACACCAGTTGACGACGCTGTAGCTGAAGGGGAATGCGGTCTCCGGCGTAACTGGTGTTGTTGAGGTGGGTGCCTCGATGGAGCCCATGATGGGGCTTTCTTGGACAGGCGCGCCCAGTGCGGAGGAGAGGGCAGCAAGGGCAGCAAGGGCGGCGGCAATGTACTGCATGTCGAGAGAGGTGTTGGTAAGTGTAGGGGACTGGAGTGTTTGTGAACTCGGGTTGACTGACTGGTCTGGAGAGAATGGGCTGTTTGTAGGTCCTTATATACCCTGCAGCCCCAGGCAAACTATGGTGGCTATGCGTTCCTTGCCTTTCAGAGGACTGAATGGCAGGTCTACCTCACTCTGCGACCTCCGTACTGGCTCGGCCACCCCGGGGCCCGTCACGAACGATCTTACACGGCACAAACGATAGCGCTCGGCTGGATGCGCTTCTCAATAGTGAGTGACAAGGACCGCATGCGTACCTGCACCACTACGATAGATGCCCAGCGCATGAAGGCAGTGTCGAGCCCTTCATGGATAGAGCTCGCCTTGCCCTTGCCCATTCCACTGTTCCAGGCTGGCCTTTGGATTGGAACGGATTGGAACGTGCACCATGCTGCTGTGGGAACCACAGTCAAGGCGAGCTCTTGAACGTACACCATTCCTCTCTTCCATGTCACCCTGAGATATTGGGAAGGAGCCACGATTGGTCCGAGCTTGACGGGGCCGTCTCCTCTGTTTCTCCATCTAACAAACCTGCCAGTGCCTTTTCAAGGCTTGTTCCTATCTCACTGCAGAGTTCTTGCAGGGAACTCTCATTTTGTTCTCGGCTCCGCCCCTTCGCGCTCCACTACACACTTCCTCTCCAGCCCGCTCTGTGCAGGGCTCGCCCGGGCTGTGTAAGGATCAAGTCCGGCGATTCCTTTCGGGCGCACTAGACTAACGGCCAACTTCATCCTGCTTTCGAGGGCGACTCGATGCTATTGGTGAGTGATAGCCATTCCAATCTTCGTCAATCCAAAGTCAGCGTTGATCGAAGGTGTGCTCATTGATGTTCCCACAGACCCCTGCCGCCAATCTGTCGCCCGTTACACATCGTATACGGCGCGTCCGCCTGTATATTCAGCTGTCATATATGCTCACAGACTTCAAGGTGTTTTGAGAGCGGCAGGGCTGTTGTGACGTTCGGATCGCGCAGCTGCCGCAGGCTGCAACCGCTCGGCCACGTCTCCGCCGCTTTGTCTGTATTAGGCGCCCACCTTTTCCTCCGACGCCGATGCGCAAGCTGCTCAGGCTTCTGCTTGGCTGCTGAGGGTTCTGAAAACTTCCATGCAAACCTCAGGCTCCAAATTGGGATGAACCCCCGAGCGCGCGGTACCTTTAGTCTCCTCAGCCATGCAGATGCCCTGAGCAACGCCGAAGGGACCGGCGAGGGTGCGTCTATCGTCACCTAAAATTGCTCGTTGATTATCTGAAACGAGATCCCTGCGGAAACAGTGATTCGTGCTAGGGAGAAGACGATTGTGCATGCGAAAGTGGAACGTTTGCCACCGTGCGACTCGGGCGGGATCTGCGCCTGAGCTCCTGCTGCTTACTAGGAGTGGCTCGGCGTACTCTCAAAATATCGCGCGGCCCTTCTAGCCCCGTGAGTGCGCATGGCAGCCAGTGGCACTCTTCTGTGGTCCGCGTATCGTGTGTGTGGAAAGGGCTCTCCTTAGAACGTAGTACCTGAGAACCGCCGGCTGATATCTTCTTGCTCAAGACAAGACAGCGATGCGGTATATATCGCCATAAATATTGGCCAATGCAACGTACAAGCTGCCGAGCAGGGTCTCGGGGTTTGTTAAACATTTGTGAGGGAGATTGTCCGTACTCTGCCCTCTCCTTGATTCCCCAAGGCCATGTGCTAACTTGCATAACAGAATCTTCAAATTTACTAGTAATAGCAAAATTTGCTTGTCGCTTCCATGCAACGAAGTTGTTATACTCATCTAGCTCGTCAGTGGTGAGGTCACTTTTTCCATCTTGCCTTACGCTCTTTTACTCATGGGTTATTAGCGCTTCTAGTCAAGATGGAAAGCTTGTCACCACAATTCATGCGGAAATGACTTGATGACTTCGGATTCTTTCTCGCACGCTGTCTGTTCCAGGAACAGCACTGCGATGATGGTTCCTTCTCTCTGTCCTTTCCCACTATCCCCTGACACCGTCAGGCCGCTCGATGGCGCATCGTGAATCAATTCGGCTATCGCCCTGCCTCAAGGTGAGTTATGGCTCTCGTTGAACGGAGTGGGCTATAGCTGTGCACCGTGCCTGGCCATTGCGCAGCTGTACGCGTCGAGACGCTTTCGAGCAGGTGGGACGCAAAGTCAAGTCCATTCATACGGCATTTGCTGATCCCCATTCACGCAGGGCGCCGCTTGAACACCTCGCGGCGCCGCCCTGGGCATATGCAGCAGTGGGCGGCGAGAAGATTTGGAGCGCGGCGCTGGTGCAAGCGCATAAAAACGTCGGAGCCGAAACATAGCATATGTGGCGCTGTCACTTTCGGGGACATACGGGCTCTGAAAATCCCGTAACGGAGGGCGCGCGGCGATTCATTGCCGGCCTCGGAGACCGCTGTACGCTGCCTGCGCTCACATCAAACAGCGGGAAGGCGCGTCTGGATTTGCGAGGCTGTTGTGCCCGACTCTCACGGAGCAAGCGTAGAACGGTGAGCCCTCGAGCACTGGCCGGTGCTGACCGCGCTGATGTGGTACATCTGCAGTCGAGCCGCTGCCGAGGCGCACAGTCTCGACGTATATAAGACCTTTCACACTCGAATATATCAGCCAACGGAACTCTCCTACCTCCTCAGCCTACCAAGATGCGCTTCTCCCTATTCTCGACTTGCGTCGCCGTCGCTCTCGGGGCTCAAAGCCTTGCTACTCCTCTCGAGCGTCGAGTGACCATCCAGAGCTTCAGCACCATCACCTCCCCTGCAGATGGCTCGAGCTACAGTGCAGGCGACTCCATGCCCTTTTCGATGGCTGTTTCGAATTGGTGCGAAACAGGATACTCGCCCATCACTCTCTGGCTGCTCGATAGCAAGCCCACCGCTGCGAGCCTGAACTCGACACAGCAGTTCTCCAGCTATCTGTTCTACTACGGGCAATATTTGACCACCAACTTCCGTAAGTGCAGCCCAGTATTACCATTTTTGCGCCGTACAGTAACTCATACATTTTCAACAGAGGGCCTCCCGCCGATGGGACCGCCTCTCCCTTCCACGCTGACATTGCCGAGTGTTGGATCCGTCTTCAACGGCAAGGAGATTTATCTCGCCGCCGTCCAGACTGAGCGTGATTGTCCGGTGAGTACTCGCTGTGTCATGCGTTTACTAGTTGGAGCTTGAGCTGACAAATAATTCGCTAGCCCGATGGCCACATCGAGTACGGCCTTGCCTCCAATGGAATTCACTATAGTCAGTAGATAATTGTTCCGTTTCTGTGCTGCAGCGGGACACACACGAAGCCTCTTGCAGCAAATGGGTGCATAGTTCCATTCCTAAAATCTAGTCTACGTGAATTTTCCGTTCTATGCGTTTGGCCGGGCTAGATACAGTTTTAGGATGCTAATGAGCTGTTAATATTGGGAATTATATAAAATGTTTCTCGTTATCGGTCCCGAGGCTCGAACCAGGCGTTGATGTATGCCCATAACTCTGCGGCGTTGCTCGGCTTGACCGACTAAGCGCTCAGAGCCTGCGACAGCGACCTCTTTTTTTTTTTTGAAATCTGATATTGTTAACGAAGCGCGGGACGAACCGCATGAGCTCCGGTGCTAATAGATCTGTATCTACTGGGTCCGTTGAGTGTGAATCCGTGTGTCCGTGGTGTCGACTCGCCGGGGCACCCCCTGGGATAGGTGCCCTTTTCTTCCCCCTTACGGACAGGAAGGGCGGCCTTCGGCGGCACTCTGGCCCGAAACCCGATGCCCCGAGAAAACAACCCGCCCAGAGCCGGGTTTGAACCCGAGACTCGAGAAACCCTAAGCACATAGGGAAATAAGAAATCCACACCGCACTACATGTAGGCATATAGCCCTACATAGTCTGGATGAGCACCCTTACGGTACTTATATCTCTGTTCCTGCACCCATGCAGGATCAAGCCACATATTGGCCTTTGGTGGTTTCACTATGACGCGAGTGGGCTTCTGGTACTTACGCAACCGGTCGATAAACCGGGCCTTTTCCCTTTCAATCCACTCCCTACCCTCGTGCGACCGAAGATCTTCTTCAATCGCAGGGTGGTGTCTAGGTCCCAACCGAACTCGACGAGGAGCTTATCCTCAGCTTTCGTCTATATCTGGTCCGAACTTATTCCGGGATATTGTTGACAGCGTGCCACCCCACCACTGGTCAAAGATTTGATCGAGTCTATCCCAATCCACCAGATCCTCAGCCTTCTTCCATCTGCGGAGAAGGGCCGGGCGTGTTGTATGTCCCACTGGAAGCGCGCTAATCTGCGCATTCTTCCATGAAGGTCTGCTTTGAGAACAGCAAGGGAGTCTTCCTTCCGGACTCCATTGTGTTCGTCGTCGTATATCTGTTCCCTCAATTCTAGCCACTTGAAGGTGGCCACCATTGGGTTCAGTTTTAGAAAGAGGGCAATGTCCTCCTCAGTGAATGCAAAGACTCTCCGGCGCGCATCAGCATCATGGATAGTGCCTTGCTCGCCGTATCTCGCCGCTATCTCAAACAATTCTCTGTCTGTGAATTGATGATTTCCTTCTCTGATGAAGCGGCGCGTCCACAGCTTGCAATCATATAAGATATGATCGCGTGTTTCGCATCTCCGCTGCACCAGCACTGGGCGACCTTCTCCTGATCTGGGAGATTGATCTTTTGTCTGTCGCTCCGTGTGGGAAGTGATTGCTCCTGAAGCGTCACGAAGCGGGAAAGATCTTCTGATCCTTTCCCATGGTTTTCAGGTACCAGTTCGTGGAATATTTCCACGTGACGTTTGCCTGATCATGCTTAGACCCTCTGTTCGGGAATTGGCTTAGTGTTTTCCACGTTCTTCCGCAGTACTTAGGGTCTCTGCGCATATTTGTCCACTTTTCGTGGTGAGTTCGTCCATGGACTGCAGGGCAATAGACTGCGACACATAGTGTGGTTGTGCCTCAGCCTTTGCCCTTCTCCCGCCAGCTTATCGACTTCCTCGTTCTGAGGCACGTCGCGATGGCCCGGGCACCAATTGAGCACAATTTTGTTTATTGGGCTCTTGTCTAACCATGCCCGTGCAACTTTGCACGTCATGACTGCAACCATCTGGGCGTTGCCCTTATCAGGTTTGAGAATGGATTCTATCGCTCCCATGTTGTCTGCAAGACTTGGATGGTTCGGATATCGTCTGCAGCATCGCTGACAGCTTCTTTGATTCCTTTGGCCAGGGCCATCATCTCCGCGTCGTACGGAGTTGCTTTCCCGCAGCCAAAGAAACCTTGTTTTGAGGTGCCATCATGATTGTACACCTTCCAGCTCGCTCCTGTTCGGAGTTTCTCGAATGACTTTTGTCCTTTTGGGACCCGTCTGTGAAGACCACCCTCGTCTTTTCCGATCTGGTGGCCTCGTTTAGCCTCGGGAGGAAGACCTCCTTTAGCCATATGGGGAACTCTTCCGAGCTCTTTGTTGGCGCTTTAGTGTTTATGCTAATGCGATTATGGTCATAATACTCGTCAATCAACCGATCGCGGGCCGGCACTCGGGATTGACGAGATCAAAGTCCTCGTTGCTGATCTTCCCTTTTGGTTGATGTGTACCATGGGGGTGTCTGCATCTCTCGTCTTCCTTTCCTTGTATGGGAAAGGAGCGACAATGTTGGTGGAATTCACCCTCCAATCCGGCCGTGAGATGTGCCCTTGTGGGGTGTCCCTCATGCAGCGTTCTCGTGCGCAAACACTGTTTGTGCATGAATTTGTCGATCTGGAGCTTAATGGGCAGTAATCCTGCCATTGTCTCCATCGCTCCAATGGGAGTGCTTTTGAAGCCTCCCGTTATCCATCTGGCGCCCCTATTTTGGGCTAACTGTAACTGATAGCAGGCGCCCTTCAGTCCAGACCAGTCTGGGCGCCACCATAATTGGGGCGCCATATGTTATGATCGGCATAACGCACGAAACGTACAGCCTCCTCTTATCCTTGGGTTTGAACCCTCAGTTTGAGTTTCCCAGCATTCTGAGAGCATTTACCGTGCTACACGCCCCTGGTAGCGTAGAACTTGATGTGATCTCTAAATGATAACGTTGGATCCAGATAGAATCCAAGGTATCTCATTTTATGGGCCGGTTTGACGGTGTGCATGACACCATCAACCTTGACTCTGAGTTTTGGCCCTAATGGGTCATCCTCAGTCCATTCTCCTGCACTCTTTTACGGAAGTGCATTAGTTCTAGTTTGTCTGCTTCGGCTCCCAATCCCATCCGATTGAGGCCTGACATGACTTCCGCAAAAACTGCTTTTAACAGTAGATTGTTGTATTTGGTCCTCCCGGCTCTCCGGAGTCCATCTTTCCCGCTACGTGGATGAGCCCATCATCCACGAAGAATTGAATGGTCGTGTGACCATTCGCTTTGATCTCTTTGGGGGTCCAATCGTGCCTTAGCACATGTACCTCGCCATCGTGTGATATTTTTATCACACGCTTTGTGGCTGCCACCTTGTGTAGCCACGGCGCTATGTATAGACCGGTCAGTATCGGAGACAGGGCTGATCCCTGCCTGACACCAGTCGAGAAGTCCATGGGATCCATTTGTTTCCCATTGAATATGAACTGTGTTTGTCTGTCGACAAGGTAGTTCTCAAATAGGAGCACAGCGCCTTGTTAAAGCCCTGTTTCCTTAAAATGCCTGCCATCAGCTCGTGGTTGATGGAAGGGAAGAATTGCGAGACATCCAGAAGCAAGGCGGATGACTCCATGCCCTGCTTCCATGCCTGTTTAATGTTGTGCACGAGTTGAATGCCCGCGTCCGTTGTGCTATGTTGCATTGTGCCTCCGAACTGATTCGGTGCATGATGCCATACTTCTGTCCGTCAAACTGCATGCGTCTGGCGATGAGTTTTTCCAATAATTTTCCTAGGCAGTTTAGGAGAACGATCGGTCTGTAAGCCTTAGCCTTCGTATAATCGGGCTTGTTTGGCTTTGGAATTACAACAGTTCTCGACTGTTTGAATATTCTGGGTGGACCCCAAATCGTATGCACGCATTGAAATAAGCCAAAATAGGCCTCTCCATGTCGATTTCATCTCCCTCCTCACCATAGTAGGGAGTTCTCTCGCATCCGTAACGATGCGCTTCAGCCAGAACCATGACACATTATCTGGGCCAGGCGCTGAGAAGTTACTTGTGAGCGCCAATTCCTTCCGCAGTTCGTGCCTGCTGAAGTTCTTGAACTCTCTCTCCTCGTGGTTTTCAAATTCACCGGTATGGACATATCCACTTTACATGGATTTTCCGGTGTAAACTGTTCCTGGAAGAGTTTTCCTAGTTTCTCTTCCGAATCAGCCGGCTCGCCCTGTCTGTCGACAAGGCCTGTGTTCGCAGACACTTTTCTGGGCTTTGGTCCACTCGACCATGTCCCAAATTCTTGATGAATGACACTTGGCGATAACCTTGTCAAACATCTTAGTTTTAGCTTTGGAGACTGCTCCAGCTAGCCTTTTGCCTGCTTTTTCGACCACTTCCTTGTGATCGTCGCACAGCGCATCAATTTCATCAATCCTCATGGCCCATGAACCCACCTCCTCGTGTTCATGCGATGATGTTCTTTCTCAGCCTGGACCTCTCTGTCCTCCATGCTGATCTCTGTTTTAGTGCATTGCGCTGCTCGCCTGCCCGCTTATTGCACTCGCTTGTCCACCAAGATTTAGACTTGGCGCACTTTTTGAGGGGTCTAGCGTGCTCCCCCACAAGGTTTCAAAGATCTGTTCGATCTTGTCCCCGCACTCCTCCACGTGCTCAGCCGACGTGAACCAATCTTCGGAAATTGGTAGAGCGTTGTTTAACGCCGCCCTAACTTCTTTCACGAATAAACCACCTTCAATCAGACCCTCTTTTGACAGTAGGGACGATTTCCGGCTCGACTTCTATGGGCATCTGCCACTCTAGGACTGCATGATCGCTTCCTCGCCGTTCATGCATTTTAACGTTTAGGTTCCCGTACTCTCCGAGTTTCGGGTCCCAAACCAGATCCAGGACCCCTTTCGTAGTTTCACGTTATGTGATTCCCACGTGGCCGGTCCCCTTTGTCGTTTAGAAGCACGAGCTCCATGTACGTTTCGCCAAATCAATGAGGTCTAGGCTCGATTGTTTGTTCCTTATCTCGTTGCTCCTTCCTGAATCAACGAAGTTTCGCTCCTGATGGTCCCAATATGGGTGCCTCAGGTTGAAATCTCCTGCCATGAACGCAATTGGAGGAAGATCCTCCGCATGGTCTTGCAGGTACTTGACTACAGCTAAACGTTTTACCGTCATTGTACACATTGAGGAACGTGAATTCCTTGTCTTGGAACTGCATGCTTACGCACAATGTCCTTGCATGTTTGACACAGCTTAGTCGTACTTGTGGGCTTGTGGATGCCCACTTCCTATTAATGTAAACGGACACTCTAGATGTCTCGCTTGCTCCTAAACATATGAAGTTCCGATGTTTACATGTCTGGTGATACTCATCGCCATCTTTGTTTGTGCTTGAGGCGACATTCTTGATGAAGCCCCAAAGGTTCCTGGACGCATATGATGTCATGGTCTAGATTTCTTTCTAGGAGCATGTTTAGGTTCGCTCTAGAATTCTGGACATTAGCGCTGATGCATTTTAATGCCTCAGGCTTCGTCTCTATTCCGCCCGACTCGCTTCCACGGTCCGTCTCAGATGGCTCTTTTGAGTTCTTTTCCTTCGTCCCTCCTTCCTCGTAGCGTCGCAGTGCGTCGACGTCCAAGGTCGGTGGTAGGGTGAGTACTGCTGTTGGGGATTTTCGTCCTCCTCCGACTTCCTCAATAGATACGCTCCGATGTCTCGGTGCATCTTTATTTAGGTTAATGCAAGCGCTAACGGACGCTCGTTCTTTCTCTCTAGACGCCATGTCTACCATGTTACTGGTCGGCTGGGGGTTTAGAGGCGGCGATGAGACAAGATCAACATCGGATAATTGTAATACATAAGACACGTTGGTATGGTGCACGTATTATTCTACAATGAGCTCGGCCCGCTGGGCGCGTTCGCACATGTCGCCGTCAGACTAGACCCTTCCGGGACGGAGGCCTACGGCGCCCCTTCCTGGTCATTGGTCGCATTCAGGCGTCGCCTTCCGATGCAACGCCGCCCGTGAACTCGAGCCTGAGGCCTGCGCCCGCTCTTTCCTTGCTTCTGGGCTCGTTTAGCGAGGCGGTCCCCACTATACTTGCCCTGGCTCATAGATCCGCCGAGCGAGTACGCCGGGGGTGATCCTTGAGGAACGGGGTCCCTCGAGTGCTGATAGTACGCACTTCTTGGACACCGGCGCGGCCAGCTGCAAGAAGCGCAGAAGCTATGAGCACACGGGCACGGGCCGGCTGCTCGAAACCTGTTTCTCGGCTCTGTACTTCATGCACTCCGGTGCTGGCAGACGCCTCGCGAGCCCCACATGTGAGGCTTCGAGCAGATCATGCACATGGCATGCTTGGCGCAGTGACGAGGTGCCGTGGCCCCACCTGTAACACTCGCGAACGGCTGACCGCCTTCTGCTGCTTAAGCTCCACCGCGTAGGTGACGCCTTGCATCTGAACTTCTTTCTGACCAAGCGCGCCCCGAGCCACGTCGACCATAACGATCCGTCCTCCTTGGCGTCTCAGATTGCCGCCACAAACACGCCGTCCCCTCTCGCTGAAGTGGCGTGGCCTTGGGGACTGATGCGCTCAGGAGGACGTTTTGAGCTACTCATTCCCGCACGCAGGAATCGACAACTTCCTGCACACTAAAGTGATCCTGCGCTGTTGAGAAGGGGAACCGCGAGAACACGGAGCTCCGCTGATCCCGACGAAGTGCTTTAGTTCCGGCCAGGTTGCCCCGAGCCAGATCATCCGCATTTCGTGCTGATGAACCACTACGCTGTTAAGGTTCTCCAGCACAGCGTCTGAGCAACGCTGCTGGAGGGTGATGTCGACGTGACTCCTCCTTCCAGAAGACGTTGGTGACCC
>JAKOGH010000877.1:0-19247 GCA_024811115.1 Terana coerulea
GCTTTGCATGCACCCATCCTTCCAGAATCTTAACAGCCGCTTCCCGACAGTGGGTCCACCGATGGATCCACGCCGGAGTCACGGAACTTCTCTTACCCATTTGGGTTTTGGCACAGGTTCTTTCTCTACTATCGGTGCAGGCGTGTTTTCGGTAGTGAGCGGGGAATTAAGCACGGTGTTGAACGCCAGCTGCTCAGCAGACGCCCTTCAGAATAACATTGCGATGATTCGTCTAACACTATGGTACAACAGTAGTTGAGAAATGATTCTAGGCTCTTGGCGTTTGTGCTTTCGCTGAGCACAGAAAACCCTTGAGAAGTTTATAAGCGAGGATTCCACCATGCGGTGAATGCGTTCCTCCATTCCGTCCAGGGAGCGAATCGGCTTGAGCCAACGACGGCTTGGGCTTATCGTCCTTCTCATCGGGAAGGTCGGTGGAGCGCCCAGCGCACCTGACGAGGTTGCTTGGCAGAGGGCAGTCGCGCGACAAATGTCCTTTCTGATGGCAATTGAAGCCCTTCCTTTCGGGCTCTGTCTAGGTTCATCGGTTGGCCGGCTCCTCCGTAGGTTATGCCGGTTCCATCTCGACGATTCTGTCGGCGCTTGGGCCTGTGAAGACGCTGCCGGCGCCTGACTGGGAGTTTGCGGCTTGGGAGCCGGTTTGTGGGACTGACTGCACGAGGTTCTTCTGGCGTTGGTAGTGCCTCCTCTGATTCTCGTCCGTTACCGGCGATGCGCATGTACGCCAAGTACCGCTTTGGGACGTCTTCCCGACTCAGACCGCATTGAGGACTCGCTTCTGGAGGCTTCGTCGAGGTAGTCAATGAGAATCACTGACTGCGCGTCGAGCTGCTCCTGAAGTGCGCCGTACCTCGCGGGAGGCATACATCTCGAAGCGCGTTCTGAACTCTTGAACGCTCATGCTTCCCTGCTTCAGCTCCTTCAGCTTCTGCAAGGCGTCTGAGTGCCGGTCATGCGAGAATTGCTTGACCAGGCGTTCTTGGAAAACACCCCAATCCGCTCATGCGAAATCAGTGCTTTCGAGATAGGCCTCGGCACACTCTCCGGCTGATCTGCCCTGCATGTAGGACAGGACGAATGTGATTTTCGATCTGATCGGAGCTTCTTATGATGGTTCGCGAAGATGTTCAGCCTGATTTGCTTTCACCAGGGCTTCCCAATCTTTCCGGCTTCCGTCGAAGGTGTCCGGCTTGTTTGCCAGACCATCGCGATCGCGTTCGTTATCGTCATCATCGTCGTCGCGATCTCGATGTCCTCGACCTCCGCCTCCCGGGGCCGCCGCCTCCGCCTCCGCCGTTACCTCCAAAGGAGGGTCCTCCAGCCGGCGGGCTCTCCAGTCGCTTGCCACCATCTCTCATCTCGTGCTCCTGGGCCACGAATTCCACAACGTTGGCAGGTTGTTTTCTCACTAGCGTGTGAATAAGGCTGCTCGGCGCATTCCTTGGTTACAGTTGTGCCTCCCAGGAAGTGGAAATAGATGAGTTTATTTCGAGCAATAGGCTGTTATGATTGGAGTCGACGCATGAACAGGGATCGTCGTAATCCGTCTCTAGGCCCGATGCAGTTAGAGTAGCGGTAGCCATAGCGTCGGCTATGCCTGAAAATTCAGCCGCTCGGTGTGATCAGGTAGTGAGGGCGTCTCCGTCGTCGTGGTCCTCAGTATCTTTACTGGGTGACGACTTCGCCTTCGGATTCGGGGGATGATAGGGGATGGGGCACGTGGGGAATGGAAATCAACCGTGCGGTTGCGGGATGACTGTGGGAGTAGGTGGGTTGACACTGGTATCGTCGGCTTGCACGTAGTATGAGGAGTATTTGCGCTTGGTTTCTAAGCTCGCAAGTACCACACTTGACACTTGGATTAGTGTCTGCGTGAACACACTTTGGGTCGCGGCACGAATACCACTTGTCGTTGTGCTTCTGATAGATGGGTCTTCAGTCGTGGAAAAGTGATGAGGGTCGTCCTATACAAGGGCACGAGTCGCCTCCAGCCATACACAGGTGAAGCCTATTCTAGGCGGCCTGCAATACTCTTAACCGAAATGAAGAGCATGAGGATAGAAGTTGTCTTAGAGGTGAAATTCTCAACACGTGCTACTACTGATACAACTACGAGTTACCAGTGTTCTGCTGTTTCATTCGCTGCGGTCTACCGACTTCTCGGTTGCAGCTTGACTCTAAGGGGCACGAGCCCAAAAGAGCGCCTGTCTCGCCTTCCGATTACCGCTTTTACTAGCTTCCCACACCCGAGAGTGCGCCCAAAGGTTCCCAGCCGATCAAAGAGCACCGGGTTAGGGTGTCTAAGGTACAGCTCTCCGAGATGAAGCTCGGAACTGTTGAGTTGGATCAACGGGGTACTGATTGGGTAACTAGTCGGCGTGTGCACGGGGTAACGACACAGGGGGATGGTCAATACCGAGGTTCACGGGCCATTCCCTTCGCGGGTGATTACGGTCCGGTGTACTAGGGTCTAAACTCAATCTACACGATCCTCCTATACAGGACGGACCGGGCAACGGGTAGGTGTTCTGGGTAGTGATTGGCAAGGGTAAACCCTCCATGCTCAGAGGGCAACCCTTACCCTTACCCTCCAATACCCTTACCCTCATGAAGGGTAAGGGTTGAGGTTACCCTTCAAACCCTTGCCAAAATAGGCTGAGAATGGTGCTTTAAGTGCTTTTCCCCACTTACTTATAATGTCAGTCTTCTATTTGAGTGGCTTGCATTGATATAGAAAGCACTTACAACACTTGCAGCCCTCTCTAGCAATATGCCTAGTGCTTGAATACAGGCCCCTGCCAGACAAGGGTTAACTTTCCTCAACCCTTACCCTTACCCTCCGTGACCCTTACCCTTAACCCTCGGAGGTTTGCAAACCTGCCTATCACTAGTTCTGGGTAAGAACTAGTGTTGCCGAAAGTTCAGTTCAGTTCAGTTCGAGTCCATTTTTGTCCGAACTAGAACCAGAACCAAGTGTTTAGCAGCCAAACCTGAACCGAACTGAACTGAACCAGTATGAACTGGTTCGGTTGGTTCAGTTCGGGGTTCGAACTGGTTCGAACCATTGAACCATGTATATATCAGCTTTACTCTGTCAAATCAGTATAATTGCAATGGTAGATTATAATAGAGTTATATATTGACATCTAGAAGAGTTTGTATAGTGCAAAAGCCTTACATTATGATGTTTTGAAGCTCAGTGTCTGATAGAGGCTGCCAGTTGCCTTTTTGGCAGCTATTGATGGCATCATATATACACCAAAACATAAGCAGAGTGACATTTGATGCTCAGTTTACAAGCACAACAATGAAAAAATAGTTTAGACATGCTATAGTAAGTAAGTTCATGTACTTTTCTCTATGAATCCCAGTACAAATACACTACATAACATATACATGGTTCATGGTTCGAACCGGTTCGAACTTGGTTCAGAGCGTGACAGCCATGCCCCCGAACCAAGAACCGAACCAAGTTATCTAGAGGCCGAACCAGAACCGAACCAAACTGAACCGCACGGTTCGGTTCATCGGTTCGGTTTAACCGCCAAACCGAACTGAACTTCGGCAACACTAGGTAAAACGGGTGGAGCAACGAGAGATCGTCGCAGAGGTAGGATAGTCTCGAGCTTATGTCAACAACAACTAGTACAACTGTACCAGGTGCGACGCTCTCAACTGGGGACGGAAATAGTGGTGCAGTCTCCGAGTAACTAGCTGGGGAACAGACCAGCTCGAGACTGGCTTTCTCTGTTGCAGACGGTAGCTACTTATACATGTGTAGTCCTAAACTGTACAGTACCACCCGGTATCCTTGTGTACGTACTAGAGCAGTCCAGAACAATAGAGAAACATACGGAAACCACGGTATCGATGAGAGAACAATAGATAGGGGTAGAAGACAATGGAAATGAAAAGAATACCCTAGAGACGCCCAGAAGTTCATGACAATATTAAGTTCATGTACTACTACCTCAGATGACGGCGCAGTTCGGAAGTGCACGCAGCAGTCCTCACCCTCGTTTAGGCCAGCTATTACCACCGTTAACAATGTTCGTGGCGGTATCATATCAATGATCTCGTTCTACCGCTCAACATGATGCGAGGTGAGCAGTACTTGCTTTTTACATATTGCGACTTCACTTGGCCACGACCACCAAACGCACGACCCGCTCCCTTCGCAACATTTATTGCTAGCTGGGTGACCTTTTTGCGGACTTTATGTCTCGTCTCTATCCCCGGTTTGACTCCGGCGCTTCATGGTTGCCATGCAATACACGAAGTGCAGAAATCAGCTGGGATGGATGCGAGCAGCAGGACGCACTACAGCAATCTGTTCTAACAGTTGCATGCCCTGTCTCCGTATAACTCGCAGATATAACGATAGCTGGCAGCAGCTGAGTTGACTCTACCCTCGTCCGCTACCCTTGACATCCGCGTTGTCAGCCAATATTGGAGGCTCGCGTGTGTTTAAAGGGCCTTTTTCTTACACTGCTTAACTTGGCTCACAATGCAGAGCACAGTCATTACCATCGACGACAGAAGTCCAGCTATCACTGGGGGTCTTGGAGCGGGGTGGTTCCTCTTGGGCGGAACACAGACAGACTACAATCAGTACATGCTCAGTCCGTTATTGCGTCAAACAATAACTGATCTGGCTGCAGGACAATCCTGGCCACTGACATTACTGGCGCATCCTTCCATTTCACCTTTAACGGTATGCTGCATTTTTATGGTGGCCATTCATAAGGCTGTCCGCTTAGTAACGCGCATGCATGGTCATGTTATCAAGGAACATCCGTTTCGTTATATGGCAGCGTCCCAAGCAACAACTCAGCCATGACGTCGTACACTTTGGATGCGTCGTCTTCCGTCATTTTCACCGCTCCGAACCTCACCGCAGAATATACGTCGCGCATACTGCTTTACCAGTCCCCGGAGCTTGTAGACGGGAAGCATACTGTCAAGGTCGTTTCGTTGAACGCCGGGAAGTTATACACCCGCGCTCTTTTCGACTATCTCACATACGTCCCCTCCGCTAACTTGACTTCGACCTCGCTTCCTACCGGCACTTTTTCTATCAGCACAGCGGGAGCTAGCACAACCGAAGCATCAAAACCAGACACCTCCACGTCAACGCCCGTTTCGAAGCCTTCGAAGCTTCCGGTCATCTTACCTGCAGTACTCGTACCTTGCGCCGTCCTTCTAGCGCTCCTTGTAGGCGGCGTGTCGTACTGGACTAGACGGAATGCTGGCTTATCCAGTAAACAAAAGCAGGCTTCCGGAGAAAACCCCAGAGAAAGTGCGTGTCACTTGTGCTTCGCCTTTCGCCTGCAAATCAATGCTTTGAAATGCACAGCGTATAACCACACAAGGCATGCAACGGCCTACTACTCAGAGGATGGGCGTGAAGAACCAAGTTTTGCGGACAGCGGCGGTCGCACTGGCATGCATATTTATCGTGCAAGTTCTGTGACGTCCGGCCTTCCACCCCTTGTGGGCTTTACAGCATCGCCTCCATCCGTGCCTTCTACGACCAGCACGGCCTCTTCTCGTTTTCAGTATACGGACGGTGGACGACGTCTTGGTTGGGAGGTGAGCGGTGTGAGAGATGCGAATCCGCTCGAAGAGCCACCTCCTACCTACAACGCGGCGTCCTCAGGTCCTGTACGTTCGTCCTAATTCTCAACAGTAGCTGTAATCACAATGTGAGGATTTCATAATAGTAGCACGCACATAATCTTCTATCCTCGTCCACCGCATATATGCCCGATTCTCCAGCAAAATTCGCCTCTGAATGTGTACCAGTGTCCTTGCCGAGCTCTTGTTGTAAGCAGTCTCCAAAGCTCGGGAGACCAGCGCTTCCTTTGTGATTATTTCTAAGTGGGAGTGCCCAGGCTTCTCCGCTGAACCAGCAATAAATCGTCAATTTGAGGGACAATGGCGGTCAAAATGCTGGTGCTGGGAATTGTCGAGTAAACTGGGCGATCAAAAATAATTAGTCTTAACGAGCCCTAATGAGTAGGAGAGCGACTGGGACTGGTAGGAGGCAACAAACTCGCCAGCGTCTACACGGAAACTCATCGGCGTCTACAGAAACTCGAACTCGCTCGGGATATGCCGGTGGAACTGGAAGTCGCTACGCAAGAACATCCGGCTGGCTGATACTGCCATCTATATAGAGAATCACCACAGGCAGATACTCTCGTAATGTTTACTGACGGTGACTTATCTGAGGGCCCACCCTTGTTTGTTTCTTCACCCGTTTTGGCAGCCGCTTGCCACGTGCCCCGGCCTCCAACGAAGGAAGACGCCCGTGAGAACAAAATAGTACTAATCACAGTAA
Source organism: Terana coerulea (assembly GCA_024811115.1). NCBI lineage: Eukaryota > Fungi > Basidiomycota > Agaricomycetes > Polyporales > Phanerochaetaceae > Terana > Terana coerulea. Next base: position 6,365 of record JAKOGH010000877.1, read on the forward strand.
AAAGATATAAATTAGCATATATTTAGCTCAATTAGCCTTACAGAAGGGACAGAAAGAGCGCGAGTATGAGAACAAGAGTGAGATAGCATGACGAACGAGTCCAGGATTTAGCACAAGTAAAGCAGATTTACCGTTAATTTACCTTAATGAACCCTATTCGACGCGCCCAGTCCGAGTCCGAGTGCACAGACGCCCAGTTCCACTATTTTGTCCGACAAGGACCTTCATACGTCAAGGCTAAGTACCGGCTCACCGCTCCTCGGTGTCCAAGATCTAGAACTCGACGCTTCTGACTGCTTGCCATCGTTGGCGCCCTGGAGATGCAGGCGCTAATTATGTAAGCGGCGGCTGATGTCCACGCTTCTCTTCTCGCATAGTATGTTTCGACGGCGACGCCACAAAGCTGACGAGCATCTTCTCTTTCTCCTTTATCTCGTCGCACGTACTTTTGATTCTCCAGAGATCTTTGCGCACCTCTCGTTGGACTACAGAGAAGATGACAGCAGTGAAGATGTCGTGGCGAGGCCGATGGTAGCATATAGGCGTGCGACCCGGCAATTCATACGACGACAATACTGATTCAAATTCGAATTCCTCAGGCCAGCTACTTTATTCTCACCAGTGGCAATATTGGTGACGGGAGCAACATACTGACTATTCCGCTCTACACCGCCTGTGTTGAAGCTTCAAGTTGAAGCGCTTGACGACTGCTAGGTGAGTCGCTGCTTCCTACAGCTTCACTTGCCCGACGGCAGCCAACGTATGATACATACGTTCTGTTACCATCTACTGGTGGCCATGTGAGGCCTGGGCACTCTGTCGCCGCAGCTGTTCCCCATTGTATCTCAGCGCTTCACTGTGGTTGCCATGCAGCGCATCAAATGCGCGGACTAGACCAGATGGTTGTGCAACGCATCTCAACGATCTGTCACTGTAATCAAACGCCTTGCGTCGGCCCTTCTCACGAATCACAGCAATACAGGGCTGGCCGGACTTGACTCGACTCTTCCCTCTTCCACTCCTCCTCGACGCTAGCATCGTTATACCCTGGTTGTACCTGGGCCTGGGGCCCGCCTCTGCGTCCAAAACACTCTCTCATTTCGCTTCTCTCCTCGGTCCAGTATGGAAAGTACGATCATTACCATCGACGACAGAAGCCCAGCCATTAAAGGGGGACTTGGAACGGGATGGTTCTTATTGAATGGTCAACAGACAGACTATAACCAGTACGTAATTAGCCAGTCTTCAAATAACCCAAGAGCTCACCTGGCTGCAGGACAATACTAGCTACGGATATTCCTAACTCCCAGTTTCAATTCACCTTCAACGGTATGCCACCGTTCTTCACAGACTCCCACCTATCGGCACTTACGTGTCACTGTACAACCAAGGAACATCTGTTGCGGTGTATGGTAGTGTCCCGAACAACAACTCGGCCATGACATCGTACACCTTGGATTTCTCATCTCCCGTCACATTTACCGCTCCAAACCTCGTCGCTGAATACACCTCCCGTCAGCTGTTTTACCAGTCCCCGGAGCTTGTGGACGGGGTGCATACCATCAAGGTCACCTCGGTGAACGCCGGGGAGCTATATACCCGTCCCCTTGTCGACTATATTACATACATCCCCTCCGCTAACTTGTCCTCGAGCTCACTCCCTGGTGTGGCCCCTGCGACCTCAGCGGGAGCTAGTCCATCGGGAGAGTCGAAACCGGAGACTACTTCGTCGGCACCCACTCCGAAGCCCTCAAACCTTCCGGTCATCCTACCAGCAGTGCTCGTCCCTTGCGTTGTCTTCCTAGCCGTACTCGTAGGCGTCTTGGTATACTGGAAGAAGCGAAGTGCGTCTCTGCTTTCGCGCAGGAAAGCTGACTTGTCCAGCGAGGAGAAGCTTACCTTTGATGGAAACACGCGAGATGGTACGTGGCGTTCCTACTTTAGGTTATGCAAATAGGACTGATCCCTTATTGATACACAGCGGATGACCATTTCGTACCCGTAACAACCTATCCCGCACAGAATCAACATCAAGAATCAAGTCTTGCGAACAACAACGGTCGCACGCACAAGTATCATACCAATCAGGCGAGCCTCAGCCCTCCGCCTCTTGCAGGCTCATCGGCGCCACCTTCAACTGTCCCCTCCGCGACTGGTACGGACCCTTCTCGCGATCAACACATGGACAGTAAAGTACGTTTGCTGTGGGCGGCTAATGGCGAGGAAGATGCAGACCAAATGGAAGAGCTACCGCCTACATACGAAGCGGCGGCGTAAACCGATACATGTGGATGTACGAGGCCTGGGCTGAAAATGTCTTGGTTGGTGAGGCTGTGCTTTTAATCCTCCGTGCTTCCGGTCGACTCATGTCAAAGCACAGAAGTATGGTCGCCCTTAGCCCACCTGTTACGATGATCGAGCGCGTCACAGCTATGTATAATAGTCCTTTCCATGCTATGAATTTCAGCGCGGTTTGCCATGCTTGACTCCTTACAGTGCATCCTATGCGGGCACTTGAGCTCGATGCTTGAAGTCGCCACTGTCCAGAAGAAACACCTGAACTTGGTACTCTCCGCAGGGTACATTAGCGGTTGTGGGCTACTGGAACCTCATACAAATGACAGTGACTGGTGGTTTACAGCGAAGGCAAGGAGCGCGACTACAACCTGTACGCACATGATTCCTCTCCTGGTCCCAAACACTCATTTGCTTGTTATTTCATGACCGTTACTAAAACACCCGATCCTTATTCCTTGACTTGCGCTCTATGGTGCACTGTAAGGTTTGTGATTTCTATCTCTGCGAATGTCAATTAGCGCGAACTCATCATGGTTGCCAGGGACACCCATCTCGACTTCTGGCAGTGTTCGGAATGATAACGCATAGGTATCCATGCACGGACTGGTCCGTTTGCTCCTATTGTATAAATATCAGCCACGAATTCCGCGTCTGACGAGATTGGATCTCTCCAGAGCTGTTCTTCCAGTTACCAAAGCATGGACGAGGAATCTCTCCCTACGCTCTTCCAGGCTGCGGTTGCTGAAGATGGCACATCCGTTTTGGTTCTTGTTGAGCTGCTTGCTCGATTCCAGTTGACGTTGAACACGTTGAGCCATTGAAGGCAGTGTCGCGGTGCAGCAACGCAGCGCCTATGATGAATGTTGCCAGATATTCGTCCCTTGACTGGCCTGACATCTACTGAACAATCTCATAGGAACCGAAGTATAGATACCCATTTATGGTAGCAAGTACTCCGATGTGGTGAGCCTGCATCTCTTTCCTTGACTCCGTGGTACCCTCGTAGGGACTAATCTGTCAATCATGCTGGATAGATCACATACATCTTCCTTCTCTCCGACTCATCATAAACAGTGATTATCAAGTCCTTCACTCAACAACTGGTCGTGCTCACATGCTTTCGGGAGATAGGAGACCCTATACTTAAAGCCAGAGTGGTAGGATGCGATACTACCCTCTCGGTCCCAAGGTCTATTCCGGCAGACTACTAGTAGAGACTCAGTATCAGTCTTTCCGAGGAGGCAGTCGCCCTTGGCGCACGTAACAGTCATTCCTTTCTGACATTCCTTTCCCACTTATTATGCAGAGCACCATAATAACCGTCGACGACAGGAACCCGCTTATAGATCATCCACATGGAGGAGGATGGTTCCTCCTAGGTGGGCAGCAGACGGACTACAACCAGTATGCCCATACTTTTCTTTGTCTCTGCGGAGAGATTCACCTAAATTTAGCACTGTGTTGGCAACTGATATTGCTGGATCCACATTCCGGTTTACATTCAGTGGTACGTTGTCGTATTTTGTGGCGAGTCAAAACTAATGTGCACTCGCATGCTGTCTAGGGACGTCCGTCGCAGTATATGGAAGCGTCCCAAACAACAACTCGGCTGTATCACGATACATTGTGGACTCATCCTCCCCGTGACATTCACAAATCCAATTCTGACCGCCACATACACATCGCGTCAGCTGTTTTATCAGTCTCCGGATCTCGAAGATGGGCAACATATTCTCGAAGTTACTGCGATGAATGCTGGGGAATTATCCACTCGCTTGTTGGTTGACTTTCTAACCTATGTGCCATCCACAAACCTATCCTTAGTATCATCCAGTGCGGAGTCTCCGTCGACACAGCCTACCCAGACATTTACTTCAGTATCACTCATCAGCGACACCACGCCTGTCATACCGACCGCTGCTCCTGCAGCTCCTGCATCGTCGATCATTGGACCCGCACCTCAGAACCCATTTTCAAGCTCTCCTGTTTCTGCTTCCACCATTGGCACCACCGGACGGTCGTCTCGGGGCACTTCTGATGTTCCATCGCCTACGGCTGCCACGTTGAACCTTTCATCATCGTCAGCAGCACAGTTCCAGACAGATGTGCCAGCCACGCCGGCATCCCCGCAGAAGGGCACAACATCTACGCCAATCTCTAAGCGTTCAGTACTTCCCGTGATTTTGCCCTCGGTGCTGGTTTCTTGCGCCGTACTTCTGGCGATCCTCACTGGCGCGCTCGTCTACCGAAGTAGGAGAAGTGGCACACGTCGAAGGCGAATAACCGATGGCACGTTGAAGCAGGATGTATTTGCCCCGGAAAATTGCTTTACCGCAGGCCGTGAGTTACTCTCGCAACCTAACTGTTTTGACATGACCATTCAGACTCTGAATTGCAGTGCACACTAATGAACCGTCGCCGGGCGTTAATCCCTACTCGGCTTCTCGCTATTCGGCCTCGCAATATACGGAAGCCTCTCGCTACTCCGTCTTTCATGCCAGTTTGGATCCCATCGCCCCGAATACGGAATCCTCTAACCGGGTCAGCTCAACCGCTATCATGTCAGGATTGCCTTTTTCTGACATGGATATCTCAAAGGCGCGGTGCTCCATCACATCCGAGTCTGCGAGTCCCACGCGAGATCTCCAGTATCAACATGTTGATGGCGGAGTGCGTCTGGATGGGGAATTATTGAGTGAGGGAACCGCACAGGTTCGTGTGGAAGAGCTACCACCGATCTATAGACCGGCGTACTGAGGAGTAGCGGGCTGGCTTGGTTTCTTGCCAAGAACACGTACTCCCTAGACATCGAACCTTTCCATTTGAGCCCTGTGGGTTCCAGGCTCTTTAGCACGAGGCTGCGCCGCTAATGTATATTCAGGCTTGACTGAGGTTGGGTTAGTCCATATGGTAGCTACCTGGTCTGGACCCGGCACACCGTGGTTTGAAAGGCGCTGGACAGAGCGCTCTCGTTCACGTGGGACGCCACAATGGTTAACCTTCCCACGCAGCGGAATTCTCCGAGTAACCCGCTTTGCCCTTACATTTCAATTTGAACATCCATGGGTCCACGCCTGCTTCATAGAACTTCGTTCGCCATACCTGTCGTAAGCAGCCGGATCCTTGACTGCCTCCAAAATGTACTTTTTTCTTCCAAAGTCAGTTAACTGCCCTATAGCAGTTCAAATCACTAAAATCGCAACTTGCTGTCTTGCCAGCTCATTAGGCCTTAGGAATGCAGGCGCTGCAAGAACAAACCACAACAACCCATGAAGGCTTGTGATGGAATAGCCGCAAGCATTCTCGTCTTTCAGTGTAGGTTGTATACTTCCAGATTACGCAGCTTTCCATCTCACTCACAGACCGTCTCGCTATTCGGCAGAACATGCCAACGTCAAGATAAGGCGTGTCAGTCACATTTTCATCTTAGATCGGTTCAAGATAGCGCATCGCGGCAAGTTTCGCCCCGCCGCTGTGGATGAAGACGGACGTCAGGACAATGCGGGTACTTGATGACGTAGCCGCCTACGGTATGCCCTTTGCTGTATGTTGTCCTAGGTTGCTCAGAGTTTTGACATCCGTTTTCCAGGAGCAAACATGGTCTTTTTTCGGCATGTCCTACCCTGGGTAACCGCCAGTGAATGCCACGAAACCGTGTCGAAGTCCTTCCCGGAATGTTGAATGGGACGCAACCTGCAGGCTTTGCGAAAGTTGACCTCGGGAGTGTCAAAAAGTCTCAGCATGCGCAGATGTAAGAAGTAGTATATGGGGAGCAAAGCAACAACTTGTGATCTCCCGTCACCATGAGTGCACAAACGGAGACGTGGAAGCCATTGAGATGGAGTGGCCGATGCCGCGAATGGGTTTTCCTACCCTTCACCTGTGAGTATCATCAACCATATTCGTCAAGAATCCAGAATCAACGATAGTGTTAGGCACATCAATTAATGCAGTAACATAACTGCGCATCAAGAAGAACTACTTTGTGATATTGGCGAAGTCTTCGACCGTATCGCTTGGGATTGTCACTGTCTCCAGTCGTGGTGAACCTAGCATCCCATCCACATACTTCTGTGAATATCAAAAACCTTCATCCTACACAACTGGACATCTCGTCAGTCGTGTAACGTGTCCGTTATGGCCTCACTACGCGCAGCGCCGTTGTGGCGCAAAGCCACATATCGGCACTGGCAGAATCGTAGATCCTTCTCAGCAACCGCTTGCCTTGTCACTAAGCACTGACCACAGATCTTTTATAGACGATTTTCACAGCATATACTCAGGGTCGAAGAATAAAGTTTACATCGGTGCTCACCAGATCTGCACTCCGTGTGACCATCCTTGATGACGTGGGGCGACTTGGAAGGGATCCCCTCGCGGAAGTGGCTTCATGCTGCTATCCAAGCTCGTGGGGTGGTCTTATACATTGCTTGCATCTGGTTCCTGTGGGTATGTGCGCTTCTCACTGATCTTGCTGGTTGATTTAGCATTCATTTATCCCAGTTTCAGGGAGAAATTACCCGTATTGAAGGAGACGCATTTCAAGCCCGCGATGTTGGGGTCTCAGACAGCCCATTCTGGGTGTATTTTCCTTTGCTGATGCAATGCCTTGAGGACACCATCTATGAAGCGTGGCTGTGCTCGAGAAGTGGTAGTGTGTCAAGGTGGAGGCACTGTACATTCCGTGAGTGCGAGCAAACCTACTCAGAGTTGCAAGACTGACGCTCCCCATGAAGATAATCCAGTACCAATGGGAGTTTGAGACGAATAAGCGCTGTACAGATTGCGTCTCTGACACAGGTCGACAATCGATATGCAGTCAATCGTTCAACGCATCTGCCCGCAAGCGATAAAAGCTCCTCCTTCCGGCAGGCCAGCTAGGAGTAGGGCCCTCTCCGCCCATAATTCCTCTATGGCTGCCAACGCCACCGCCCCTTCCGCTTCTGGTATCCCGCCTGGCTTGAATCTTGCGACTATGTGAGTGCATGTCTGGACTCGTCTTCGAACTGTTTGACTTGACGAACACAGAGCGGGGCCCGTGGTACGCCTTTTAGTGCTCTTCGATGATTTTCTCTTGACGAGGGCCGTCTAGCTCTTGGGATGCCTGTTGAGCTGGGGCCTTTACGGGGTTCTATCGCTGCAAGTTTGTAAGTACTTCCGTATGGTCCCGCTACGCCCTCGCTGATGAACAGCACTAAGATCTCTATTATCTGTCGTTCCCTAAGGATGGATGGCTAGCGAAAAGCATCGTTTGGAGCGTCTGGACACTCGACACGGTCCAGACGATCCTAGTCACCAGCGATGTGTTCAACACATACGCCAGACACTACGGCGATTTGGAGCTGTTGTCGGCCATGCAGAACGAATGGCTTGCCGTGCCTGTACTTGATGCCATCCGTGCGTGATGCCTGTTTCTCATACCCATTAGATCATCCCGGTTGACGAGTCGATTATAGTGAGCTGCATTGTCCAAATGTACTACGCCTACCGCATCTGGATCTTGTCGAGTTTCAAGGCGTTTCCAATGATTGTCGTGGCGGTGTGTCTCTCGCTCTCTTTGTGTCGACCTTTCGCTGATGTTGCCATGCAGCTCTCGTTGATGCAAAGTGCTGCCGGCATCGTGACGGGCACACAGGCATTTAAGATCGGCAACTTTGAGGACTTAGCGGCGCACTCGAAGATAAGTGCCGCGGTGAGTGCAGCGCTGGGTATCATTGGGTCATTATTCGCTGAAACAGACATAGATTTGGGTTGGCGGAAGTGCGCTCTGCGACATCATCATCGCCGCGCTCATGGCGTTCTTAGTAAGCATGCTTGCTGGCAGCGCAGTACCCCACTAATCAGTCACTCAGCTATTGAGAAAGGATACTAAAGTTCCTGAGACTCGCGCTATCATTACCAAGATAGTCCGCCTCGTCGTCGAGACCGGGACACTAACAGGTGCGTATACTTCTCCATAGCGTCGGCAGCGTTCACTCAAGCTCCTGAATGTAGCCGTCGCCGCTACCATCGACATCACCCTCTACTACGCGTTCCCGGGTATCCCCTACTTCAGCTGTATTGCGACGATCCTTGGGAAGCTCTACTCCAACTCACTGCTTGTGATCTTCAACAGCCGGATCCGGGTCGTGGGCAGCCGCAATTGGACGCCGGGCGGCGTGCATGCGATCCACTACGACAGCCGTACCACCACATCTGGAAACATCAGCACCTTTGCCGTTCGCCCGCCGCCGGCATCCGGTTCTGGAGGTGTGCATGTGCAGGAACAGGTCTGGGTGGACACCGAGGCGATTGCTATGGATGAGCAGGTACGCAGCATCTCCGCAGCATTAATGGTACCGGCTGGGTTGACACGTTTGGCTTCTAGTCGACGTCCGATGATAAGAAGAAGACATATGCTCTGTGAACTAAGACCGGATGGGCTTCTCAACACAATTCTGTGATATTTATCGTTTATGTGCCTATATATTGTCTTGCTCGCGCCCTGGATGTATTGCCTGCGATTGTACATGTGACATATGCTGATTCAGAACTGAATGTAATAATATATGCGTTGTATTTATTGTTTTTCTGAATGGATAACTCGAGGGGCGAACTTCGTCGAGTAGTAGCGACTACTGTTGCTTTCGTAGCCTTACCCACTGGCAACACCACCCCGTCTCTGGGCCTACAGCGACGAATGAATGATGCAGCACCAAGTGTATATTGCAATATCAAGTGCAGTACATTCGTCTACCTGTAAGATATTAACGGGTGTGTACATCCGTAGTATATTTCAGTTTATGCAGTCTCAAGTAAAGTACGGGACATGAACTTTAGTGAAGCTGGGACTCAGCCCCGCTCAAAAGGACGTCGGCATACACCAGATATAGTCACTCACCAGCACCAGCAGTCTCAGCCGTAAGACAGGTCCCCAGAACGGCCTTCTTCAATGCGGTTTGGCGTTTGCGCGGAAGCTCGGAGCAGCACAGCACGTTTGCCTCGACGGGAGGTTTGCTGCGTCGTCATCCTACCAGCAGGCAGCAAGCAGCAAGACCGTCGATAGCTTACGCGTTATCTATTTTGAAGCGCATGCTGTAGAAGCGACGGACCTTATTCCGCGTCGTGTGTCATCGTGCAATGGGCGGGCCTGTTCGCCAGGGAGTCGAGTCGCGACGCGAAGGCGCTCAGGCCAACGACTGGGGTCTGAGTGTGGGTGTCCAGGGTCCTAGCCACGCTTTTGACGACGCGTCTCGCTCGCGTCCACCTCGAAGACATCTACGACCACGACCACGACCATATATACAACGTTCCCTCTATCCGAGCCGTACAGCACTGCCATTCCTTCGTTTGCTTGTCACCAAATGATTGCTGCTTCTGTGTAGCCAACGCTCAACGACGTCACTTCTCTCCCACTGCCGGCTACCTTGCACTCGCCCTCAAGCGCCCTTCTTCACGTCTTCCCGGCTTTCATTGCGCTTGCCTCACATTGAACCCATGGTCAGCATATACCAGTACTGATTACTCAGACGTTCTGCACGGCCCGTGACGTGTGTCGAGGAGTCGTGAGACTGGATGGAGTGCAATAGACGGCTGGCTCAAGTACGTTTTAGCCTCTTGTACACCACGGCCGCTCAAATCTGCACGCAGGTGCTTCCGCTTCTGCTGGGCTCTCTGGCGACCTCGTACCAGGGATTGCCTTGAAGAAGGTTGTCATCTGGCACATCATCGGTAGCCGCACGCCCTCATAATGATTATCAAACCCATCGCCGACGGTGTCTTCGCACATCCGTGGCTCTTTCGTTCATGGGCCGATATCCCTCTCGCACAAACCTCACTTCTGGAGGTCGCCATATCCCTATTTTCCCGGTGCCACTTCTACCTGCTTTTCGTAAACAGCCCTCACTGAGCGGTTGCCGCGCGAGGAGCAAGGAGGTTGTCTGGCTCTTTCGGAGCGAAGGGTCTTGGAAACCCGGGGTCCACCATGCAAGTACGGAAATGTTAGCTCCGTTCTCTTTACTCCCCTACGAGCAACCCAATGGCAACTGGCGCATCTCGCTGCAGGCACGCCTGGTGGAGAGCATGCCCAGGTCGTTTGGGTCCCACTGGAAACAAACCTGGCGATCTGTAGGAATAGTACGGTGGAGGTATGCCGCAGATGGGCGAGGGTAGCAGTCGTGCATAGTCGGTGAGTCTGGAGAAAGTGGCAGTCTGCACCTCATGGCATATCGCTTCTCAACAGATGAAATCGCTGGGAGAAGCAAAGCCCTAACTTGCCCCAACTATGAGAGAAATAAATGTCAAAACAAGGGGTCGCGCGGGTGGGAACGTCGGCGGGAAGGCAAACGCGCAAGCGTTCACGATGGATTCCGGTAAGCTATATACTCTACGGTATGACTCCAGACCTAACTACGATCGCCAGGTACGAAAGCAGGCACGTAATTAGCAGAACAAACATATGTAAATAGAAAGCGCCCGACCGTCGGGCGCGGTGACGACTCGAACATTAATCTATATTTCTGACAATAAATTCTATAACGCATCGTCCACATCTCTCAACACGGCCGGGCTCTGCATCCAAGACCCCTCCTGAGGACGTCATGTCTCTTACTCGCCTATCCTTGCCTCACCTTCATCATCTCCTAAGGTATGCCCAGTACACTTTCAACTACCGTGACAGTGTGTGACCATCACGTGAATGTGGGCGGCAAACGAATTGTAAGTGTATTTTGAGTAGATAAGAGGGCAGACACAGCAGAAAATATGGTGGTACACTAGAGTACAGCCTGGGAAGAGTTGCACGATGCCCTGCACAGCTCTCAGATGCCACAGTATTCTGAGAGCTGTTCAGAACACTCTGCATTGGCCGCAGACGATGCTGTAAGTACTTTTAGAACAGCTACACCTTATTTGTGCTCACGTTTTCGTTATTTTTGGGTTTCATGTTGCAGCTTGGCTCTCTTGATTGAACTTGGTTGAAGGCTTTGGCAGATTTGCAATCCAGGAGTATGCTGCCTTGCGCTACGACCCATTTCGCAGTCTTCCCCTGCAGCCAGAGTTGCTGCTACAGCATGAAACTTAGTTGAATCAGCGCGCTTTGCGAATATTATGTAATCAGGTCCTCGGGCACCTCGCAAGCTCTATTAAACAGTCATCAGGCACGATACACAAAACCGTTTGCCCTTAATTGTAGCCATTGTAGTATTTAACAATATCGCGCGCAAACATCGAGAGAAAGTGAAGTGTAGCAAAAGTAATAGAATTTACGGACATTTCGCCCAGCCAGAAGTGCCCAAGCGTGACAGGCGCCGGTCACGTGGGGTGGTCGAAAGTGTACTGGGCATACCTTATCTCGACTTGGCAATTGCTTGTACTTTGGCGCCTTTGGTTTTGCCCTCGCTGCTACGTTACTCAAATCCGTAGCTCTCATTGGATTTTCAAGACGTCGCTATCGCCATTTTGATCTCTTTGTATCAATGATGCCAGCGCCGATGGAAGAAGACCTAACGTGCGACGGCTCGACGCCTCTGTTCCTGGCCATAAGGGTTGCCTTCCTCAGGAACAACGATATGGACGACAAGATCGATGACTTCGTTTCATGCAGTTGCATGATACAGTCTCGGTTGACGACCTCGTACGACTGGTCGGTGCCGCCGCTTTTTCCATCTACTACCCTGTTTGTACCAATCGCATAATCCTATTCAGTTATGCGTTCGCTGACAAACTTGGTAGGATGCCCTTCAGCTCGATTTCTTAGCCGATTGCGCGAACAAGACCGTTCCTATTGCATTTCATTATCCGGATGGGCAAGGCGGGACATGCGATCGGGCACTGCTCTCTGGACTCGGTTCGCACCTCACCTGCACTATTACTTTTGATCGCTGACAATATCTCCTCTGCAGATACCGTTCATGTTGTACAACGTCTCCATCCGGATTTTGGCGAAGGACACTGGCTTTCCTAGGGCCTACGACAGTGACGACGCGGGCGCCTCTTCCTCGCTCCCACCGAACGATGGCTCCGACCTCAATGATATATGTCGGCGGTTCGACTGTGCGCTGCGCACCGCTGGTTTATAGTCGGGCTCTGTACACCGATATGAGTTCATGATGTCGTCGGTGAAGGCTGCGGTGTCGACCCTGGTGGTCGTTGCTCGCTGTTCTGATATGATGCTCACACCGAAGCAAGTTGCCAACAGGCACAGTCCCGTATTTGTTCTATCTGGCTGCGCTCGGGCATCTTACGACTTCCCATCGCTGAAAATGCTCGCTCATCGTCAGCGTCGCTCGTTGTCACGAAGAAAAGCAGTGAAGGGACGAAGTCCGCCCGGCCGTCCCACTGGATACCGTTTTGAACATTGCGGTGATAGCCTTCTACCGGCTCGACGTTATGGTTTGTGTCCGCTCAGGCCCAGGCATCACTCAAGACCTTCTCAACCAGCTATACTGAAGTCCCTTATTCCCTGTCGTCACCTTCGTTCCACCAACGGCGTGGGTATGTCATGAACTTCTGGGCGTCTCTAGGGTATTCTTTTCATTTCCATTGTCTTCTACTATCTATTGTTCTCTCATCGATACTCGTGGTTTCAGTATGTTTCTCTATTGTT